>CAVMFT010000121.1:39285-209069 GCA_963680785.1 Diplosoma virens
AACTAAGCAGTAACAAAGAAAATCGTAAGAAAACCTATGGTTTTTAAGAACGAGCGCAATCTTTTCTTCATTCTATAGATTAAAACGTTAGTTTTCTTGTTGATTTTGGGTAAAGCTTGTAAATCTTATTTCATAAATACGACTGTTTTGTTTAAATAATCAACTTATAAAATATGCACTAAAAAGTAGGTTATTCAGCGTACTCGAGTTGGAAGTACAGCGAAGGTTTTATCTGATTTCAAACGACTTTGTTGTCGTTTTTATTATTATAAAATTACTTGCGAGCAAGCAATAGTTGAAACTCTGTGTTTTTCACTCTAAAGCACGATTCTTTCGTAAATCTAAAGTAAAGCTTATCTTCAAGATTTGCGATCACTTCTACTTTTACATAATTTCATGAATGCTTAGTGTAAGTTTTTACAATGTTAACCTTTTTAAAACAGAAAATCGAGACATGATTGAAAATTTTTTTCTAAATACTTCAACTCGGTGTATACAATAAAGCACAAAAAGTTTAAGAATGTATGTTTTATTTACAAGTCAGAAAAATACAACTGATTTATTTTTCGCTAAACAAAAAGTGATCATTCAAATCAGGCATTACAGCGTTCTTGCTATTGATAGAAAAAGATGCAAGATATTGGTTGATTTCGCAAAGTTTCTTCTTTTCGACATCGCTTGGATTTTCAAGGCGAATGCATTCATAAGCGACAAGAGATTCCTTCACGGTTTCCACATACAAAAGAGGAGAAAACAAATTGATATATCTATAATATAGCTTCATTTTATCAGCCAATACTTCTTTTTGCGCTCTTTCAAACATAGCACGAACTGAACACTTGTTAGGGTCGGTTTCAGCAAGAAAAATTATGTAAACTTTTCGAATTCCTCTGCTGTTTTGTTTTTGAAGAGTAGCAGACATGTTTGAAAAGGTAGCAGTTTCAATAAAACTTCGCGTAACTGAAGGTGATCGAAATACTGTTGCTTTTCCACTTCAACAAAGAAAGAAATCATTCCCAACTCGCTGTTTTCTTGAGGTTTCTTTTTGTATTTTCGCTTGTTCTTCACTGCACAAAACACATTTCGAATCGAAGTGGTGTCTGTTGTGTTGTATGTCGGAGAAGAAAGCGACTTCTTCTTTAACTTTGCTTTACCACTCACAGACATTGGTGCGCTGTATGTTAGGAAAATGACTATTTCGACTCTAACGAATAATTATAAGGAATTTTCTTTTTCTTATTCAACCTATTGTCCAATAGCAACTCTATTAAGTTTCTTTTTTCGTCAATTACTTGCTGTTAACTTAAAACGTCTTGACAAGTCTGAACACGCCCGAAGATGTCAAAAACCCGTAAAGTGTTTTTAACAAACAAGTGTTTTTATCTTTGACTAAATGTAAATGGTGTGTTTTAGTTTGTTGAAACAACCAAATTATTTCTTCGAGAAACGGGTACACTCTAAGTTTTGAAATATTATTTTTAGTAACCAAAACATATGCTTTTGAAATAATATGTTAAAAATTTGAAAAAAAACACTTGTTTTATAAGCTTTTCAAAACTATGTAAAAATGATAAACAACGTCATGTTTAAGAAAAAGCAAAAAGTGGATGACTTTTTAACAAAAAATAAGGTAATTATAGCTAAATACTCTAAAACATTAATTTTATTTGTCTTGATATCGTTATAACAAAATGGTTACATTTTCGTGTTGAATTTTACAATTTAAAGAGTTTTTGTTACGATTCGCAAAAAATATTGACAGTCCTGCAGCGAATTCGTTTTTTTCGTATTAAAACCAGGGTTATAAAGTTGTTGTAGGAGTTTGTTTCGACTCCAACTCAGACTCCTCTGTTCAAAAATTTCCAGCTTCGATTCCACTTATCTAAAGCTTTCCGACTCCAGTACTGTAGCTGCAGCACACCAGGTTGCAGTTTGAGTAGAAATATTAAGCAGCTTCGATACTTACGCGACGTCACTTTTACAATAACCACCAACGAACAACGAACCAATGTTATTGTATGTATTAGAGACGACGGTAACTATAAATAAAACACAAAACAGTATTAAATAAATCAAAATAACACAAACAAATCAAGTTCTACCTGCTTAATACGCGTTTCTTTGAACGAAAGAATGATTTACCAACCAACGAAATGTCTGCACCAATGATGAACGAACGAATGAAAAGAAAGAAAACTACGCTGCACCGACTTAAATACGAGCGAAACAACCAATAGCAAACTGTTAACTAAAACCGGATTGCCAAAAAATAAACTTCAAATTAAAATAAGGAACAAACTAAACGGCTACCGTCACATACCCCCCCAAAACTGTTTTAGTAAAACCCCTAGGTGAAACTAATACGGTTTTAAACGAAGGCGCTATGAACTATGAATTAAACGCAAATAAAGGTCACACAATTAGTTGCGGAAAATTACGGCTACACACACACGACGGCAAATATACACAATTATTATAGGAAGCGATATCAAAAAACAATGTACACGAAGCAAACGATATTCCTCCTCAACAATTGTCTCTTTGTGGTTCATGTTCGGCGGAAATCAACAGAACGATATTATGTATTGGTCGTTCTAAAAAGGAAAAGTGTTTTGTCCTTCGGCCGAACCGATCTAAGTGCGTATCAGCCATACGCAACTTGACCTTTCGCACAAGACCATCTTCTGATTGGTAGAGATTTTCAATTCGGCCCAACCTCCATTGGCTGCGAGGTTCGGAGACATTGTCGCTGATAATGACCACGTCACCTTCTTTCACGTTCCTTTCCCGGGCGATCCACTTCGTACGCGATTGCAGCAGGTGAAGATATTCCTTTCGCCATCGCTTCCAAAATTGATCGGACAAGAACTGCACCCGCCTTCAGCGCTTTCTCGCGTACTGATCGGATTCTAAAAATCTTCCAGGGGGTGGCAATAACAATTTTGGTTTCATTGTCAACAAATGATTAGGAGTTAAGGGTTCAAAATATGTAGGATCACAAATATTCTCGATACTTAGGGGACGCGAATTTATGATACATTCAACCTCAGTCAAAAAAGTCCGAAAGTCTTCATCGTTAAGTTGAGAACCAGAGTGAAGTAATAAAGGTTCTAGTGCATTGCGAACATTCGAATCTGCCTTTCCCAGGCACCAGACATATGGCTCGCATGCGGAACGTTGAACTTAAAATCAATCCAATCACAGTTATGTTTTAAAAGGTAATTTCTGACCTGACCTTTTTCGTGCATTTCTGCCAAGGCTTGTTGAAATTCATTCCTTGCTCCAATTATATTTGAACCGCAGTCTGAACGAAGCTGGACGATTGGACCACGACGAGCGAGAAAGCGTCTCAATGCATTGACAAAGGAATTGGTGTCGAGAGAAGCAGCGGATTCTAAATGAACAGCTCTGCATGATAAACATGTAAATATACCCCATATCTTTTCAGTATTGATCGTCTTTCCTTAATATAGAATGGTCCGAAAAGGTCAACTCCACTGTAAGTAAAAGGAGGTTCTTCTTGCAAACGATCAGTTGGAAGATCAGACATCTTTTGTTTTTGAGTAGGACTTCGTAAACGTTTACAAATAACACACTTACTAATAAAACTTGAAACAGCAGACGATCCACCTATGATCCAAAAACCATTTTGACGAATGTGGTTGTGAGTTATTCCTCTTCCCATGTGATTGACTGCTTGATGATAATGACCAATCAAAAGGTTTGTTATATGGCTTTGTCGAGGGAGAATTACCGGGTGCTTCAGAACGTCAGACAAATTGACTCTTTTAATTCTTCCTCCAACTCTTAGTATTCCGAAACTATCCAAAAATGGGTCAATGCGATATAACGAGCTTACCTTTTTCAAAGTCATTCTTCTTATTTTTGTTGAACTATCTTTTAAATCTCGTTTTAGAACCATTATTTCGTCTCTGAAATGTTTTGATTGAAGACTCTTGATAATCTCTTGTTCTGCCGATTCCAGGTTGGTTGCGGTCACTTTGCTGTAATGATCGTCGTTTTGGAATTTGACGTTATTTTTCTTGGCTCGAATTCTGGCAAGAAGCTTTCCTTTTAACAATAAACAATTAGCGACAGCGCGTTTGGCACGAAACCACGAAGAAAAACCATTTAAGCGATCAACTTCAAATTCTATAATAGGTTTTGATAAAATATTGAAAACTGTGGCTTTGTGCATTTCTTTTTTAATCTCAAATGACGTTTCTTCATCTAGACTATACGATTTGTTATTGTTTAAGTTGCCTGTTTTCCATAAAAATGAAGGACCATTTAACCACGTACACTCATTTTGAAACAAACGAGTGTTCATTCCTCGACTGGCGAAATCACTGGGGTTAGATTTATTATCTACGTACGACCAAGATTCAGGGCGAGATAAATCTCTTATTTGTTGCACTCTGTTTGCGACGAAGACATTAAATCGTTTAGCTTCATTATTTATATAACCAAGAACAATCTTACTGTCCACCCAGAAATATTCCTTCACGTCAGCAAGTTTCAATTCCTCTTTTAGAAACTTGTTCATTTTCGCCGACACCACAGCTGCTGTTAGTTCCAATCTGGGAATAGTTACTTGTTTCAGGGGTGCGACTCTGGCTTTACCTAATACAAAAGAACAATGAACTTTATTACGAGTATTTATTATTCTTAAATATGAACATTGCCCATAACCTCTTTCACTTGCATCGGAAAAGTGATGTAATTCTGTAATCTTTACCTCTCCAAAATTACCTGGTTTTACACAACGTTGAATTTTTAGAGTCTCCAAATTCTTCACTTCTAGTCTCCATTTTCTCCATCTTGAACTCAAATTATCAGAGATTGGATCGTCCCATGACAAACCAGACCGACACAATTCTTGCAGAATTTTCTTACCTTCTAGTAGGACCGGAGCGACAAAACCAATAGGATCAAAAATAGAGCTCACTGTTGCGAGTATTCCCCTTTTTGTCAAAGGATTATCCTTCAATTCAATTCTAAATTGAAACGTGTCGTTTTGAATGCACCAAACAACTCCAAGAGCACGTTCCAACGGAAGAGTGTCAGTACGAATGTCAAATGATTTGAAGGAGGTAGCTCTGTCTGATTCAGGTAAGCACTCCAAAACTTCTAATTTATTCGATAGGACCTTGTGCAACTTCAATCCAGCCCTTGCACAAAGATCACGACTATTTCGCAGAAGGTCGATTGCTTCTTTCACTGAAGAAACTGAAATAAGACCATCGTCTACATAAAAATTATTGCGAACAAAATTAGCAGCAGCTTCACCGAATTCAATCTCACCATCATCAGCTGCTCTTTTTAACCCAAAATTTGCACAACCAGGAGAACTAACTGCTCCAAAAAGATGTACCATCATTTTATACTCTTTAACCGGTTTTTTTGTGTCACCATTTTCCCACCAAAGAAACCTCAAAAGATCTCTATCACCTTTGCAAACTAAGAACTGGTGAAACATAGCCTTGATGTCCGCGACAAGTGCCACTTCTTCTAAACGAAAACGACAGAGGACCCCCACCAAACCATTCATTAAGTTGGGACCTCTGAACAGATAATCGTTAATAGACACTCCTTCAAATTCAGCTGAACAATCAAAAACTACACGAATTTTACCGGGTTTCTTCGGATGATAGACTCCAGTATGAGGTACGTAGTTCACATTTCCATTATCCAAGTTTAATTCAAAGTCCGGAATCTTTTCAGCCCAATTTGTAATTACTTCATTCATGAATTCCACGTAGTCCTGACGAAACAAAGGATTCCTCCTGAAACGACATTTTAATTGCATTAATCTCTTAAAAGCTAATGGTCTATTATTTGGCAATGCAATTTGATTTGATTTTAAAGGTAAAGGCATAACGTAATGGCCGTCGTCTTGCTGTTGAATGTTGTCCGAGAGCTTTTTGACAAACCTTTGGTCTTCTATTGACAATTCGATGTTTTTTCCACCTGGTTCGATAAAATCGATCTCCATCATTTGCCTGACCTGTAAAGGATTAAAAATTTCTTTAGTTTTTGTCGTGAAAACAAATTTAACATTAGAGTAAGTTTCCTGAGGTTTGACTAATGCTTTAGAGGTAGCCATTGTCAGAGGAAGGCTGCTCCTACTGGATACACTTATCCGATTAGATACCAAAACATTACCTTTTTCGGAAGAACCAACAACACCAACAATTCCCCAGCCTAGGATAGATTTTTGCGCATAGGGTTCGTCATCATTACCTGCTATAACTTCTCTTGGTCTAATTGCGCTGGGAAGGTTGTTTCCTATCAAAATAGCGACATCAGCCGAATCATGAAACGGAACCATTTGACGAGATACAGCCTCTAAGTGTTTCCAACGTCGGGCAACTTCGGGTTTGGGAATCTGAGTTCGGCTTGCAGGAATGTGGTCTCTGGTGAACACTGGTGGAAGTTGAATACATGTTTTACGATCAAAGCTAAGTACTTCCAAATCCGAAACACGTTTACATGTAATGAAACTTCTGCTTTTATGCATTGTAGACAGTGTCAAAGTGGTAGGGGACCCGCTTACTCCTAATTGCTGTCGTAACTTATTCGATATAAAACAAGCATTTGATTGATCGTCTAAAATACAATAACAAAGTATTTCTTTTGAAGAATCCATTTTGCTACGAACCCATACTGGAACTATCATAGAGTTGTCAACTAAATTGCTTTGATTGTTATACGCATCAACTTCGGTACATTTTAAACTCGTCACCACATCATTGTTATAAATATGCAGGGCAGTAAGGTGCCATTTACCGCAAATTTTGCACTTACTTCGGTTGTTACATATTCTCGAATAATGTTCAGAAGTAGATCCGCATGCGAAACACAACCTGCGGTCCTTCAAGAAGTTCATACAAGTTTCTCTGGACAACCTGTAAAATTCAACACAGTTATTAATATCATGATTTTTCGAACAATACGTACAAATTAGAGATTTATCCGAAATACTGGTTGTTAAAGTCATAGCACCTTTTGAATCACGTCTAGTATTGGTAGGTTTTACTGCTCCGGAAGATCTTACAATGTTTTGCAGCTCGGGAATGTTGGCTCTTGTCGCTCTCCTTTCTATGAACTGCACAAAATATTCAAATGGAGGATAGGAATAGGAGTTGTGTAGTTCTCTCCACATGCATACAGAATTTCTCCACTCATTTTCGATGTAGGTAGGCAATTTTGAAAGAATGATCTTCGTTTCTTGAGGAAAATCTAGAATACCTAAACCGCTAACGTTTTTTTTAATTTCTGATATTTGAACTAATAGATAAGAAAACTTAAGCAATTCTTCCGCTTGATGGGATTTTATAATAGGCCATTCGTGCAACTTATCAAGGAAAGCTTGGCTGATTATTGTGGGGTTGCCATACCTCTGCTTAAGTCGATTTCTCGCGGCTTGATATGAAGATTCAGTGTGGTTCGAGAGCAGACCAAGGACTAGAGACTTTGCTTCGCCACTTAAGTGCTGACTTAACAAATTAATTTTTAATTCGATTGAAGTCAGTTGACTTTCAATCAACGCATTAAATGCAATTTCCCAAGCGGGGAATTCAACCACATTTCCACTAAAAGGTTCTATTTTGACATCAGGTATTCGACAAAATGCGCTTGGAAAATTGGGAGCCTGACTTGGTTGATAGTGTGAAGATTCTATAATTCTACGTCCTGGTGTAGGGTTGTTGACTAGTCTTTCCTGTGATGGGCCTTCTAACGCACTTAGAATACGACTCTGTCTTTCCATTTCCGTCCCCGTAGGTGGAAGAGAAATATCACCAGCATTTTCACCGGCTTCTAATTCTTCAATTTGCTTTGACCTTCCTTGTAAATCTGATTGAGCCTTTAAAGCTTGTTCCAATTTTTCAATTCTTCTTTTTAGCAATGATGTTTTCGTAGATCTACTCGAGCGACTACACGTGGACGCATCGGATCCTCTAGACTTGATTGACAGATTACCTTCAGCTTTCGCAGTGAGACGCTCCATTGCAGCTTGAGCCTTTTCCAAAGCTTTGTCAAAACTGTTTTGCAATTCCAAATACTTACCTTCTAATACTTTATATTCGGATTCTTTTACAATGCTCGGAAGTTCTTCTAGAACACTTTTAACATTACCTAGACCTTTATTTACTGAAACAGAAACGGCTCGAATCTCTTCGCCAACTTCAGAAATAATTAAGGTAAGTCTTAAGTTTCTGATTGCCGTGTCAGTTAATTTAATTTCCTTTTCAAATTTCTTCTTAAATTCTTCACTTTTAAATTGTAGAGCCTTAGGCGTCAATTTCTTTACACGTGGCTTGATTGTTTCGATCTGGCTGTTCTCCGGTTTCACACTTGGTCCAGGCAGTGAATTTATTTCTTGTTCAGAAATACTTACGCTTTTTTGCGAATTTATTTTTCAACAGTAAGCAGTTACTGTAGCTGCAGCACACCAGGTTGCAGTTTGAGTAGAAATATTAAGCAGCTTCGATACTTACGCGACGTCACTTTTACAATAACCACCAACGAACAACGAACCAATGTTATTGTATGTATTAGAGACGACGGTAACTATAAATAAAACACAAAACAGTATTAAATAAATCAAAATAACACAAACAAATCAAGTTCTACCTGCTTAATACGCGTTTCTTTGAACGAAAGAATGATTTACCAACCAACGAAATGTCTGCACCAATGATGAACGAACGAATGAAAAGAAAGAAAACTACGCTGCACCGACTTAAATACGAGCGAAACAACCAATAGCAAACTGTTAACTAAAACCGGATTGCCAAAAAATAAACTTCAAATTAAAACAAGGAACAAACTAAACGGCTACCCTCACAAGTACATCTAAAAAACGACTCCGACTTCGGCATGTCTGAAAAATCGACTCCCTTCCGACTCCGACTCCTTTCTAAAACATGCAACTCCGGTGATTTCCACTCCACAACCCTAATTAAAATTCGATTTTGTTGTGAACAAACTGACAAAATGTAAAATTGACCACAAGTTTTTCTTTGTCATTCTTAACCAAAACAGTGAATTGGAACTGAAAAACGTATAATTCAATAAACTCGAAAAGTGTGTGACGCAAGTAATGGTTTTTCATCTGACACTGGGGTGCGCCACATCGTCTGTCTTGATTGAAAAATTTTACTTTTTGTAGACCTTTGATGTCTTAAGAAATAGTTTTATGATTATATACAAAGAATCGGTAGACGGTGGGGTTGTTTTAAACGTGGTCAGCAGCAAACTTTTCAAAGGTTTGGTATAAACAACGAAGATTTTTGCTTCCAAAACCAACTATTTTATAAAAACAGTAAAATTCGCTACAAAACGTAGTTCAGAGAATTTTTTTTTTGTAAATTATAACTTTTATCTGATATTTTACCTTGAGACAAAATTCTACTTATAAATCTTGATGTAAGAAAGTTTTACGTGTTAAATTTTTTTGGTCTAAAAAGACGATAAGACAAGAGAATAATTTATTAAGATATACAGTGCAGCTAAAACCACATCTCTATGTTAACACGTCTGCACCTTTTAAAAATCCGAATCGTAGTTTTAGAATAACAAAGTATTGTTTTTTAAAACAAGACTCAAGTTCACTGACGCATATACTGAAAACAAAGCGAGTGACACCATGTATTTTTCATCAGACATGATGTCGAGAAGTTTGCCTGATATAAACTAGATGTTGAAAATTGTTTAAAAACGTATTGTTTTGCTGATTTTTGAAGTACGTATAATGTTCTATTATAAAATTAATTCAATAGGTCGCAAGTAAAAAAAGTTGTTGGAAAAGTGATATTGTTTTGCAAATTGATTGATTTTTTGTTATTTTTCGATCAAGAAGGTTTCAATTTTAAGAAATCTTTGCAATGTTCGTAATGCTGACTGTTTTTCTTTTGCAGCGAGACGCAAAATTAGATGTGAAATCATGTATTGAACCAGTGCAATCTTAGACATAATTCAACTTTGTAAAATAGGTTTTGAAGGGGTTAAAAGATTTTCTTAACAAACTGTTCTTTTCTTAAAAGTTTCAAAGTAGAAAAAATTATAAAAGTTTTACGTTGTGCTAAAGAGCGACTTCTTGACTTTTAACAAAATCTTTACTTGAAAAAAGTCACAATCAAACCGTTTTGAGGTTAGAAAAACTCGAAGAATTTGCATCAATCGTTGTGCAACGTAAAAAAATGCAAGTTTTTTGCATCAACAAGTCAGGCGGTTTAAAAATTGTGACAGACGCAATAGTTTTTATGAGACGAGCCTAAATATTCTTGATTTGTTACTTTTCTGGAAGTAGTTTTCAAAAATAATCTTGGAATAAAAACGTCTTTACTTTGTTTGGTGAAGAGATAGTTTAAAAACAGATTAACCGGTGTTAAGAAAAAGCGCAGCATTGTTTTGAAACAATTAATAATCTATTGTATCGCTTTTGAAAGAAAAATGGAGCGAAGTGCAAACAAAGAAATCTGAAACCGTGCAAAATAATGTTGAAACGCTTTTGCTTCTGTTTAAAAACAACTTTTATGTTTTAAACAATTCATACTCCCAAGCTTCGAGGTTTGAAAAAATTACAACGTTCACGAAAAACTTTAAGATTCGAATCAAAATTAAAAAATTAAATCCATGTTGCTTTTCCACAAAAATCTGCAGTTGACGTTCTGTTGCTGGTATGCAGGTACAAATTAAAAAACGTTAAGAACAGCAAAAAATCTCGAATAAACCACAATTTTGTAGGAATCTGTCGGTTTTTTTGTGTTTGAAGAATTTAAAATAATGCAAATTTTTATCTAAAAGTTTCAAAATATGAAACGGTAAGTTTACAATTGCAGACTTTTCAAAAGTTTTTCGAAAGTATAAGCAATATAAAAATTTTTAATTTTCTTGCAAGCCCTATCCACAGTTGACGTTTTAAGAAACACGTTCACGGTTTTTCTTTTGGATATTTTGCAGCTTCACGATTAAAAGCTATGCAGAATGTCAGACTTTGGTTGTCAAATAGATACGATTTAAATCTTTTACACCGTAGTTTTAAGAACTTAGCACAAATACCAGCGTGAAAAATGTGTAAACGTACGTATATTCATTGTTAATTTTCAAGATACTTTAATAGAAATAACTTGTTTGAAACGCGTTTTCTACTTTGATGTTTCTCACTCGAAGAACAAAAACATGTCTTAAGCTCTTGTGCAATTACCATTGTTTGACGCGGATTGTTTCGGACAAGCTTTAAGTGCACAACCAACAAGAATAGATGTTTTGTATACAGGTCCAGCAAAATATCATGCGTCCACAAGGCATGCAAACTGCGTTTTTTTCCTTGTTTTTACATTTTATGCATTTGTCTTCTTTCTCTATGTCCAAAACAAGGTTGAGTAGCTCTTGGCAATTGGAGAAGTTGCAGTTATTTTTTTCCATTTGTTGCAAAAGAGCATAACGGATCTTGGTGTCTTCAATGCCTATGCTTTTTGCATATTTCACGTGAGGGTCAAGCAGCATCATTGCTTCTAATCTTTGACTTCTTTCCTCGGCTGCAACCGTTCTTTGCGTTTGATTGGTCAACACGGTACGTAGCTGATTTGTTGCAGCGGATCGAATTGGATTTTCTATATTTGGTCGATGTAAACCTGGGTGTCTTTGGTATACTTTTTCCACATATTTTACACCTTGTTTCTTTAGAACAAATTCGCACAAAGGAAACCACTTTGCATGCTCGTACCACGGGTTGTCACGCAGTTTCCAGTGAAATAATCGTCCTCCGCAATAGAAACAACTGACACGGTCACCAGAACCCATATAATAAAATCCTGCGTTAACCAGTTCATGCGGCGTTGGACTTTCCTGATCATACCAAGAATTGGGAAAGGTTCGCATACGATCCTCTTTGTCACACATATGAGGTTCTTGCGGGTTTAAGCAGTGAAACATTTCAGCTTTTAACTCTCGAGAGATAGAATCTTGTGGCATATTTCAATGACGAAACCAAACCACGCTGTCTTATATACACCACTTCGTATGACGTCATGGATCGCATCATGTTTTGTAACCGTTGTCTAGGAGACTTTTTAATTGCTGACGTCTCTTTCCAGTAAAAGGAAAGTTGCTCAAATCTTGTTACCGACAGCTGAAAGATTACTGACGTGTCTTTACAGTAAAAGAACAGTTGAAAGTTTAGAACAACAGCTTTGACAAGATTACTGACATTTTTCAGCACAAGAACTAAACTCACAACTTCGTTGGTCAGCAAAAACTATGTTTCAATGTGACTTCGTCGCTTTGGGTGAGAATCAAACTCGCAACTTTTTTGCTTGACATAAGTTATGTTTCATAGCGACTTCGTCGCTCTGCCTGGGAATCCGCCACAGATCCGGCACAGTTGCCAGCAAATGACGCATCCCTTACTACTCAGGCATCCAGTAACTATGCGCAAGGCGTCATTCAAGACACTGTCGATGAGGTGAGTGTGAGCACTGCGACACCAGACTGGCGCACAGTACTCAGCTGTTGAGTAGACTAGAGACAAGGTGGCTATGCGTAGTGTTTTAGCACCAGCACCCCATCCCGAGCCCACGAGTCGCCTCAGCAGTGTGACGCGCGAGGATAGTTTTTTGCGCAATGCCACTAAATGGTGACGAAACGTGAACGATCTGTCCAGTTTTACCCCAAGATAAGTAGAGGTTGGACAGAACGGTAAAAGTCTATCGTTGTTGTAAACCTTTAGCTCACGTTTGGCCTCTCGGTTATTTAAGTGAAAGGCTGCCGTCACCGTCTTAGTGTGACTGAGCTTCAACCTCCAAGTCTGGTGATACGCTGAAAGTGTGGACATGTCTTGGCTTAAAGTCCCCTCCGAGTCCTTCCAGTTTCCAGAATAATGCAACAATGCTAAATCATCAGCATAAGCAAACTTTCTGGAAATCATGGAAGGAAGATCGTACGTATAGATGTTAAATAGGAGTTGAGCCAAGACAGATGCCTGAGGAATGCCGTTTTCAAGACGGCGTAGCCTGCTTTGCTTGCTGTCACCAGTGGTAAAGGTGAAACTTCGATTTCGGACAAGCTCCATGATCATTTTGACTATGTGCTCAGCCGGAAGTAGTCTCAGCAGCTTGCAGGTAAGGCCACGGTGCCAGACAGTGTCATAAGCAGCTGTCAGATCGATAAATACGGCACCGGCCTTCTTTTTAGCTTCAAAAGAATCCTCGATGTTCTGGGTTAGCAGAACAACTTGATCTACGGTTGACTTCCCGCGTCGGAACCCAGCCTGCTCTTTAGGGAGCAGTAGATCAATTAATGGCTCAACGCGGGTGTAGATAAGCTTCTCGAGGATCTTGTAGGGGACACAGAGCAGAGATATCGGTCGATAACTCTTTGGGTCCCCACGGGCTTTGCTGGTTTTGGGATCGCGACCACAAGCGCTCTTCTTCAAATCTTGGGAATTTTAAGTCGGCGCAAACAGGAAGAAAGGAAGTCACGTAAACAGGACTTCAAAGCAGCTCCGGCATGGAGTATAAGCTCGGGGCAGATGGAATCAGGTCCCGGAGCTTTACCTGGTTTTAAATGTTGAAGGGCAGCAGCAAATTCTCTCTGTGAAAAATTGTCAGAGATATTTACTGCGTCTGGTGTTGTGGCCCTTCAAAAGTCAGACACTTCTTGAAAGACAAGTCGAGATAACTTGCGATCAACAGCCTTGTATTTCCCATTTCTAATCATCTGAGATGCAATAGCATCGGCTGAAATGGGACAGTGACGAGGAAAGTGTCGTGACCTATCAGTAAGGTTGTTCAAAATACTCCACGCTTTTCGACTAGAGTGTGAGAAGTCAATGCTCGGAACTGCTTCGGACCATCAATCCCTTCGCTTCCTGTCAAGCTTGGCAAGCAGAGCTGTAGCAGCCAAACTTGTGTCGTCTCCCTGAGGAGACTGCAGGAAAGTTTTATAGAGGGATTCACACTCTGCATCCCAACACGGAATATAGTTATTTCGATATCCGCGTGGGATAGTCTTTTTGGCTGCTTTCTTAATGGTGTTACAGAAGTCCTGGTAAGCCGCATCCACATGAAGTAAATCAGGCGGCAACAAAGTCTTTGCGAATTTATTCGTCAAAGCAATGTAGTGACTCCATTAGGCCTTGCGGAAGTTCCACCGCTTAACAGGCATGCTTGGCACTGTCATAGCAAACCTTGGTGTTGTAATAAGCAAAGGTCGATGTTGTGACCTGGGTAACTTGTCAAGGACACGTCTATCCGGTAAGCGACTGTTTGGACCGACGCTAGCGAAAGCTAGATTTGGATTGGTGCCAGTGTTCCAGCGGCCCGAGTAAAAACTGGCAGCGTCCTTGGCATTATATAGCAGGGCAAGACAATTAACACTTGCCCAGCCAGCCAAGCATTCACCGTCCGGACTGTTGTCGTCGTAACCACAGTCAGCATGACGACAGTTAAAATCGCCAGCGTAAAGACAGGGGTGAGGAAACACTGGGAGATCCAGGGTTCGCAATCGCGTTGGCGGTGGTTTGTAGACATTGACTGTTTTATAACCATCAACGTCCACACACAACCACTCGATCTCCGATGTCAGTGGAGATTGGTCCAAAAGCGTGTGTCTCAGTTGCTCGTGGACAAACGTGGCAAGGCCATGCTTCCTGCTTAAAGAAGACCCAGCTAGTTGATAGTTCGGAAGTACCAACTTCTCTGCATCAGTGCAGTGGGTCTCCTGCAGTAGGATGACGAGTGCCTCAAACTGCATAAGAGATGATAAAGAACGTTTATCTTGCTTGCAGTGAGGCCTTCGATGTTCAGCTGAAGAATAGTGGATCTTCGGAACTTGTTGGCAATGTGCCCTGAAAAGGGCAGTTTTATCTTAGCATTGCCCCGTCCTGAAAAGGACGTTTGCCGATTAGCAGACCCACACTGAACATCAGAGTGGGTGGATACCTTTCCGTTTTGGTAGGTTCGGTTTCGGTCTGTCATTTTAAAAATCAATTAACAGACTTACTCACAGCCCAGGCTGCGTGAAAGCACCAACCATCTGGGCCAATATAGAAACATAATGGATGTAGTGTAACTTTAAGTAAAATATTTAATTTATTTTATACTTTTTTATGTTCGTTTCTTGCAGTACCAAGCACGCTGTGATCTTAACAGTATTAATTATTGTGACTAGTAAGATATTATGACCAAAGTGGTTTTGTCGCAAAGTGGTCATAATAAGCGGACTTTATTGATATAATAAGCTGACTTACACTATTCATTTATTCATTTCATTTTATTTTCGATCATTATTAAACAGTTTAACAAAGAAAATCACAAATATTGAAAAGATCAAGAAAAGGAAGAAGTAGCAAAACGTCCCACGTTAAAACATGCATAAGATAATTAAAAAGTGGAGGTACAAAACAGTAGAAAGCATGGCCTCAACTCTTTAATCAGATAAAATATAAGAAATGATAAAGAAAAAAGGAATATATTTAATATTACAAAAAATAATCAAACAAATTATACCAATGCATGACTATATTATTTAAAAGTCTATTACGCAAAGCTAAAATTCAATTTAGAAGAAACAAAATTGAATTTAGCGCAATTTATTAGGTCTCCATAATTAGATCTTTAAAATTTATATATAGTCTCTGATAGGTCTATATATATATAGTGGAAATCCTGCGTTTAGACCATATAAAGGAGACCTCTTATCTATTATGGAGATTATATTATGGAGACCTAATATAGAGACCTTAAATTATCTATATATATTTATAAATCCTATATATGTATATATATTTATAAATCCTATGAAGAAATTGACTAAAAAATTATTAATTAAAATGTCAAATGAAAAGTCGCTGGCAGCGAGTGCACGCGCAAATACGGATTAGGAAAGCAGAAGAAATGAAACAAACACGGGCGTTGGTAATTTTCTACACTATATTTTAGTAACGATCAGATATAAGAAAGGTAAATAATATTAACAAAGCAAAAAGACATGGTTTATGACAGAAAATGAAATTATTGTTGGGAAAGCAGCTCAAACAGACGATCTTTATATCTGTTTCAAAGATATCTCCTTACTTGTTAGAAGATAGAACCTGGATCAACAAAATAAAATAATATTTAGTTAAATTATGCCATTAATATGCTATTAAAGTATACTATTGTATTGTGGAAAACTTTACTAGTTTACAAATTTCGTACATTAGGTTTTAATAAACTCAAAAAACAAAATATTCTGCAAATAATAACATAAGAAACAATATTAAATTAGTTATTACTTAACATTAATTATATTGATAAATTAAAGCTTTCAAGTTGTCTCAAACTACACGGCTGACTATTGTGTTGAATGATACACATAACAACGCGTAGGCAATAAAACTCTAACTGGCGTGCAAGGTAATTGCGATAGCTTCGGGAAACGAGTTGATCAAAAAATTACTGCAAAGTAAAATGAACAGAGTAAAGTAAATCAAAATCTTCACATTCGCCCCCACTTTAAGAAATTATGCAAGCACTAATACAGACAGTAAATCAATTTAAGTAATAGATGTAGAAATAAATAAATATAGAAATAAATCTATATTTTTTTCGCCAGACCCTTTAGACATTTAAATATAACTTAATTCCACTAAATTGTGTTATCTTCAATTTGAATTTTGAACTTTTTTTTTTATTACTACTACTACTACTTATAGATATTAGTTTAAACAAATTTTCGTGATTTGCACCAACATAGCCAACCATTGCTATCCTTGTTTTTACTTTAGTTGATGTAATGCTGTTGCTTTTCTTTTTCTTTGTAAATATATACAAAAAATGGCATCACATTTAGTTTACAATTTCAGGGACTGCAGACTAAAAGACCCTCTATGTTGTGGTCGCTTTGCAGCCTTTCTGTCAGTGTGTTTTACATGTTTTAATGAAATTTTTGTTTATGTTAAATTAGCTTGATACTGACAATAAATATTTATTATACTTATTATGAAAAGATTGATTTTTAATCATGTTTAATGAACAGTTTATAGCGTATTTGTCTTTCACTTCAATGAGCAAATTGATTCTTCTGGATATACTTTCGATTGGCATTTTTCAAATTCTTTAGCTATTTTACAAAGTCATAAAAATTAATTGCTTTAATAATGAATTATAATAATAATGAATATAAATTAATAATGAATAATGAATTATAAGAACAATAATTATTTTTTTGTTCAAAATCTTAACACAATCTTCCAAACTTGTTTGTCCATAAAATTTTTTACGCCTGTAAAATGTATTTTTGGTTTATTAGTTAATTTTTTTCAAATGCTAAAATACTTGCACTGGATTTTTCCAGCCAATCAGAATGATATTAATATTGCATTTCAATTCTAAATTTCATTCTAATGTAACTTTCTGAAGAAAGTTTGACAAAAATGTTCAATTTTTTTAAAGCCGTCCATTTGAAAGCTACTTGCTTGAAGAATTATTTATGAGACAATTGTTTTTACTGTGATCATAAAATATTGAATAAATTATAAAGTTTTTTATTGTACATGCCAAAAAATCCATCTGCTTAAGTTAACTTTTAACTCATGTACTTCTTATTACAATTAGGTTGCTCTATACCGCACTGACTTTTTCTAAAATACTGAATTGACTTGCTTCCGAAATAAAAGTTTAAATTAAATTGGGCGCGAGAGCTTTATAAAAACAGACGTAAAGCTCGTGTCCAGATAATATTCGAATCGTATTAAAAAATATAGAAAATAGTTGTAAATAAAATTTAAAACAGTTTAATCTTTTATAATATTTTATTATTTTTTAGCTCTATTTTTTTATTTAGAAGTAATTGCATAGCAATGAAATATATGTGCGACGGAATTAAAGATTGCCAAGATGGTTCCGATGAAACAGAATGTTTTTGTTCAAAGAATGCGACTCACTGCACTGATTATCAATGTATTCCAAAGAATTCCTTAAAGAATAAACAACTTGTTTGTAAACATGAAAAAAGGTTGTTTGTTTTTCAAATTTAAGTAACAATCAAGAAAATAGATCATTGAAATCAAACATAAAATTATTTTTCTGAATCAATTTGTTTTTCTGCTTTCAGCCCACACTAAACTCACATTTTTTCTTTTACATTTCTACTTATTCTTCTTACCTACAAAAAACCGCCGAAGGTGCTAAACTTATGGGAACCGTCAAGCAAATACCCCAAATTAAACCAAAAATTATGCCCTTGTTAAAACCTAAAACTGTCGAAATACAGGAAGTATATGATAAATAGAAAAATTAAATTTATTCTGAGAAATTTTATTCAATCATGCCGATATAATATGCCGATATTTGTAGTAAAAAAAAGAAAAAAAAATTATTCTGTAGCTGCTGACAAAAACGCAGTGAAACATAGCAAAATGCTACAAGGTGTAAATAAAATTCACGAAAACTTGTAATAACTTTTTTACAGAAAGAAAACTATTAGATCATCACTTTCTTTCTTTGCGACAGAATTTATGCGGCAGTAAACGCAGTATTGCGTGCACTTTGCAAAAATATTAGAGAAATTTTAGTAATCTAAACAGTTTTTTATGCAGAACTTTGCAAAACCTGCTATTACAACACGTTTTTAATAAAAAATTTCAGGTAGTGCAAGAATCTTTGCAGCTTTAGTGGAGTTGCATCAACTGCACTTGTAGAATTATAAAATATTGTCAGACCAGATATAAAACAATGCAAAAAAATAAAAAAATTGACATTCTCACACTGTGATAATTGTTAAAGAAGGTTAAAAAACTGATAAAATCTTGAAAGCTTGAACAAAATCAAATTAATATGTTGTCAATAAAGATTTAGGGCCATAAATTTATAAGTAGTAAATGAAGATTTATTGTTATAAAGTATTTGTTGTCAATAATGATTTTTGTAGGATTGCAGAAATGTAAATCAAGTAATCAAGGGCAAAGTTACCAAAAGCAAACTAAATTGCTTGCCGCAATGGCGTAGCGTGACCCATCACATAAGACACCTAAGGAATGCAATTTTGATCACGTCATAAAATTGTTGATAAATTTTTAGATAAGTATAAAAGCAACTTTTGTAAAATGCTGGGGGCTTTTATTAACGCAAAAACACTTGCAAAGATAGTGGACTAAGTGAAGTTTTAATCCCATATTAGAGTATTTGCTATCGCGACGCAATGCGACGTCAATGTTTTGTAATGTTATTTTCTTGATGGTCTTTGCTTCTGTTAAAACATGGGGTTGTCCTTTTGTAAAATTGCACTGCTCTTCAATTTCTCCCACGTGTTGTTGTATCAGTTTAGAATTGCAGCTGTTAAACGAACCTCTAGTTTTTAGTTGTTCATTTTTGATTTAGTTCTAAGCTATCTTTTATATTGAGAGTATTTCGTTGTAATGTTTAATGTTATTATAAGTTGATTAAAGCCAATTAATTTTTCTACGTTTTTGGTCGTAACAATTTATTTAACTTATATTTGTGCACTACAATGGATTGGTTTATGCAGCCATCTCGGCTCAACTTAGACATAGGTTTACCCTCAGTTTTGAAAGAATGGAACCATTAGCTTTAGACTTTTAAAAATTATATAAAAGTCTTGGATACTTCGCTTGCGAAAGGACGACAAACATATAAATTAATGGCTTTGATAAATTGCATATCGTATCAGGTATAATGATACATTGAAGAATGTAATACCTCATCGCCGTCGTTTGAAGAGTATCCACTCCAGGTCAGACATAAACAGAACTGGGGCCGAGGGTTTATCCTTTTACTACCCCAGACTGCTGCACTGCCTGGATCAGATGCTGGCAGTGGTGTTATTAAGCCAGCATCGAGTTTCGTCATTCAAAACCGTCAGACCTCGTGCTCCATGTGGCCACGCTGTTAGTACATGGTCTGCAGTTTGCTCAGAGGCGCCACACTCGCAATTCGGTGAAGGAGCGAGACCCCATTTGTGCATGGACGAATAGAATCGCCCAACACCAGTCCGTAGGCGGTTGAGCTTAATCCAAGCTGCTCGGGGTAAGCCCATCCCAACAGGCCTGGCATCGGTCTCGGGTACAAAAGCACGAAGCCTGGAAGCATTTTTACAATACTCCGTTTTCCATTTATGGTTTGTCCATTTAGAAGAGCGGATGCCAAGTCTGGCAAAGTTGTTTAAAAGATTCCGCGCACCTGGCACAAACGGGCGTCTGGATCTTAGTCTCACTTGGCGAGTATCTGAGAACCCACCTAAACAACCATACAAAATATGATCGGGGTCCAGAGATCCACGGTAAGCCAAGGTAAGTGTCGCTCCCATTCGGCGAAGCTCAGCTGGCTGGATGCCTGAGAGTAAAGGTAGGTGGTCCGTTGGAGTGGGACGCAGGCATCCAGTAACTATGCGCAAGGCGTCATTCAAGACACTGTCGATGAGGTGAGTGTGACTCCAGAGCACTGCGACACTGCGACACCAAACTGGCGCACAGTACTCAGCTGTTGAGTAGACTAGGGACAAGGTGGCTATGCGTAATGTCAGACACTTCTTGAGAGATAAGTTGAGATGATAAGAGAAATAAGTCGTGTTAACAGCCTCGTATTTCCCATTTATAACCAGCTGAGATGCAATAGCATCGGCTGAAATGGGACAGTGACGAGGAAAGTGTCGTGATCTACCAGTAAGGTTGTTCAAAATACTCCACGCTTTTCGACTAGAGTGTGAGAAGTCAATGCTCCGAACTACCTCGGACCATCAATTCTCCGCTTCCTGTCAAGCTTGGCAAGCAGAGCTGTAGCAGCCAAACTTGTGTCGTCTCCCTGAGGAGACTGCAAAAAGGTTTTATAGAGGGATTCACACTCTGCATCCCAACACGAAATATAGTTATTTCGATATCCGCGTGGGATAGTCTTTTTGGCTGCTTTCTTAATGGTGTTACAGAAGTCCTGGTAAGCCGCATCCACATCAAGTGAATCAGGCGGCAACAAAGTCTTTGCGAATTTATTCGTCAAAGCAATGTAGTGACTCCATTAGGCCTTGCGGAAGTTCCATCGCTTAACAGACATGCTTGGCAATGTCATAGCAAACCTTGGTGTTGTAATAAGCAAAGGTCGATGTTGTGACCTGGGTAACTTGTCAAGGACACGTCTATCCGGTAAGCGACTGTTTGGACCTACGCTAGCGAAAGCTAGATTTGGATTGGTGCCAGTGTTCCAGCGGCCCGAGTAAAAACTGGCAGCGTCCTTGGCATTATATAGCAGGGCAAGACAATTAATACTTGCCCAACCAGCCAAGCACTTACCTTCCGGACTGTTGTCATCGTAACCACAGTCAGCATGACGACAGTTAAAATCGCCAGCGTAAAGACAGGGGTGAGGATACACTGGAGATCCAGGGTTCGCAATCGCGTTGGCGGTGGTTTGTAGACATTGACTATTTTATAACCATCAACGTCCACACACAGCCACTCGATCTCCGATGTCAGTGGAGATTGGTCCAAAAGCGTGTGTCTCAGTCGCTCGTGGACAAACGTGGCAAGGCCATGCTTCCTGCTCAAAGAAGACCCAGCTAGTTGGTAGTTCGGAAGTACCAACTTCTCTGCATCAGTGCAGTGGGTCTCCTGCAGTAGGATGACGAGTGCCTCAGACTGCATAGCGAGGTGATGAAAAACGTTCATCTATCTTGCAGTGAGGTCTTTGATGTTCAGCTGAAGAATAGTGGGTCTTCGGAACTTGTTGGCAATGTGCCGTGAAAAGGGCAGTTTTATCCTGGCATTGCCCCATCCTGAAAAGGACGTTTGCCGATTAGCAGACCCACACCGAACATCGGAATGGGTGGATGCCCTTTCGTTTTGGTAGGTTCGGTTTCGGTCTGTCATTTTTAATACCAATGAGCAGACTTACTCACGGCCCAGGCTGCGAGAAAGCACCTACCATCTGGGCCACCTACAATACCGCGATATCAACTTTTAGAGATTTTTTTTCCAAAGCACTCCATAAAGTTTTTGCACCCCGTTTTTTAGCTACAGCCAACCAGTAGTCTGGACACACCCTTGACAATTTTTTATTCTCACTTAAAAAACTAGCTAAAATTGCAATTTTTAAGTGGTTACCGGCGTGTAATATAAACAGGAAATGGTTTGGGACGCGTTTATAAACGGTATAACACCTGCAGGAATACGACAAAAATTATTAGAACATCTTTAGCTTAATCTTGAAACAGCTGTGAAAAAGGTCGTGGAACTCGCACAAAAGAAATGTGAATATTATAATTATTTCCAAGACTCAGTCAGTCAACCTTATCTGCCGCGACACTACATGAAAAGAATTTGGTAACTGAAGGCTTTGACTGTAAAAATATTGCTTCCCAATCACCTTCTACTTTTCAGATCACACCAGAGGCCTTGTCTAGCGTGAGTAAACTATGTTCGCTTTGTGGTCGCTCTTCCCATTTTAGAAGTATTTGTCCCGCTAAGAATAAAGTATGCTTTAAGTGCCAAAAAAAGAGGCACTTTGCAAACGCATGCAAATCAAAATTTGCTAAAATAACATATGGCAATATATTTACTACCTCGCTGGATGCAATTCATAAAACGCCTGATTGCTTAACTTAAGCTAATCGTACAGCAATTATTGCAAATACCGAAGTCTCTGCGTTAATCGAAACTGGAAGCTCAAATGCTAACTTAGGCATGAAAATTATACCTTGTTACAAGAACATATCGATGGCCTTGTATTCATCGATTGAAAACGTCCAGGTTATTGTAATACTGATGTGTTAAACTAAAATTGTTAAAAACTTGTGTAGTTATATATTGCTGGGACAAGATTTCCAGTCACAACATAGACATGTAGTTTTCGAATATAAAAAAAAGAGACAATTTTGCTGTATCGCAACTTTAACGTTTTCTTCGGCTTCCACCAAAACACCGACACTTTTCCATAGCTTGTCAAAGGATTGCAAATCTATCACTGTAAGATCTAAACGTTTAAATAGCATAAATCAAACGATTATTGACCAGGAAATTCATCGCTTATATTCTGATGGTATAAATAAACAGAGCATCTCTCCCTGGAAGGTGCAAATTGTTGTTGTAAAGGATACTAAAAATAATAAACGTCGCATGTGTGTCGATTATTCACGAAAAGTTAATCTGTTTACCGAACTTGATGCGTACCGTCTGCCCAAAATTAAATTTTTAGTCAATGAATTACCGAGGTATTGCATTATTTAAACGTTTGACCTTCCCAGTTCCTATTATCCAATCTCGATTGTAGAAAGTGATAGACTTTTTACCGCTTTTGAGGCTGGTCAAAAATTATGAAAATTCTTCAGAATCCCTTTTGGGGTGACTAATTGGGTGCCGGCCTTTCAAAAAGAAATAAATAATTTGGTGTAAGAGGAGGAGCGGAAGAAAACGTTTCCATATCTCGATAACACAACGGTTGCAGGGCAAACCCTACAAGAGCATGATTACAACGTGCGACCATTGCTAGATGTTGTACGTTGCAGAAAGTGAATGTTAAATATTAAAAATGATTGCTTCTGTTCCCGCAATCAACATTTTTGGCCACTTAGCCGGTAATAGAGAGATAAAAATAGACACTAAAACATAAGGTCCTTTGAGAGACCTTCTCCCGCCAACCAATCCAAAATCTTGGAAACAGGTACTGGGGTCTTTGCCTACTATGCCAAGCGGATTCAACAATTTTCCGATAAGATCTAATGCTTAAAAAACGCGACTTCCGTTCCACTTAACTATGACAAATTAAATGATTTTAAAAATATGAAGAAAAAACTGCTCAACCTTTCCTAAAACAATAAATGAAGGCGTGCCGTTTACTGTTGAATGCGACGCATCAGAAGTTGCTATCTCTGCAACTTTAAACAAGAGGTTGTACCGTGGCTTTCGTGTCCAGGGCTTTACAAGGTAGTGAGCTTCATTACCCTGCCGTGGAAAAGGAAGCAACTGCCGTTATCCAGGCAGTTCGAATGTGGAATCATTTACGTTCTGGACAACATTTAACTTGCTGACCAACCAGAGATTAGTTTATTTTCTGTTGGACAATTGTAAACGTATCAAAATTAAGAACAATACAATTTAATGTTGGGTCTTGAATGGTTTTTTACAGTTACACGATTTTGTACCGGCCTGGGAAAGATAATGCCGCAGATTCTTTGACCTGAAACTTTTGTGACTTTACTCTATTGTCAAATCTTGCCGAAATACATGATGCCCTTTGCTATTTGGCTGTAACTCGACTTTTACATTTTGTTCGTTCGAAGAACTTACCATTTTACACAGATAATGTTGGTAAAGTTTGCTCTAATTGCTGCGTTTATCCTAAACTTAAGCCATTAAACCAATAGGAACGCAACTCATTGAGGCTACCTAACGTTTTGAACAAATTAGCATTGATTTTAGGGGCCTGTCCTTTCTATGTCTGGTAATAAGTATTTGCTTGTGATAATCGATGAATACTTTAGCTTCCCATTCGCTTTTCCTTGCTCCAACATGAACTGATCGACTGTAATTGCTTACTTAAATAAATTGTTTAGTTTATGTGGATGTCACAATATATGCACTTGGACAATGCTAAGTATTTTTGTCTGATACTGTTAAAGAGTTTTTTGCTTAAACCAAGGTTGTTTTCAGCAAATCATCTCCGTATCACCCTATTGACAACACACAAGTGGAGCGGTATATTGGTGTCATATGAAAGTCTATATGCCTAGTCCTTAAATCCAACAGCCTACCCGTGTGCTGTTGAGAAATTGTCTTGCCAGATGCATTGAACTCATTGCGATCTCGTTTAATTACAACCACAAACGCTGCTTGACATTAGTTGTTCTTCTACTTCATCAGGCGTTCCCTTTGTGGTAAATCTTTACCAGCCTGATTTTCTTCTCGCGGACCTGTAATGCTCCTCAAGTTTGTGCAGCTAAACGATAATGATGATCTTGTCGAAGAAGTTTAATTGCTCGATGTCAATCTTTCATACGCAAGCGTCTGTTAGTTTGACGAAAAAAAGGAAATGTGTTTATCAGTGACTTTTTTTCCTTGTCTGCGATAATCTACCAGAAGTGAAGTCGATTCCCAAAATTTGACCCTTGATAGCAAAGAATCTCCCATGAGACTATCACTCGACGGCACTTGTCATGAACAGACTTTCTCTTCAATCCTTAAAACTTCATTACCCAGACCCTTCTCAAAAGAATTCGCACCTTCAATAACATAAATCCGTTGACCAGCGCCAGCTAACGGTAACATCAATGACACTGGTGAGAATGATAACAAGGTTCTGCGAATGTCAAATAGATCGACTAAAGGTGCTTTTCCTGTTATTATTCGACTAAAATTCCTGTTATAATTCGACTAAAGGGCACGTGTTTTCCTATTAAGGTGGAAAGAATGCTGTATAATGACGTCACAGCGCTTGAAGCGCTGCAATGTTCTTTGATTTCTCGCTCGTGTTTTTTGTTTCAGTTCAGAATTGTAGTTGTCAAACGCACAACGCTAGTTTTTAGTTGCACCGCATTAGTTTACAAAATGATGGTTTAAGTTCAACACAAAAGCGACAATTAGAGCAAACTTTACAAACAACATCCGCAAAAAATGGTAAGTTCTTTGTACGGACAAAATGTAAAATAAATGTAATAGTAACACCCGGATGGCAAAGGGCAGCGTGTATTTTGGCAAGGTTAAACGATAAAGTAAAAACAGGGCAGGCAAACTTGCGCTCCGCGAGAGTTGTCAATGCGGCCAGTAGTAGTTTTTCGTAACGAAAATTGAGAAATCAGAAACATGTTCTAAGCCCAGCAGATCCAATTGCGTTTCACTGTCTATGCCTATTTTTAAACTTGTACGTATCTTAAACCTTATTAGAGCTTGCTTAGTACATTTTTGAGACACAAAATTAAAAAATTAGAGTTTGATTCAAAATAAAAACCTGATTTTTTAAAGAACACTTTATTTTGGGGACGAACGTTGACAAATTAGATTGTAATTTTAAGTTAAGACCTTTTCACGACCCGCTGACTTCCGCTCAATTTAGATTTTGGCCCATAATAAAACAAAATTATACATCCCTGTTCTAAGCAAAGATTTTATTCTTTTTAGAGATCACTATGTTTTTAGGATAAAAATCGGGAAATCGGAGACAGATTCTAAGTGGAGACCTTTTTTTTAAAGATCACTATCTTCTTGAGATGAGAAATTACATTTCTCCCCAAACTTTCATGTTATTTTTTATTTAGGGATTTGGCCCACAAGTGCAAAAAAACTTCACCCCTGGAGTAGAGCTACAAAAGGTTCGCGTCAAAGAATCTGCGGCGGCAATATATTTCCCAGGCCGGTACAAAATCGTGTAACTGTAAAAAGCCAATTTAAGACGATGCCAACATTAAATTATATTATTCTTAATTTTGATACGTTTGGTATGTACGTTTTATAAATGGTAGTATGTAATTGTGTCATTCTTAATTTAATTTTGGCATGTATGACATTATTAAGTGATGTTGTTTTTTTTGACCTATCAGACGAGTTCTTATTTTCTATTAAGCACGATTGGATTGGTCTTAGTTCATTCGGAGATTCTTCCCGACCAGTGTCAAATAAAAAGTCTTTGAAGAATGAACACACTTTTTAAAGCTATGTTAATTACTAAGCATGGATTAAATACACATAATTATATGAAAGCTATTCAGAAATTAAGTTTTATATCTTTCTTCTTTTTTGTTTAATTTTAAAATAACAGCATAAGAAGGGACCTTTATAAGTTTTTCTCTAGTTTGATTATCAACGATATGTTTATCCGTGAGCGACTAAGATACATGCTTTTGGACCAATCTCCACCGACATCGAAGATCGAGTGATTGTGTGTGGACGTTGATGATTATAAAATAGTCAACGTCTACAAACCTCAATCAACGCACTTGATCCCTAGATCTCCCAGTATTTCCTTACTTCTGTCTTTATGCTGGCAATTTTAACTGTCGTCATGTTGATTGGGAATGCGATAATAATAGTCCAGACGGTGAGTACTTGGCTGGCCGGACAAGTATTAATTACCTTAGTCTCCTATATAATGCCAAGGATGCCTCCAATTTTTACTCGGGCCGCTGAAACATTGGAACCAATCCAGATCTAGCTTTCGCTACGGTAGGTCCTAACAGTCACTTATCGGATAGACGTGTCCTTGACAAGTTCCCCAGCTCACAGCATCGACCTTCGCTTGAAACCACCAATGTTTGGTCTGTCAGTGCCAAGAATGCTGGTTAAGCAATGGAATTTCCGCAAGACCAAATGGAGTCATTACATTGCTTTGACGAATAAATTCGTAAAACTTTGTTGCCGCCTGATTCACTTGATGTGAATGCGGTTGCCCAGGATTTCTGTAACATCATCAGAAAAGCAGCCAAAAAGACTATCCTACGCGGATATCGAAATAACTATTTTTTGTGCTGGGATGCAGAGTGTAAATCCCTCTGTAGAGCTTTCCTGCAGTCTCCTCACGGTGACGACTCAAGTTGGCTGCTACAGCTCTGGTTGCCAAGCTTGACAGGAAGCGGAGAAAGATTGATAGTTTGAGGCAGTTTGCAGTATCAATTTTTTACACTCTAGTCGAAAAAAATGGAGTATTTCGAATAACCTTAATGGTAGGTCACGACACTCTCTTCGTTACTGTCCCGTCTTAGCTGATGATATTGCATCTCAGCTGGTCAGAAATGGGAGATACGAGGCTGTTAATCGCAAGTCATCTTGACTTGTCTCTCAAGAAGTGTCTGACCTTTAGAGGGCCACAACACCAGACTTAGTAAATATTTATGACACTTTTTCAAAGAGAGAATTTAGTGCTGCCCTCCAACATTTAAAATCAGTAAAGCTCCGGGCTCTGATTTCATCTGCCCAAAGCTTATAATCCATGCTGGAGCTGCTTTAAATTTCTGGTTACTTGCTTTCCTTTCTTCTTGCTTCCGCCGACTCAAAATTCCTAAGATCTGGAGAAGAGCACTTGTAGTCGCGATTCCAAAGCCAATGAAGCCTGTGTGGGACCCAAAGAGTTATAAACCAATAACTCTGCTCTGTGTCCCCTATAAGATCCTCAAGAGGCTTATCTACACCCGCGTCGACCCATTAATCAATTTACTATTCCCAAAAAGCTGGCTGGGTTTTAAAGCGGGAAGTCAACCGTAGATCAAGTTGTTGTCGTAGATCAAGTGCTGATCCAGAACATTGAGGATTTTTTCGAGGCTAAAAAGAAAGCCGGTGCCATATTTGTCAATCTGACAGCTGCTTATGACACTGTCTGAAACCGTGGCCTTACCCGCATGCTGTTGAGGCTTTTACCAGATAAGCACACGGTCAGAATGAGCATAAAGCTTGTCCGAAACCGAAGTTTCATCCTTACTATCGATGACAGCAAGCAAAGCAGGCTACGCCGTCTTAAAAACGGCGTTCCTCAAGGATTGGTCTTGGCTCCCCTCCTATTTAACATCTATACGTACGATCTTCCTTTCATAATTTCCAGAAAGTTTACTTATGCTGATGATTTAGCATTATTGCACTCTTCTTGAAACTGGAAGGACTTGGAGGGGACTTTAAGCCAAGACATGTCTACACTTTCAGCGTATCTCCAGACTTGGAGGTTGAAGCTCAATTACACTAAGACGGTGACGGCAGCTTTTCACTTAAATAACCGAGAGGCCAAACGTGAGCTAAAAGTCTACAGTAATGATAGACTTTTACCGTTCTGTACAAACCCTACTTATCTTTGGGTAAAACTAGATTGATCGCTCACGTTTCGTCACCATTTAGTGGCATTGCGGAAAAAACTATTCTCTTGCGTCACACTGCCGAGGCGATTTGTAGGTTGAGGATGGAGTGCTATTGCCAAAACACTGCGCATAGTTGCCCTATTTCTGGTCTACTCAACAGCTGAGTACTGCGCACCAGTCTGGTGTCGCAGTGCTCACTCTCGCCTTATAGACAATGTCTTGAATGACGCCTTGTGCATGGTCGCTGGATGCCTGCGTCCCAATCCAACCGACTACTTACTCATGCTTTCAGACATCCAGCCAGCTGAGCTTCGCCGACTGGAAGCGACACACACCTTGGCCTACCGTGGATCTCTGGACCCTGATTTTATCTTGTATGGTCGCTTAAGTGGATCTTCAGACGCTCGTCAAGAGAGATTATGATCTAGACGCCCATTTGTGCCAGCTCACAGGATGGCATCCACGCTTCTGAATGGACAAACCATAAATGGAATGCGGAGTACTGTAAAAATACTTCCAGGCTCCGTGCTTTTACGCCCGAAACCAGTGCCAGGCCTATTGAGATGAACTTGCCCCGAACAGTTTGGGTTAAGCTCAGTCGTCTGTGGACTGGTCTTGGGCAATTCCATTCGTCCATGCACAAATGGGGTCTCACTCCTTCACCGAATTGTAAGTGCTGCGCCTCTGAACTAACCGCAGACCACGTTTTAATAGCGTGCCCCATACATCGGGCACTACATGGAGCACGAGGTCCGACGGTTTTGGATAACGAAACTCGATGCTGAGTTAACATCATCACTGCCAGCATATGATCCGGGCAGTAAAGCAGCCTGGGTTAGTAAAAGAATAAACCTTCGGCCTCAGTCCTGTTTGTGTCTGACCTGGAGTAGATGCCCTTCCAAACGACTACGACAACGATCAACAGTATTATTACTTGACATATTAGAAGGTTGAAAGCGGTTTATCCAATGTTTAGTTATGTTAATAATTCTGAAAATCATGTTTTTCATAAAATTAGATTTTAAACATTTTTATGCGAATCCATTAAGACTTTGTTTAAACATCTGGTAATTTTTGTTAAGTCTCCATAGGCCAATAGTTTCACTAAAAATAATAGATTTAAAACCGCGTGGCAGTGAAAAGAATCACCGTTGACAAAACATCTACTCAAAGTAGGTTTTATAAATAGTCAGTAAAAAACTGGCTGAATAAATGAGATTAAGTTGATGCTCCACTTTTAACTACGCTCAAAACTCTAGTTTCCCATCATATTTTGAAGTATCAATAGATTGAAAAGAAAGTTAAACATTTGCATTTTATCAGTAAGAGCAATTATAATTATAATTTTACAATCGTATTTGCGGTCCAAACAAATACGCCCTCCTTGATTTTTGCTTCAGACAGATTTGGAAAAACTTTTTGCAAGAATTGAAACATTGGTGATTCTTTGTTAAATGCTTTCACAAACTGTTTAAACAGTCCTAGTTTAATGTGAAGAGGTGGAAGTATAATTTTTTCTTGTGGAACCAGGGAAATATTGCCAATGTTGTGCTGACCTGGGTGAGATACCAATCTGGGAGGCCACTGCTTTCTGACATAATGTTCACTTCTTGCTCTAGAGTCCCACAAGCATAAAAAGCAGCAATATTTGGTGTAACCCAACTGAAATCCTGTAAGGATTGCTATAACTTTCAAGTCTGCACATATAAGCCAATTGTGTTCAGAGTTACGGATTTCTTCCAACATAAATTGAAGGTTTTGAAATGTTTCTTTCATCGTTGTTGAGTAAGCAATAGTGACAGATGGCAGGATATTTCCAATATCCAATAGTACAGCTTTGATGCTTTTCTTGGATGAGTCAATAAAGAGTCTCCAGTCATTAGGGTCATAGTTTCCAACTGACGTATGTATCAACTCGAAAATATCATTGCAGTAAAAAAGCTCTCCATTTTTTGAAAATAAATTGGAAAAAAGTTCCGATCGTCGACGATACACTATCACTTTTGTTCCAGGAGCTAACAGGTTCCACTGTTGCAACCGAGACGCAAGTAGCTCACTCTTGCTTTTTGGAAGATTTAAGTCACGACAAGGTCATTTAACTCCTGCTGGGTTATCAGGTGTGGACAGTTAGTGTTTGGTTCGTCTTCAAATTCACTATTGCAAAAACTTTGTGAAGATTCTGCAGAAGTTTCGGGAAGCGTGACCGGTGGTTTAGGCACGGATAACTGATCAGAATGTGCTACTGGTCGAATTGCAGATGGCAAACTTGGGTATAGTATCTTCTTTCTGGTTTTGTGGTGAAATCCTTGAGTGTCCCTGAGGCAAAAATAGCAATCCGTTACATGATCTTTTTGTTCTCGCCACACCATTGGAATAGCAAATGACAATGTGGGCTTTCCACCTGCAAACCACTTATTGAGCCTGTTAGAACAGTCCAGACAGCAAACATGTGGAGCCCAATTTTTGTCCTGATCCGCTACTGCACATCCAAAGTATGCTAGGTATAGCTTCTTGATCCGATCAGTTATTTTTCGTCTATATTTGCTTGCTGTCATCTCTCCACAGATGTAGTAAAATAAGTCAGAGTCATTTTTGCACTTTCGTCTAAAGGAAGTCATGATCAACTATAAAAAGATAGCAAATTTCTACAGTATTTTGAAATCTAAAACTTAACAATTCTATAGAAAAGCAAAACATTGCATAAGACTAGAGTCACAATTCATTGTCGATCTAAAGTAGAATGAAAAGAATTGCAAATTTTATGAGATAAATAGACAACTATTTAGTGACAATTAGGGGCGCAATTCTACTGTAATGCTCGTTTTAACTTTCCAAATGATGCAATTCCAATTTGCGTTTACAGTATAAGCCACAATTTGCCTCAAATGCAATATTATCGCAATAACAAAGTCCGGCGGGTTAGCTCAGTGGTAACGTCCGCGACTCACGTGCAGAACGACCTGGTTCGATTCTCTGTGACGTCAACTGAGTGATACTCGTTGTGCCCTTTGGAAAGGCACTTTACGAACATTCCAAGAAATGTGGTCAAGCTGCTTACCTTCAATGGTGACCGCGGTTAATTCACAGAAAGCAGCAAATCGGTGTGGGTGGAACACAACGCCATACGAATGTTTGTTTTTGTTTGCAATAACAAAAAAATAATTTTTCAGAAATTTCAAGCCTGATACAAAAAAACTAACTTTAGATTCGTGTTCAGCGACCCCAAGTCACCCTAAAACGCATGAAATTGTTCTTGAATCTTTTTTTGTGTTGTACAGTGTAATTAAATAGTTGCATTTTTTGCCGTATGAAAGCCAAAAAATAACATTAACAAAACGTTTAAACATAAAGATCTTATTAAGAATATTAGGAACAAGTAATATAATAAAATGTATGGTAACATTAGCCACACACAAATTTCCCGTACCTGCAAGACAAACAGTACTTCTCAAATCATCGCCTATGACAGCATCAACGCTATTGAACAGCATCTTTTGGAAAACCCTCTCTGTGCCAGCCAATACAGTGACAACGAATTCTCCATCCTTGCCCGAGGACGTACTTCTTTCCACCTCTCCGGTCTTGAAGCTACGTTTATCAAATCTTTTCAACCAAATCTCTGTCGACACAAGAAATTTCTTTACAGTTTAAAACTTATTCATTAACGCTCTTTTACTTTTAATTTTGATTGGTTGTAACCCTTGACCAATCAAAGTATTCTTGTTTTCTTTTCTATTCTATTCTTGATTGGCTGCCTTTTTTAACCAATCAGACTCATTTTCTTTTCTTATATAAGCACGATCGGATTGCTATAAGTTGATTCTAGCAATTCCTCCCAATGAGTGTCAGATGAAAAGTCTTCGAGGAATAAACACACTTTTCAAAACTATCTTAAAGGTTTATAACGCCAACGCTCTTCAAATATTTTTTGTTTTAGACTCTAATTATAAGAGGACTATTAAAACTTTACAAGAAAAATATTATTTCAAACTCCTGGTCCAATAAATTTTAATGATAGTTACATAACAGTAGATTGCCAAAAGCTGGTAGCAATATTACTGCTGCTTTTTGTTTTTATGTGAAATGCTTTTTTGGGTAAACATATTTGTCAAAAGCTCGAAGTAGTAGGTTTGTATAATATGTGAACATGAGAATACCAATTTTCGCTTTGTACATACAGTATGTTTGTTCTGACATCGTGCGACTAACATTTTCTCTCTGAAAAAAATTAGAAATTATTATTATGAAATTGTTACAGAGTCTTTGCAATTTGTCAATGAATGTTTGATTTCCAAAGCACCAACTTAATATGCAGTAATGTATCGGGCTTATGATGATGATGATGATGATATTTTATTCACGCTTAGTAACAATATTTAAGTATATGCAATGTACATTAAGCAAAGCATGAAAAGGAAACGCGACACAACGACGAACGTTAAACATGCAGAAAGTAGAGAGAGGGGGTAAGAAAGAGAAAAAATAAGAAGCACGGCCGCGTTACCTAATTCAAACATCTTATGATGAGAGAATAACAGATAACTCATTATGATGAGAGAATAACAGATAACTCATTATGATGAGAGAATAACAGAGCGTCATTAATGTTTTTTCATTTAAATTTGGTCTCATTCTTAATATTACGCAAAATATTTGTCTTAGTTTTTTGTATACAATTAATAATATGTTTTGCTTTTCCTTAAATTAACAATAATTTAATTTAAGAAAATGCTAAAATTTAAAAAATTAAAAAATTTGAACTTTAATGAAATTAATCAAAAAGGCCTAAAAACAATGAAAACCAATTATCTATGCATAAATAACTTCACACACCGACAAACAAATCAAAGCAAGCAGAATTACAAAGCCAATTTTCAGTTTTATGAACTCAGTCAAAAATAATGAAAACAAATTCAAACTTTCAAACAATAGAAAGCAAATAAAAATATAAAAACACTTAATGGAAACGAAGAACTATTTGCACAAAGTTGACGATTTAAACAAGGATTACGCTTCTTAATAAATAATGCTTCGTGTATTTTTGTTTAAAATTTCGACTTACACTTTTTATTTATTTTAAAGGAGTTTAAATCTAATTTGATAGAAAAACAAACATTGCAAAACATTATGTAATCTTTTATTGCGTTTGATACTTGAGAGTTGAAGTCCAAATGCTCCCTATCTTTAGTGCTCAAATCTCGGGTTGACATACCGATGTATGTCAAGTTCGCGTCACACGAATTTGATCGCGTCATAAATGCCATTTGAGCAAAGATCTAAAGGAATTTCGGACTTCAACTGAAAGAAATTTCCAATCCTAAATGTTTTATAGACAGGACAAACTTTCATGTTAAATTTTGATTTCACAATTTTTGATAAACGATTTAAAAAACGTCTCGAGTCAACACCAAAATACGAAAATGTAAGATAATATGTATAATTACACTAATAAAACAATCAACGGTTAAATTGGTAATAAATTTGTTTAAAACTTAATTAAAAAACCAGCAAGAACAACAACTTAAAAAAAATTTTTTTCTTAAATTGTTGATTTCCCGATTAAGTAACATTTTTAAAGAATTTATCGATTTCGCACGGTAAAGCAAACAAAAATTAAACCAGATTTCCATTTTTGTGGGCAACAATCATTGTTATTTTTTAACAAACAGCATCAACATAACGCAAATACAATTTCGGTAAATTTTGGTTTTTATTTTTAAGAATACGGTTTTTCAAATTGGCCAGTAAAAATTTGCAATTGTCGGTCCAAATGGTGATCCCATGGTAACAAGTATCAATTTTTTTGTATAATACGTTCTTGTACAGAAATTGTCCTTGTCTAATCCAACAAAGTTTAAAAATATTGATTTAAACAGGGGTTCCATAACTTTTTTCGTAAAGAGCCATCTGATATAAGTGTAATTTAGCGAGAGGGACAAAATTTTAAAAAAGCTACTTTTCCTTAAAAAGGCACCATTGACAAAAGTAATTAGCGAATCAAAGAAAAAGTTTCTCTAAAAAATTGGTAAAGACCAAACAAAAGATTTTCACTTGAGTTGAACTAAAGGTGTAAATCTTTGTAGTGCAAAATGAAAACCGAAAAATAGAAAAGTTTTTTATTTGCAAAAAAGATGTTTCACTTTTTTAAGTAAATCAAAAATATTTACGAGTTAAGTAATTGAAGCGCTGCGGCCAAAAAGTGAAGATATTTATATATTAATTTTTTGGTTTTAATAAAAATTTTCTCTTAGATAGTTTTAAAAAGCGTGTTCATTCCATCTGAAACTCGTCAAGAAGAATCATCAGAATCAACAAAGAGCAATCTAATTGTGCTTAAATAAAAATCAGAGCGCATTTAATTGGATAAGAAAGCTACCAATTTAAAAGAGAAAAGAAAAGATAACGAAATTGCATCTAAATGGTCAAGAGAGACAATCAATAAGAAGCAAAAAAAAGAGTGTTAATTAATGAGTTTTAAACTGTATAGAAATCGACATAGATTAGGTTGTAAAGATTAGGTAAAAGTAGCTTCAAGAACGGAAACATGAAAGAAGTACGTTTTCGAGCAAGGATTCTTCTAGAACAGAAATGGCCAACTCCCGCCTCTTTGCCCAGTTTCATGCGGCTCTTTTTACAGGTCCTGGTTCGTGTACTAAAAGCCTAATTATCTAATTATGTTTAGTTTGAAAACGCACAAAGTGCATTGTTACATAAAAATGACTTTAATATTACTCTGAAAGGAGCATTTCTTTTTTCTCTTTCTCGAGAAAATCAGTAGCCTAATTCTGTATTAGTATATTTAAGTTGTATTAGGTTTTTTTGGTATATTTAAGTTTATTATTATATTTTTAGGTTGCATTAGTGATTAGTATATTTTTAAATTGTAATAGTTTAAAAACCCAGCCTCTATGGTTGTTTAAATCAGAGCAGCCTTGGTGCCGGTCCCAATCCCGGATAAATGGGGAGGGTTGCAACAGGAAGAGCATCCGGCGTAAAACACAGCCAAATATTTTTCAATGCACGTTGTAAAATCTGACTTCATACTGGATTGGTCGAGGCCCGGGAAAATAACGACCGTTACCAGTGACTAGGCACCAAGGGTCACTAGTGGACATGGTACTTGGATGCAAAGAAGAGGTGGAAAGCAGTGAAGAAAAAGGAAGGAGAGAAATGAAGAAAGGAAGAAATCTAAGAAGATCAAGCTGAGGGTTGCTATATTAAATGTTGGAACCATGACCGGTAAAGGAAGAGAAGTGGCAGATCTTATGGAACGAAGAGGGGTGGACATATTGTGTGTGCAGGAAACTCGCTGGAAGGGGGAGAGAGCAAGATGCATAGGTGGAGGATATAAAATGTGGTACTGTGGAAGTGGAAACAAAAAGAATGGTGTAGGAATCATATTGAAAAAGGAGCATGTGGACAGGGTAGTGGAATTATGGAGGGTAATTGCTTGAAGAAGTAGCTTGATGGTGTAATGGTGAATGTCATCAGTTCATATGCGCCACAGGTGGGTGCATACGTGAAGAAAAGGAAATATTCTGGCTGGACCTAAACGAGACAATGGAAAAAATACCAAGGAATGAAAGAATTGTGGTGGGAGCAGACCTGAAAGGGCACGTAGAAGAAGGGAATAATGGTGATGAAGAATGCATGGGCAGACACGGATTAGAGAAAAGAAATAACAAAGGACAAGCAGTGGTGGATTTTGCTAAAAGAAGGGAACTAGCAATCACCAACACATATTTTGTAAAGAAACCAGCACATAAAGTCACCTACAGCAGTGGCGGACACATTTCGCAGGTTGATTACATCATGGTGAGAAGACGATGAATCAAGGAGGTGGTGGATACAAAAGTTGTATCCACCACCTCCTTGATTCGGTGAAAGTGTAGCAAAACAGCACAAAATAGTGGTCAGTGCGATAATCATCTGGAAAAAGTGGAGGAAAGCACCAAAATTAGTGAAGAAAATAAAATGGTGAAAACTAAAAGACTTGAAAGTGAACAATAAATTCAAAATGGATGTGATTAAAAGCGGAATACTTAGTGGACAGGAAGACTGGCAAAGAATAGCTGAAATGATACGGAGCATTGCCAGAAGGGAACTGGGTGAAACATCGGGAAAAGTTAGCACGGCTGGTAGACGGGAAACGTGGTGGTGGAACCAGGAAGTACATGAAAAGCTGAAGGATAAAAAAAAAGCTAAAAAGGCATGGGATATCATCAGAGATCATGCAAGCAAGTTGGCCTATAAAACTGCAAGAAAGCAAGCTAAGAGAGAAGTGGCAAAGGCAAGAAACAAGGCATATGAGGAACTGTACGAAAAACTGGAAACAAAAGAGAGGGAAAATGATGTGTTCAAAATAGCAAACCAGAGAAACAGATAAAGCAAGGATGTTCAACAAGTAAGAGTAATCAAGAGTAAAACTGGGGAAATTCTGATGGAAGAAGAGAAAGTGAAAGAGAGATGGAAGGAGTATTTCGACAACTTACTCAACCATGAAAACCCTAAAGAAAGAAGAGAAACGAGAACAGAAGAGAGAGAAAGGGGCGTGGAAGATATCTCTGGAGAAGAAGTCAGGACTGGGTTGAGGAAGATGAAGAAGGGAAAGGCTCAAGGACCTGATGACATACGAGTGGAAGCATGGATTGCTCTAGGCAATAAAGGTATGGAGTTTTTAGTGAACTTTTTTCAACAGACTCTTGCAAGGAGAGAAGATGCGAGATGAATAGAGGAGGAGCGTGCTTGTACCTTTGTACAAAGGTAAAGGAGACATCAAAGGATGTGGAAACTACCGGGCGATCAAGTTGATGAGCCACACTATGAAATTGTGGGAGAGGATAATAGAAGCAAGGATAAGGAAGGAGGTGATAATCGCTGAGAAACAATTTGGGTTCATGCCAGGAAGGAGTACCACCGACGCAATCTATTGTCTAAAGATGCTGTTTAAAAAGTGGACTGAAGAGCAGAAGGCAGTGCACTGTGCCTTTATTGACCTGAAGAAAGCATACAACAGGGTACCCAGAGAGGAATGTGGGAATGCTTGCGGTTAGCTGAAACATCAGAGTGCTACATAAAGATTATCTAGGATATGTATGACGGAGCGACAACAACTGTGAGAAGTGCAGCAGGTTTGACTAAAGAATTCAAGGTAGGTGTTGGACTCCACCAAGGTTCAGCACTCAGCTCATTTCTTTTTGCCATCATTATAGACAGGCTGACGGAGGACATAAGGAAGGACGCACCATGGGATATGCTGCTTGCAGATGACATAGTTCTGTGTAGACAAAATCATAGGGAGCTAGAGGAGGATCTGGAAATTTGGAGAGATACACTGGAGAGAAGAGGCTTGAAAGTGAGCCGAATTAAAACAGAATATTTGAGGGTTGGGGATGTGGATGATGGAGAAGAGTTGAAGCTGCAAGAAGAAAAGATAAAGAGAGCAAAAAACTTCAAATATCTGGGTTGAACAGTTAGTAGCGATGGAAGATGTGAAGAAGAAGTAAAAAGAAGGATCCAAGAAGGATGGATGACTTGGAGGAAGGTTTCTGGAGTTATGTGCGACAAGAAGTTATTAGCAAAGGTTAAGGGTAAAACGTACAAGAGTGTTGTTAGACCAACCATGCTTTATGGAATGAAAACGGTGGCAGTGACGGAAAGACAGATGGGAAAAATGAAAGTTGCAGAGTTGAAAATGGTAAGATAAGCACTGGGAGTGACAAGAAAGGACAAGATAAGAAACGAATACGTAAGAGGAACTGCGAAAATTGCAAAGCTGGGAGACAAACTTCGGAATGCAAGGCTACGTTGGTATGGACACGTAAAAAAAAGAGAAGAAGACTACGTGGGGAAAAGGATGATGGAGATGGCGGTGCCAGGCAGAAGGAAAAAAGGAAGACCAAGGAGAAGGTGGATGGATTTGGTGAGAGAAGACATGGAAAGCGTTGAAACTAGGTAAGGAGACGAAGTAGACCGAGTGAAATGTAGATTACTGTCGCGCTGTGGCGATCCCGAGTAGAGAGAAGCCGAAAGAAGAAGAAAAGAATTAGTATATTTAAATAATAATTTGTGTCATGTTCGCTCTCAAAATAGGAAAAAACAAATGCACAGCAAAGCAAAAATATGAGGATGAACACAGGACGTTTTTGACAGAGTGGGAAAGCTTATATTTTTTTGTTGAACGTAATGGTAAGCCATTTTGCCTTATATGTCAGGCGTCATTAAGGCATTTTAAAGTTTTAAATCTTCAACGCCACTTCAGCTTACTTCATGGTAACATCAACCGTGAATTTCCGAAAGGGACCGAGTTTCGCAAAAATATATTGATCACTTTCAAAAGTGAGGTAGAAAAGCAGAAACAGTTTTTCCAAAAATTTATGAAGCACTCGGAGATTGTAACGCTTGCTTCGTATCAAATGGCTTAGAACATTGCACGGGCTAAAAAGCCATACAATGACGGGGAATTTGTTAAAAAATGTTTCTGTGACGTTGTTGAAATCTTGTCTCCAGAAAATAACAAACTGAAAAGAATGATATCAGATGTCCAACTGTCGCGGCACACTATTGAACGCAGAATATCGGACATTAACATGGCCGTTGAATCACAGTTGCACTTTGACTTTCAAGCCTGCGAGTATTTTAGTATCGCATTAGATAAGAGTTGGACATACAAGACAAGCTTCAATTGGCAATATTTGCACGGTTTATTTCAAACAATTGTTTGATCAAAAAAAACTGCTTAATATTGTACCATTAAAAGACAGAACCCGTGGCATAAATGTGAAAGAAGCAATGCTGGCTACAATCGCGAAAGCAGATCTGCCCACAGCAAAACTAACTACAATAATCACGGATGGAGCGCCAGCTATGATCGGATCTGTGAACGGACTTGTGGGGCTGTGCAAAGCTGACAAACATTTCCCGAGTTTTTGAATTTTCACTGCATCATTCACAGGGAGCAATTCGTGTACAAATCATTGAAGTTGGACAACGTCATAAAGACTGTGAAGGAAATCGTCAACTATATCCGCATACATGCGCTTAACCACCGGCAATTCAAGAATCTCATTGCTAAGCTGGACCAAGGGCTTCAGATAACCTGCCGCTGCACTGCACCGTAAGGTGGCTGTTAAAAAGTCAGGTACTTTTTCGGTTTTTTCAGCTTTTAGATGCCGGGAAACTGTTCATGGAAGAGAAGAACGAAAACTATCCCGAGCTCTCGGACTTCAAGTGGATTAAGAATCTGGCCTTTTTGGTCGACATGCTGTGTCACTTGAACAGATTGTACCTGAATTTGCAGGGTAAATTGAAAATACTGCCTGGCATGGTGCAAAGTGTGTCTGCGTTTGTCAACAAACTTAAGCTGTTAAAGGCGCATATTCAAAGGGGAGATTTAACGCATTTTCCCACTTTGCTTAAAGTCAGCGGGCAAGTCACTATCGCCATCCTGAATAAGCAAAATGCCATTATACAACACTTCTTAAAACCCTGAAAGAAAGCTTTGTGTCGCGGTTCCGTGATCTACGACTAAAGAGGCCTCTGATTACTTTCCTCGTCGATCCATTTAATTCAAAGACGGACTATTTGAAGGTTCCTATAGTCTCAGATGAAGCTGCGACTGAGTTGGAGATGATCGATCTTTGTGAGGAGGCAAACTTAAGCCTACTTCAAGAGAAAAAACTATTGCATACTGTCAATGTTTGGGTCAACATAGTCTATGTTTTCAACCAATGTCTGCGAGTCTATGTTTTCAACACTAAAACACGTAAAATCAAAGCATCGATCTGTACTGACTGACACCCATTTGAAAGAATTGCTTCGAGTGGCAACAACAGAGTATAAGCCCGATTTGAAGAAGATTACTTAATACAAGAGACACAATGCAATGCAACATTGCACCTGACAAAGTGAGCAGTAGCCCTCGAAAGCTTGTGCTTTAATAAAAACTAGTCAACTTTAGTGAACAATTTTTTGTTTTTTCTGATTTGATTTGAATAGTTGACACGGCTCCCCAACTTTATTCCTTAATCGACTTGTTCGGCTCAACTCATCAAACACTGATTTAAACTTCACTGCTGACTAGAAAATTTATATGAGCGTATTTTGTAGCATAATATGACTTACCTTATTTGCGTTATGACATTGATATTGTTTTGTAGGAGTTGTAATGATAGTGTAAAATGCGACGGAAAGATAGACTGTCCCTGGCTCAATTTTCACGATGAAGCAAACTGTTCACAACAATGTCCATCAAGGTATAGCATCCCTTGTGATTGTAACAAAGCAGGAAATATGACGTGTGAAGGAAAGGGTACAGTTTGCTATAACAAACCTGGTAAGTATCTTACTTTTTTTATTTTTGTAAACGTCTCAATCACTTCTAAAAAAATCAAACAAAGGCGAATTTGTTTCAAAAAATTATTAATTATGACATAACAAATATCTTTCATGAACAATTTATTTAATCAAGTTAAATACAATTAAATATCAAACTTCTTTAAAACTTTTCAATATAATTTATTTAAGGCTAAACTTTTGAAATTTTCTGGATTTAAACTAATTTCTGCAAGTTCATTTATAACAGTGCCAATACTTTTGATGTTCACTGCTTTTATTTAAGCTTAAACTTGAAGATTCTTGGTTAGAAATTCAAATTTTCAAGACCTGCTCCGAGAAATTTGTATCTTTTTTGCCCAACCTTTCCTGACGACTGTTTTAAATAAGTCGAAGGATAATCTGGCACTATTTATTTGAATAGTTAGCGGCTGATTTTTGATATCTTTTATAGCCAAAAGTTAAAAAAATTTTTAGTTAAAAGAATCATTTTTAAAATAATGTGAAATAAGTTTAATTTGTGTTACGCATTATAAAAAGTTTTAACCTATTGACAGTTAAACTACAACCTGCTGGTATTCAAGATTATTCTGTTCGTTTGCTTTTCGTGCTCTTGACGCGCTAACAGCGTTGGGGCAGGTTTTAAACAACGAAACATTTCACCTTCCCTCATTGCCACGTGTAGATCGATTCTGTGTTAAACACAAATTCATCGACAAACGTTGATTTCCATAATTTTTCTTTGCTAACACTTATTAACCTTACTTTAATTGATGTTAGTTCAAATTGCCAAAAAAAATATTTTAAAACAAAAACTCTTTAGGTTTTTAAAATTCATTTATGTGTCGTTGAGTTTTCAAAATATAATGGATTTTCAAACTAAAAAGTAAAGCCGATATATTTGAAAACATAGTTTATTCATAAAGTTTCGTAATTGTAATTCATTCCATTATCAACTGCGTTAAACTAATTAATTAATTGCAAATATAAATATAGATAGTTTATGACGTAACAGAATAAAATATTGCAAAAATAAATGTATTAAATAAAACGAATTTATCTGCGCGTAACTATAAAATTAAATTGTTACGGCAGCAATTGGGGCGCTTACAAAATAAGCTGGTTTAAGAAATATGAAACGAATTAATAAAACACCGACTGCAAAGATTTACTGCACCATACTATTGTTAAAGTAAAATAAAGAAGCATTAAGTGTTAAATAGCTACAGTGAAATACATTGTTTGTCGATATTTATAGATAAATTATAATAAATTTTGAATGTATAACGATTCCTTTATCAAACGTTTTCTAATTCGTTTCAAATTTCTAAAATCGTTTTAAATTATTCGTTTCAAATTCGCTTTAAATTTCTTAAACCAGTTTAGAGCTAAAAAATAACAATATTACGGCAGACCAGCAATAGCAGTGGTGACAAAAAAAAAACATAATTAAGTTTTTTTTCAAGCCGTGTATTAGCTTTTTGCTCTATCAAACAACCTTTTCCGTTGTTAAGTTGACTTCAAAGCAATCTGATGTAGCAACTTAATCAGGTGATTTAAACTTGAGTTTCGGCTATTAAAATAAACTGTTTTAATATGTTATCGATTAAGTTTTGCTTATATAGCCAGTAACAACAAATGTCCATTATTTTTAGAGTTTACTCATGATAGAATATAGCAGCTTTTCATAAAGTTGCTTTTAAATTTATTTAACTGTAATGAAACAGAACTTGAATTAAAAACACAATTAGACGGGAGACTGTATTACTTTGTAAATACAATTAGCAAATCGGTTAATTCAATTTTAAAATGTAACATTTTGGTTATTTATTTTCTGATTCTACTGTAATACAACTTAATCACATCTTCAATAGTTTTCAGTGAAAATAGTCATGATAAAACTGGCAGTATTACCAAATTGTTAGTTCCATATTACCGTATGTTGCATATTTGAATACCATAAGGGTACTGGTCCGAACGAATTATTTCTATTTATTCGCTTTGTTTACCAATGCTATAATGGCGTATAAAACTTTATTTCAATGCCGCCTATGATGTCATAGACGTCCTGTACTAACCACGTTTCATTTCTACAGTCAAAGCAATTCATTTAACAATCTCTCTTTTCAATGCGTTCTCTGGGGTTCAGCAACCACAGAGTTTTATTGATATAGTTTAATTGGAAAAGTAAATTTAACAGTTGGTCGTTGGAATTTAAAATTGTAATCTTGTAATTAATAGAAGTAATTACAGAAATAATTGGCGGAATTTATTACAAGTTACGAGAAAGCAAGGCAGTTAGACTGTATTGATTAGCTGTATCTTTAATTCAGTGCAGCTACTTTGACTATCTAGTTTCTGTGGCTGGCCCAGATCCATCTGACTTCAGGAACATAGAAAAATATAAAATTCTGAGGAAATAAATTTCACAAAAGATAAAAGCCTTTGAAGATAAAGTTTAGAAGAATTTAAATTTTTAAAAAAATTTCTGAAAACTCCAGTTAAAAGCGCAAAGCAATAGCAAGTTTTAAAGAGTGAAGATTCAATCTGCTTTTCTCAAATTCATACTCGCTAGTTGGAAGAAAAAAGTCATCTTACCAGCAGTTGTCAATCAAGCAACAACAAGATGCACGCATAACGAACAGTAGGATAATTGTTGTTAATTATATTATTAACCTACTTGATTTATTTATATAGCAAATTTCACGTAGTGTTAAGTGGCAAACAGCGTGATATAATCGTATTTATTTCACTTTTTCAAATTATAATTTATTTACAGTCGTGTAAGCTAAATTTCATTCCTAACTTACTAATTAATATGGCTGAAGGGTCTAGCCCAAAGCAGTCGCTTATTTCTTGTGATGTTACCGATGCCAGTCAAAGGAAATGCGAAATCATCGTGCGAAAGTACGCGAATTAATCTCCGCTGGCGAATCTTTTATTACGACACTTAATGAAAGTACGGGTCACGAAAATGTCGCCCTTGTTAATAAGAAGTACCATGCGCTCGATGCTGAGCTACTCGCGTGTCAGGGGCAGGCGCCTGGGGGAGGTAAAAGCGAAAGTCAGGAGATATACAACCGTTTGGAAGCACTGCGACTGAATATCAGAGATGTTTACCAAAAATTACATGCTAACGTCCAAAATAATAGAGGGCTCACACCGCTAGACGTTGAAACACATTTACAACAAAATCAAATGCTCTCAAACACTAACACAAACATGCCAAACATCGGACCTTCAGACTCGGTTAGCAATATTGGTTGTGGCACCTCAACAAGTTGCACATCCTTGCAACTAGCCAGAAAACAAATCTCGCTGCAGCTTAAAAGACAAAAAGCTAAATTACGGAGAAAACAACAGCAAATTGAATTCGAGCGGGAGTTTCAGCAGCAAAAACAACAGCAAATTGAATTCGAGCGGGAGTTTCAGCAGCAAAAACAACAGCAAATTGAAATCGAGCTCAGACAGGCTAAACTAGACGCGGAAGAACAAATGTTGAACTTATCAAATCCAAACTCAGTTGTTAGTGCTCTTCCACGAAATCAACAACAGGTTTATCAACCATTTTCCTATAAACAACCTAGGGAAAGGCTTGGTGATGTTACACCTAAATACATAGATTTTGCTAGTGCTCAACCACATGCACAATTGTACAGACCACTAGTGGAAAGTACTGCTAACACAAAGTTTACTCCGCTGTGATACCACAGAATGTACTCTACACAACGCGACCCTTATCCGCAGAATAGGGCTTCAACATTTTCAAATTCAACAATATCAAGGCAACTGTCACAGCAGTAATTTTTCCCATAGTGCCCAACAAGAATATCATATTCTCTTAGAGAAAGCTCGCGAAATCAGATACTCTGGCCGCAACTTTCCTTCATCTTTTTCCAAAATCAGATAAGAGAACTGATCAAGCGTTGTCCCATTTCACACTGTAAAATAGATCATCTCCGTGCTTCCTGTCAGGAAGGCACGCGAGAACCCATTTCGGCTCTGGTGCCACTGGGTACCAGGTTGGGATATAGACACACAAATCACGCGAGCTCTAGAAGGGCTCAGACTTCGCTATAAATGCTGCAGCTTTCTTGAGAACCACTTGTGAGGCAAGTCCGCTCAGAACCAAAGTTGCCCCGTATGAATGCAGGAACCTTAGAAAAACTAATCTCTGACCTTAAAGGCCCGTTTCCACTACGAGCGTGGAAAAGAGCATTCTTTGTTTGTTCTATTGATTTTTTTTGCGCTCGCTTCAATTTTAACCGCTCGCTTCAATCGAAGATCAATAAAAGAAACAAAGAATGCTCTTTTCCACGCTCGTAGTGGAAACGGGCCTTAACGATTGCGAACTGTATGCCAGAGCCCACAAACAATTGCACAACCTTGACAGTAACTTTATTGTCGATGTCGGTGAACAACTTTCTTTCGATATTAAGAAGCAGTACATATACTTCTTACATGATAATTTTGGCAGCACTGAGCAGCCATCATTTGACTCTTTCAAACAATTCCTTAACAGGAAACTGCAGATTGTCAAGACAACTTTTGCAGAGCGATTTCTTTGCTCTCCTGACAGAGAAGAGAAGAACCGACCTACTCAAAGGGCTAAAGTACATCACACAAATGTCTAAACTAAAACCGGGAATTCGGCGCCAACAACGTCTATGATAACAAGATTAGCACGTGCATCCAGTATAGCATCCAAATGGCAACAATCTCCAAGGTGTTTCCTGTACTCCACTGAAACATCTGAGAAATGGCACTTCTTATACAATTGCGATAACTATCAACGTTTGACCCCAGGAGAAAAACGAAACGCCATTATTGAGGCTCATCGTTGCCTTAATTGCTTGCAATCTCACTCCGTAGAAGACTGTAAGTTTTCTTGCATGCAAATGTAGGCACTGCAAACAAAGCGTGACAGTGCCTAAGCATACTACTTCACTCTATGAAGTATATAATACGTCCTCTCTTACATATCTTACCAAAAATGTCAGCTTACAAGTTACGAGAAAGCAAGGCAGTTCGACTGTATTGATTAGCTGTATCTTCCATTCAGTGCAGCTACTTTGACTATCTAGTTTCTGTGGCTGGCCCAGATCTATCTGACGTCAGAAACAGGTACTTCAGAAGCAAAGCAATAATGATAAACAAGTAAGCAAATAAAAAGTTGACTTTAAGAAAGCCGTAGACTTATGAGCTAAATTAAAGTAACCTATTTAAAAAAATACAAATGTACCTACAAAGTATAAAACATCACAATTAGGAGGTCGAGCCGTTTAGAACAATGCTCCGGTTCAGATTCAGGTTCAGCAAATGTTATTTTTAACTGTTAAGTTTCGTTTCGGTTCGGATTCAAAGAAAAGATTTAGAGGTTAGTACGGATTTTTGGTTCCAGTTTGATTCACCTCACACTTTATAAAATAATCTTTTCGTCTATTTTTGACAAGCATGCAAATTGAGAACATGGTTTTTGAATCATATCCGTGTGCTTACCAGACCAACAAATTCGAGGCAGGGGCAAAACAATATTTGCCCGAATTTCATGCAATAATTTCCAAAATCATCATGGCTTTGCCCAATTTTATCAAAAAGCCTGAACCTAACAAATACAAATGAGCAAAATACGATAACTTTCCTATGTACCTGAACACTCGCAATTCGATGAAGGAAGAAAGTCTTCTAAAAATCGAATTCATTTGTGCAATCCATTTGTGCACGGACGAATGGAATCGCCCATATCAGTTTGCAGGCAATTGAGCTTGACCCAAGCTGGTCGTAGCAAGCTCATTTCAACAGGCCTGGCACTGGTTATAGGAATAAAAACACGGAGCTTGGACGTACTCTTACAGTACTTCATGTGCCATTTAAAATTCGTTCACTCTGAAGCGCGGATGCCAAGTTCAGCAAAGCTATTTAATAGATTCCGAGCAGCTGGAACCAACGAGTGTCTGGATCTTAGTCTCTCTCTTGGCGCGCATCCAAGGACTTACTTGAAAGACCATGCAAAATATGGTCATGGCCCAGGGATCTACGGTAAGCCAAGGAGAGTGTCGTTTCTACTCGAAAAATCAGCTGGCTGGGTGCCTGAAAGTATGGGCAAGTGGTCTGTTGGAATGGGACACAGGCATCCAGTGATTATACGCAAAACGTGATTTAAGACACTGTCTATGAGGCGAGAGTAAGCGCTGCGACCCCAACTGGTGTGCAGTACTCAGCTGTTGAGCGATATGTCCAGTTTTACCCCAAGATAAGTAGGGGTTCGACAGAGTAGTAAAAGTCTATTGTTGTTGTAGACTTTAACTTATGTTTGGCCACTCACTTATTTCAATGAAACCAGATGTATTTAAATGAAACCAGATAAAAACTAGATGCTTTCAGAAAAGGTTTTTGGATCTGGTTAGGTTTCTTTTTATGGGTGGTTTTTCTTTACTCACCTTGCTCAGTTGAGCTAAATTCCCATCTTGGCAAGCTGTGCCACCCATTATCATTACGCAGACTAGTCATGCACTGGCTATTCAATTTCTTATATTTTACCTGATAAAGGTGTTGCGGCCATGCTTTCTACTGTTTTGTACTTTCACTTTCTGATTATATCTTATGCATGTTTTAACGTCTGAGGTTGTGTTGCTTCTTCCTTTTTTTTGATCTTTTTAATATTTATAATTTTTGTTAAACTGTTTAATAATGATTGAGAATAAAACAATAAATAAATGAAAAAATGAAAATAAATGAAAAGCTGCCTTCACCGTCGTTGTGTGAGCTTTAATTTCCAAGTTTGGAGATACGCTAGAATTATAGTCTTGTATTGACTTAAAGTCCCTTCCAAGTCGTTTTAGTTTCTAAAGAGTACGACAATGCTAAATCGTCTGCATAAGAAAACTTTCTAAAAATTGTAGAGGGCAGGTTGTACATACAGATGTTGAAAAGGAAGAAAGCCAACACCGATCCCTGAGAAACACCGTTTTTTAGATGGTGTAACTTGTTTTGCTTGCTGTCACCGGTATAAAAGGTAAAATTTCGGTTTCGGACAATCTCCATGATCATTCTGTGTTTATCTGCAGAAGCTTTAGCAGCTTGTAGATAAGGGCACGGTGCCAGACAGTGTCATTTGGTGCCCAGAACTTAATTTATTAGTTTAATGCATTGAAATAGCTAATTTTACCCCCAAAACAAAATTTTATGATTGAATTTACAATACAATGAAATAAAAGATTTTACCAAAAAGCCTTTTTGCAGGTGCATTGTATCTGTTAAAAACATACATAGTACTAAAAAATTAGATTATAAATTAGATTAAAAATTAGATAATTTTTTTGCTAGTAGAACGGTTGAGATTGCTATGATATTCTCATTGCCTCCCAATTGGTAAAGCTATTTTTGTAGCCTCATTATATCTAGTTATGATCGTATGGCTAGTCAATTGGCATGTGTCTTCAAAGAGGATGATAAACAATTGCATTTTTAGAAATTTTTAAGTCCAAGGCATTTCTGGTCCCCTTTTAAAAATTAAATACTATTTTTATTCACCCGCAAGCTATTTCGGTTTCAATCGTAAAATCTACTCCGTATAATTCATCAAAGTTGAATTATTGTACAATAATGATTTTGCGAGACCCAAAAGTGCAATCAAAAATTATCTGTAAACTTATTTGTTCTATGAAAGTTTGGGACTATTTTATTCTTGTGACAATTTCGTAAAACTTTTTATAGGCGTATACCTACTAATGTGTGAACGAATTTATTAGATCTTTTTTGACCGATAACTTACACGCAAATAGATGATAAATTACAAGGTAGTCATAGCAGTCATACAAGACTTTTTATCAAGTATTTTTTTTTGTTTGTCTGCATGTTACACCTTCAGAGGTGGCCAACCTGCGGCGCATTGGATGGTTAGTGGTGGCGCATTGCAATTGGGGAAAATATTTCAAATGAAAAATGTTCCACAACTTATATCTAGCTATATCAGGGGTGGCCAACCTGTGGCAGATTGCACCCTGATTTCCAGCGATGACCTTTTTTTTTTTAGAGAACAGTTTGGTTTCAGTAGGAAAAGTAAAAATTTAGAAAATTTTTTCCAGCGTTGACCTTTCTTTTTAGAGATCAGCTTGGTTTCACTATGAAATTTTGAAGTCTTTTGTTTATGTTGCGGATATGAACTGCACTTGAATAAAATTGGCGGTTGAGGAAAAAAGGTTGCCCACCCCTGCCTTAATTGGTTTTTGCTTTTTTTTTTTTCTGTTATTCTCGCATTTCACCTAAAGTTATATTTCTAATTATAACTGTGGAGAAGTTGAAACAAAAAAATTTAATTCAAATTATAAATTTGTCCTTTAAAATAAAAAATTTGGATTAAGACCCGTTGTCACAATAAGTAATTGTAATTAAATCGTCATATAATGGTCTACATCATTCATCAAAAATAAATGGTCAAGATCAAAAAAATTATTAACCCAATGTTTTACAAATTATGTTCGAATAAATTTAATCGAAAAAACAATTTGACGATTTGTTTTAATTTTGTAAAAATAAAAAGCATATTTTGAATAAATTTTTAGTTCTAAACGATCTTCATCGTCGTTGTTCGGCATCATCAGGTTGCTGTTGTTTTATTAGATGATGGTAGTGCTGTTCTTGAGCCAGAATCTGGTATCGTCATCTAGGATTGACAGACCACGACGTCCTTTTAGTTTCCGGTGGGTAGGGCATGTGAAAATGATGTGATCTACAGTTTGTTTATGTGTACCACACTCGCAACTACAAGAAGGAACAAGACCGAATGTACACATGAACGACCAAAAACGCCTAAGGCTAATTCGCAAGCAGTTGAGTCTTACCTAAACAGGCATGGGCAGGCCCAGTTTGTGCGGCAGATAAAAAGAGCGTCTAGATTTTAATCTCTCTTACCGCGAATCCAATGGCCTGACCAGATAATCATGCAAAAGGTTCTCAGGGTCTGAAATGCTGCATTTGGAGAAGAAAAGAGTGGCTTCCAGACAACGGAGCCCAGCTGGATGGATGCCGACAAGGATGCGCAAATTGTCCGTTGGTGGGTGACGCAGGCATCCATTACGCAAAGCGTCATTAATAACACTGTCAATAAGACAAGTGTGTACACCGCGACATACAAATTGTGCATAGTACTTCGTTGTAGAGTTGATTAGGGATACAGCGGATGTTTTAGCACCAGCCCGCATCCCGAACACACAAGTCGTATTAGCAGGTAAGTGGGTGCATGACAAAATTCCAATAGCTTGCCCCTTATGTCAACTTTCAGCTCACGTTTAGCTTTACGGTTGTTTAGATGGAACTGTCTTTGTTTCGCTGAGCTTCAGCCTCCAAGTTTGGAGATACTGCGACAAGGTCTCCTTGACTCAGGACTTCCTCCCATTCTTTCCAGTCTCCAGCAGTATTTAGCAGTCTTAAATCATCTGCATACGCATATTTTTTGGAGTTCAATGTTGAAAGGTCATATATGTAGATGTTAAAAATGAGGAGAGCCAAGACAGATCTCTGGAGGACGCCGTTTTTTAAGGCGTCGTAACCGCCTTTGCTTATTGTCACTGGTAGTGAAGTTGCTGTAATAGACAAGCTCTATGATCACGGGAATCATGTGTTTGTCGGGAAGAAGTTGAAGAAGCTTACAGGAAAGGCCACGGTGCAAAACAATATTTATCGTTTTGCACCGCGGCCTTTGATATGATGCAGTCAGGTCGATAAATATAGCACCAGCCTTTCTTAATTTAGTTTATTTGTCGCATATAACGGCTTAATATCCATTCTTATTTAATCCAATTTTCATCCAGTTTAAATATTTCCAGTGAATGGAGAAAGCCTGATGCATCTCACTACTTCCGCAATTCTTCCTATACCTTATCTTCACCTAGACCGATCTGCCGCATCTTCTTTTCTTAAACCAATTCTTTGTATATTTCCTTCAGTTTGTTTCCCCCATTTCATCCTCGGTCGGCCCTGTTTACATTTTCTATCCATTTCATGTACAATTGCCTTCATTAAAACATCTTGATCAGGTCCTTTCAAAACATAAGCATACCAACTCACACCATTTGCCCTTGAGAGCTTATCTGCAGCTTTCTTCAACCCTAGTATATCCATCAGCTCCACTGTATTTCTCTTGTTTATCGCCCTCACCGTATATCTCTCTGCTCTTTGTCAAAAAAACTACTTCATTTTCTCTTGAGCACCATGTTTTGCTTCCATATAACATAGCTGATCTTACAAATCTTTTGTATACTTTTTCTTTCATCCGCAAAGGGAATATTTTTTCAAAAGTATTTCTCCACACTCTAAATTTCTTTAATCCCAATCTTGTTCTTGCAGTCACTGCGGCTTCAGATCCTCCACTGGCATTCAACCTATTGCCAAGATAGTAAAATTCCTTCACCATTTCCATTTCATTACACATTACCTCCTGTTGGAGTTCTGATCACCATTTGTCGCTTTATTACATTTACAACAAACAAAAAATGTGGTCACACTTGGAATTTTTTTCTTAACCCTAATTTACCTTTGAGGACCCCCGTTATATAAAAAAGTTATAACTCATAAAGTTCGGATGAAAACCTAAAATTTTATGACTTTATCTAAAATTTGTTTCTGAATATTTTGGTATTTTACTTGAGCAAATCCGATTGGTAGTTTTAGTGTAGCAGGCTATTATTTTTACTTACCTCATGATTTTCATACACTTTTTGTGTACAAAAATTATAAAGTAAGTCAAAAAAAGTTTTGAACGTCTTGCTGTGTTTGTCAAAATTACTGCGTTACGTAGTATTTATCTGTTTTTGCAGCAGACCGTGACTAATTTGATTATGTCGCAAAATAAAGCAATCAACAAAAATTTGAAAACCTTCAACTTTATGCAAAATAAGAAGAGACTAATAAAAAATATATTAAAAGTAAAGACATTTGACTAAACTAGAATAAATTTTTTCCAACATATCAAAAAATCAACTGCGTAGCTATTGTCTGTTAAGAGTATTGGGCATGTAAACTTAGAGTCCTCCGAGAACCCCCCTTAGGTAGTCAACAGAAAAAAACATCCTAGGTAAATAAGAGTTAAACTTAAAACACCTTCCATGATCCATCGGTCACATTTTGTACGAAGTACTAAGTTGATAGTCACCCTTTTGTCACATATTCTCCATGGGTCTATTATAACCCGTACGGCTTCATCCTCTGACCCAAACACCATCAACTTTGTTTTTTCAAGATTCACTTTCAGTCCCTTGCTATCCGATGCACTTTTCCAGTTTAGAAACCTTTCTTTCAGACCCTTCATCATTTCACTTATCAGTACCAAATCATCTGCGTATAAAAACTCTTTTAATAAACCATCTCTTGCATTTTCTGTCACAACATCCACCATAATTGAAAACAACAAAGGTGACAAAACAGATCCCAGATGTACATCAATTTTTCATAAAACTCTTTGAGGATTCAGATCCAACTTTAACCTTTGTCTTTAAGCCCTCATACAGGCTCATCACCACTTTCACCATGATCTCTGGTAGTCCTTTCTTCCTCAATGCCCATTGCATTACTCTTCTTAAAATTTGCAAAGGCCTTTTCTTAATCCACAAAACACATTTACAATTTTTAATCCTTTTTTTTGTATTCCTCCTGCATTCTTCTCACTATGAAAAGAGCATCTGTCGTCCCTTTTCCTGGCATAAAGCCAAATTGCATATCGTTGACCGCCACCAATGATCTTATCCTTTTCTCCAATACTCTGTCAATAATATTCATTCCATGTTCCGATAACTTCACTCCTCTATATGCTCCGCAATTTGTCACATCTTCTTTTCCTTTGTGTCCAATAGAGAAAAAGAGATCTGACAAACTGCGATATAATAATACAAATTTATAAATTTCGACAGAGTGGTTGCAAAGGGACTATGAGGTCTTTGAGGTCAAGCAATAACTCTATACAAATATAGGCATTTACAAGCTGTGTGTCGAAACTGAAAAATTGAGTAATTATACACAAAAAAAACAAAAAAGCAAAAACAACATTAAGATTAATTAAAGACCAACCAAGCAAAGAAGGAAAAAAAACAAAATAAATATATAAAATAAATTGTAAAAGTTTCAAAGATTTAATTACTGAAAAGTAAAAATAATTTAAAATGTTTCTTAAATTTATTAAATGACATTATTCTCAGGTCATGACTGATAGAATTCGAAATTTTTTGTAGTGTACATGTGATTGATTTTTTGGTTCCGTTTAGCTTTGAACAGAGGAATGCTAAAATAATTTTTTTAGAAAAACTTTTTGGTACGAGAATTATAAAACTTAACAAATGAAAAAGTTATCATCAAAAATTTTAGGCAACAACTTACGTTTGTAAGAATAAACACTTTTAACTGTTTCAAACTCAAACAGTTTAGGCAAAGGCAAATCATTTGTTTTAATGTATCGAGGAAGCTGACCAATGAAAGGAGGTAACAATACAAATCGCTTTATTTTGAAGTCATTTTAGCTTGTTTAGATATGTCGCATAAGTGCTACTCCAAACAACAAGGCCACAATTAAGACGAGAATGATTAAGTAAATAACATAACTTTAATAATGCCGAGCTGGGTAAAAAGTATTTCAATTTCTTTAAAATTTCCACTGATCGAGCTAATTTTATTTCAAAGGTTTTTATATGCTCATAAAAATGTAATTGATTATAAAAGAGATTCCTAAATATTTTACCTTGTAAACAGTTTTAATTTGACCTGCTGGATTTTAAATATTGAAATCAACATTTGGTGCTTACGTTTGGGTGAATCTGCAATATTTTTAATTTAGTGTTAAACTATTCACAGATATTCAATTGCAAATATTATTAAGTTTTAATTTAAGTTGATTATCAAGAGTATTAATAGACGGCGCTTCCATCAGTAGACAAGTATCATTTGCAAATAAACGCAAAGTACAATCAACAATATTAGGAATATTATTATTATGTAGTAAGAAAAAGAAGCAGTCCTAAGATAGAACCTTGAGGAACTCCTATATCTATAGATTTTAGGAAAGAATTAGTATTATAAATTGCAACATACTGGTTTTTGTTAGTTCAAAAAAAACCGAAAAAGTTGTTAACTATTCCTCTTATTCCATAGTTTTTAAGTTTATAAAGTAAAATTGAATAATTATCAATGTCAAATGTTTTAGTAAAATCTAAAAATACAAGCCCTGTATATAATTTCTTTTCATTATTATCTAATGCAGAATTAGTAATATCAACATTAGTAAAGCATGCACATTTGAATATTTGTGTCCGAATCCATACTGTGTAAGCGTTAATACTGAATGAGACTTTAAAAAAGAAAGCGTTCGCATATTTTTCTTAAATTTTTGAAAAAAGTAGATAATATTGAAATTGTCTTGTAATTTGTTACTTCGTCTTTATTACCAACCTTGTGAACAGGAACAATCAACAACAATTTTTTTAAGGCAGGTGGGAAAAAATTCCGAAATCAAAACAATTTTGAAATAATACATGTATAGCTAACCCTGGAGACAAAACCTCACACACAAGCACAACAAATTTTGCTTTGATCTTATCAGAACCGCAACTTTTGTTAATTTTAAGTGATTGATAATGCAGCAAATTTCAATAGCACTTGTGAGATTTAAAAACATAGGAAAATTAACTCGGATGCATAATTACTGTAGAAAATTACAAAAATTAGAATGTTTAATTTTTTCAACCAAGGCTTTGCCAATTTTGAAAAAGTAATTATTGAATTTTTCTGCAATACCTAGAGGTGTATCTATTCTTGGACTACTGCATGAATATAATCAGGAAAGCCCAAGTTCATTTATTTGGAAGTAAAGTCTTCATAATATATCAAAATTCGTGAATGGAGTACTCTCAAACATCCAATCATCTTTGTTCAGCTTTATTACAAAATCTTTTCTTTTCTTGATTCCGACGTTTATCTCCTGACGAGTGTCGGATGAAAAGCTCAGAGATAAGTTTTTTATTTTTTTATTCCACTATAATTGCTATATAAAGGTGATCACTTACATCGCTTAAAAGCACAAACAGAAATATTGTATTTGAGCCAACATCATCAGGCAAACATTCTAAAGTTTTAATAATTCATGATTTATGCCATTTGAATTTTTGTTAATTGATCTGATATTATTATGCAAACAAATAGAGTTTTTTTTTTTTTTGAGATAGTGGTGGTTAACTGCTTGTCTCATAAGTCTTACATTGTTTAAAATTGTTAGTTAGTGAATCATGTATAGAAGAAATAGAATTAAATGCGTTTGTATTTGTTTGAAAAACATTAGAAAAATTGCTTTCATCTTCGTTGCTCAAAGTCAAATCTTTTACCATGCTATCCTAGGGTAAGTTACTATTCTCAATGAAAAAAAACTGAGCGAAAAAGGAATTAGTGTCGAATCACGTTAAAAACACTAAAACAAAATCAAACTAATCTAAAGCATAAAAAAGCGGCAGCCACAGGCCAGAAACACTATTACTCACAAAATACATCTAGGCACTTGATAGAAAAAATATAAAATCATAAAGTAACATTAATTCCATCCATGTAAATACAATATTAATTTGCCACAACTTTCTAGGAATCTCTTTTGCCTTCTTGTCTAAGTTTATTGAATAATGGAAGAAGTTTCTTTCTTATTGCAGCATTTCGCTAGGTAGGTGATCAGTTACATAAATATATCCAGGAAGCCTTGGTTTAAGATTCAATTCATTATTGAACAACTTGATTTTTTTACATATTTATAAGATATAAAAAGAGAAAAAACACGGCGCAAATTGAATTTGCGGTCTCAAAGCGGGCCCAACATTTTTTAATTTAAAGATGATCGTCCTGTAGCTAAAATTGAAAACCAGTTAATATCAAATTTTTTCGCGAAAATTTTGTTATCTAACAAATGTTGACCAATAATCGAATCCAAAATAAGTAAATTTTGAGCGGATTTATATTGATGTTCAGGGAGATCTTTTGGAGATTTAATTTTATTCCTAATAAATTTTGGAACTTGTTGTCGAATTTGCCCTTCCAATTGTTGGGATGTTGTACTACGTGCACACTATCGCAGTGGCACAAGTATTTGTCCATAAAGTCTCTTTACAAAATTAAAAATTATTACAAAGTGAAATGATGAAATATCGCAATGAGGTTTTTTTTATGTTAATCAGTATTTCATAAAGTATTTATTGACACTAAAATTTATTGTTTCAGATAAAATTTCTTAATTAAAATTTTTTATGTTTAATGATTGAGTTATGTGAATTGAACCCCCACAAAATAACTACTCCTCAAGAAAAACGCAATGTGTATCCTGGTTAATTGAGACAAAATCAGATGTTCAGACCCAGCGAAACTACAGAAGTAAGTATGGAAGAGACCCACCATCACGTCCTTCAATTCGTTTATGGCACAAGAAATTTATGGAGACAGGGACAGTGTTCGATACAAGGAGAAGTGGGCGACTAAGAACATCTGAAGAAAACATTGAGCGTGTAAGGCAAGCCTTTGAACATTTTCCTATGAAGTCCATCCGTACTGCTGCCAGACAATTGGAATTACCACGTTCAACAGTGCACAAAATCCTACACAAGAATTTAAGATTATATGCTTACAAAGTGCAAATGTTGCAGGCACTTCAGCCAAACGACATGCAAGACGAAAATAATTTGCAGTGAACATGCTGCAATGAATTTCTGAGGATGAAGCATTCCTCAAGCGGGTTTGTTTTAGTGATGAGGCAACTTTTTGTGTCTCAGGAAAGTTAAACAAACACAATGTAAGAATTTTGGAATCGGAAAACCCCCATGCGAGTAGAGAACTTCAGCGAGATAGTTCAAAAGTGAATGTTTGGTGTTGAATCATGTGCAATCGAATAATTGGGCCATTTTTCTTTAACGAGGCATCAATTACTGCAGATGTTTACCTTGACCTTTTGACCAAATATGTGGCACCACAACTGATTGACTTTCAACCAACCATCAAATTCCAGCAAGATGGTGCACAACCACACTGGGAACTGCATGTTTGTGAGTTTCTCAATGAAACTTTTCCCGACCGATGAATTGGAAGGGATGGACCGATTCCATAGCCACCACGTTCACCGGACATCACTCCCCTGGATTTCCTTCTTTGGGGTTACGTAAAGGATATTGTGTATAGAACAAAAGTACGGGACATGACTGACCTAAAACAAAGAATTTCCAATGCCATTGCAACCATTGATGAGGCTATGCTACAACGAACATGGCAGAAAATTGAGTACCGTCTAGATGTGCTTCGTGCAACTAATAGCGCCCATATAAAAGTGTACTAAATAGAGTAGTGATGTTTTTAATTAAATATTTAGAAGTGCATTAAATGTGTCAATAAAAACTTTATGAAATACTGATTAACATAAAACAACCCTCATTGCGGTATCTCATCATTTCACTTTGTAATAATTTTTTTAAATTGTAAAAAGACTTTATGGACACTCTGTATTAATTCGCTGATAAGCAGGCAAAACATCTTTTTGAAACAAAGGCAACATCTTTTTGGAAAAAAAAACTGTTCTTGCTGACAGTGATCCAAGCAATTGTTAACTGTTCATATTGTTCGTTTTTCATTTTTAAGCTAAAAGTTTCCAATTTAAGGTAATTTTAGATATGGGGGAGAGTGGGGCCGGACACTGGGTACAGTCGGATATTGTAATTTAAAAAAAGCTTGAAGCTCTGAAACGTCAAACTGCAGACGTAAATATATTTCACCACGAAGCATTCACTCGTGGCCCAAATGGTAGGTGCTTTCACGCAGCCTGGGCCCTCAGTAAGTCTGTTCATTGATTTTAAAATGACAGACCGAAACCGAACCTACCAAAATAGAAGGGTATCCACCCATTCCGATGTTCGGTGTGGGTCTGCTAGTCGGCAAACATCCTTTTCAGGACGGGGCAATGCCAGGATAAAACTGCCCTTTTCAGGGCACATTGCCAACAAGTTCCGAAGACCCACTATTCTTCAGCTGAACATCGAAGGCCTCAATGTAAGATAGATGAACGTTTTTCATCACCTAGCTATGCAGTCTGAGGCACTCGTCATCCTACTGCAGGAGACCCACTGCACTGATGCAGAGAAGTTGGTGCTAACAAACTACCAACTAGCTGGGTCTTCTTTAAGCAGGAAGCATGGCCTTGCCACGTTTGTCCACGAGCGACTGAGATACATGCTTTTGAACCAATCTCTACCGACATCGGAGATCGAGTGGCTGTGTGTGGACGTTGATGGCTATAAAATAGTCAACGTCTACAAACCACCGCCAACGCGATTGGGAACCCTGGATCTCCCAGTGTTTCCTCACCCCTGTCTGTACGCTGGCGATTTTAACTGTCGTCATGCTGACTGGGGTTACGACGATAACAGTCCGGACGGTGAATGCTTGGCTGGCTGGGCAAGTGTTAATTGTCTTGCCCTCCTATATAATCTCAAGGACGCTGCCAGTTTTTATTCCGGCCGCTGGAACACTGGCACCAATCCAGATCTAGCTTTCGCTAGCGTAGGTCCAAACAGTCGCTTACCGGATTGACGTGTCCTTGACAAGTTTCCCAGGTCACAACATCGACCTTCGCTTATTACAACACCAAGATTTGCTATGGCAGTGCCAAGCATTCTTGTTAAGCGATGGAACTTCCGCAAGGCCAAATGGAGTCACTACATTGCTTTAACGAATAAATTCGCAAAGACTTTGTTGCCGCCTGATTCACTTGATGTGGATGCGGCTTACCAGGACTTCTGTAACACCATTAAGAAAGCAGCCAAAAACACTATCCCACGCGGATATCGAAATAACTATATTTCGTGTTGGGATGCAGAGTGTGAATCCCTCTATAAAACCTTCCTGCAATCTCCTCAGGGAGACGACACAAGTTTGGCTGCTACAGCTCTGCTTGCCAAGCTTGACAGAAAGCGGAGGGATCGATGGTCCGAAGCGGTTCGGAGCATTGACTTCTCACACTCTAGTCGAAAAGCGTGGAGTATTTTGAACAACCTTACTGGTAGGTCACGACACTCTCCTCGTCACTGTCCCATTTCAGCCGATGCTATTGCATTTCAGCTGGTTATAAATGGGAAATACGAGGCTGTTGATTGCAAGTTATCTCGACTTGTCTCTCAAGAAGTGTCTTGACTTCTTTGGACTTCTTCTTTGGACATCTCGACTTCTTTGGAGGGCCACAACACCAGACGCAGTAAATATCTCTGACAATTTCTCACAGAGAGAATTTGCTGCTGCCTTCCAACATTTAAAACCAGGTAAAGCTCCGGGACCTGATTCCATCTGCCCCGAGGTAATACTTTATGCCGGAGCTGCTTTGAAGTCCTGGTTACGTGATTTCCTTTCTTCCTGTTTGCGCCGACTTAAAATTCCCAAGATCTGGAGAAGAGCGCTTGTGGTCGCGATCCCAAAACCAGCAAAGCCCGTGGGGGACCCAAAGAATTATCGACCGATATCTCTGCTCTGTGTCCCCTACAACATCCTCGAGAGGCTTATCTACGCCCGCGATAAGCCATTAATCGATTCACTGCTCCCTAAAGAGCAGGCTGGGTTCCGACGCGTGAAGTCAACCGTAGATCAAGTTGTTCTGCTAACCCAGAGCATCGAGAATTCTTTCGAGGCTAAAAAGAAGGCCGGTGCCGTATTTATTAATCTCACAGCTGCTTATGACACTGTCTGGCACCGTGGCCTTACCTGCAAGCTGCTGAGACTATTTCCGGATAAGCACATGGTCAGAATGATCATGGAGCTTGTCCGAAACCGAAGTTTCATCCTTACCACTGGTGTCAGCAAGCAAAGCAGGCTACGCCGTCTTGAAAACGGCGTTCCTCAGGATCGGTCTTGGCTGCCCTCCTATTTAACATCTATACGTACGATCTTCCTTCCACGATTTCCAGAAAGTTTGCTTATGCTGATGATTTAGCATTGTTGCACTCTTCTGTAAACTGGAAGGACTTGGAGGGAACCTTAAGCCAAGACATGTCCACACTGTCAGCGTATCACCAGACTTGGAGGTTGAAGCTCAGTCACAGTAAGACGGTGACGACAGCCTTTCACTTAAATAATCGAGAGGCCAAACGTGAGCTAAAGGTCTACAAGAACAGTAGACTTTTACCGTTCTGTCCAACCCCTACTTATTTTGGGGTAAAACTGGACAGATTGCTCACGTTTCGTCATCATTTAGTGGCATTGCGCAAAAAACTATCATCGCGCGTCACACTGCTGAGGCGACTTGTGGGCTCGGGATGGGGTGCTGGTGCTAAAACACTACGCATAGCCACCTTGTCTCTAGTCTACTCAACAGCTGAGTACTGTGCGCCAGTCGGGTGTCGCAGTGCTCACACTCGCCTCATTGACAGTGTCTTGAATGACGCCTTGCGCATAGTTACTGGATGCCTGCGTCCCACTCAAACGGACCACCTACCTGTACTCTCAGGCATCCAGCCAGCTGAGCTTCGCCGACTGCGAGCGACACTCTCCTTGGCTTATCGTGGATCTCTGGGCCTCGATCATATTTTGTATGGTCTTTTAAGTGGGTCCTTAGATACTGGCCAAGTGAAACTAAGATACAGACACCCGTTTGTGCCAGGTGCGCGGAATCTCTTGGACAACCTTGCCAGACTTGGCATCCGCGCCTCTGAATGGACAAATCACAAATGGAAAACGGAGTATTGTGAAAATGCTTCCAGGCTTCGTGCTTTTGTACCCGAGACCGGTGCCAGGCCTGTTGGGATGGGCTTACCCCGAGCAGCTTGGGTTAAACTCAACCGCCTGCGGACTGGTGTTGGGCGATTCCATTCATCCATGCACAAATGGCGTCTCGCTCCTTCACCGAATTGCGAGTGTAGCGCCTCTGAGCAAACCGCAGACCATGTACTAACAGCGTGCCCTATACATCGGGCACCACATGGAGCACGAGGTCTGACGGTTTTGGATGACGAAACTCGATGCTGGCTTAATAACATCACTGCCAGCATCTGATCCAGGCAGTGCAGCAGTGTGGGGTAGTAAAAGGATAAACCCTCGGCCCCAGTTCTGTTTGTATCTGGCCTGGAGTAGATGCCCTTCAAACGACGACGACGACGACGATGACGATTCACTCGTGTTAGTTTGAAGAAACTCATTATTATAAAATAAATGATGTAGATGAATTTTGGTTTTTAGGATAGGTAAATAATTTTGGAAAAGGTATAGTTAAGCCTGTTTTTACCTTAGCTTTAATTTAAATTCCTCTGACTATTGATACATTTTAGAAATTGTTTTATTTACTATCTTATACCATAAAATAATTTGAAGTAACTTTTAAGTTTTTGCCACCATCTTGAAAAATAAAAATGTTTTAGTTGGGGCACAATCGGACATTTTGTGGGGAAACAGCCAGGCACTGTCCGACTGTACCCTTTAATGATTATATAGATCTATTTTGCACAATAGCTTATTTCGTTTGATTTGTCAACAACTAGTGATTAGGTTTAACATTATAACTAATTTTATTAAAATTTATTGCAACAATTTTTAAGTTACATATGATCTATAAATTATAAAAGCTTTTTTCAGTTTTGATAATATTTATTATTTTATAAAAATTTATGAAAATTATGGTAAAAAATATGCAAAGGAAGTTTACCATTGGTATGTTAACTGAAGAAAGTATGAAAGAAGCAGTAGTTATGGTAATAAATGGTGATGTATCTATAAGGAGTGCAGCAGAAAGGATGAGTGTAGCTAAAAGTACACTACATGAACATGTCAAAAAGATAAAAAGAACTGATAGTTCAGAAATAGACAAAAAAAGAAAAGACAATTTCGACCGAATTATGCATGTCGTCAAATTTTCAACAAAGATAAAAAAATAAGTTAAAAGAGTGTTTAGTTTTGTGCTCTCACATGAATTTGGTCTAACAAAGCTTAATGTTAGAAACATGGCTCATGAAATTGCAGTTAAAAGTAAAAAAAATTTCCTGAACGTTGGAATGAAACAAAATTGGCAGGTAATGGCTGGCTATATGGCTTTATAAAAAGACACTCTGATTTCAGCTTAAGAAAAACAGACGCATGTAACTTGTCAAGAGCAACAGCTTTTAATAAGCACACAGTTGCTGCATTTTTTGGAAAACTTAAAAATGTTTATGATTGCAATGCGGAATTTGCTAATGGAACTAGGTTGTTTAACTTGGATGAAACCTCCACATCAACTGTGCAGAAACCAAGAAATGTTGTAACCTTAAAAGGGCAAAAGCAAGTTTCACAAGTAACTAGCTCCAAAAGAGGAACCTTGGTAACAACATGTTGCTTTGTTAAGGCTTTAGATTATTCGTTACCTACTGTAAGGATATTTCCACGAGTAAATTTCATGCAATATATGATTAATCTACGTTTTCTGCTCAGCATGTTTCATGCTTATTATTCAATGTATGTTACTAATGTATAAATTATTTTCAAAAAAATTCTGATCTATTTTAATGCATAGACACGCTTTTGCAGTTTTATTTTCGGCGCACGATTTCGTTATCTGCTGCTGCAGTAAACTTCTTCGTTGTTTTTTTCATTGTTTGGAGAATGCAGGCACAAACCACGCTGTAATATCTTGTTATTTTGCTTATTTTAATTTTTCTTTTTTCTTGTCCGATAGTGCCCTATGCTTAATCCGATTGTGCCCCATACATTGGGCACAGTTGGACAGAAAAATCAATTTTTAAATGCGGTCGTAAATTTTTTTGTAAGTTTAGATTTGTGAAAATACATTTGCATACGATACATTTATCGTATAAATTATACAAAAAACGTTTGGTCAGGATATAACTTGTGAAAAAAGCACTACAGCAAAAATTGTGATTTTTGTCCGACTACACCCCACTCTCCCCTACAGGGCACTTTTCAGGGCCGAATTGCTTGAATGTTTGAAAATTTGAAATTTTCTTTTTAATTCCCGAAATAATAACAGCTACTGGGTATCCATTCTGTTGCAAAATGTTTTTAATTTTTTTAACCTCACTTGAGAACTTTTCCTGAAGGCAAATTTCAAAAGCTCCCTGAACAAGAGTGCTAATAAGATTAGTTTTTCTCTTCTTTGGTCCAAATGAATCCCAGCGTGTATACTGTTCTGTGAATGTGGGTTTTCTATAAACTAAAGTACGAGTAATAAACGTTTTGTTACATTTATCGACTAACACATCAAGAAACGACAGTGAATTGTTAAATGCTTTTTTGTGAGTAAAAACCAAAGATAAATGCAGAGAGTTAAGTTTTTAAAGAAATTGTTTGCATTCCTTTTTGTTGCTGAAAATGGCAAAAGTGTCATCAACATATATAAAATAAATAAAAAATTTGGAGTTGTTTTTAAAGAGTTCGTAAAATCTCACCAAAATGTTGGAAAGAACAGAGTCAAGAGACTGTCCATGGCAACACCGTCCATAGCAACATTAATATGCTGGTACATGATGTTACCAAAGCTGAATTTTAAAGATTCAGTAGCACTGTACATTAGTTAACAATCGGTGTTTTTGGAAAAGCTTGGCGGAGTTAAATCGCTGTTGTATAAAGCTTCAGCGCAGATATTGATTGATTTATCGAGTGGGACGTTAATAAACAAAAATCTTTTTAAAAGCTAAATCCTATTGAAAGCTAAGAAAAACAAAAAAATGAGTCGAATTTCAATTTTCCTAAAATTAAAATGAGACTAATATTTTAACTGATATTTAAAAATTATTGCATTCTAAAGTAAAAAAAAAAAGTTAAAGATTACTTTTGTTTAAAAATTTAAAGGAAAAAAATATTACAACCAAATAAAATTAATTTATCAATTTATGAGATTTTAATCATGATTTAATTTTACAGGAAAATGCAATCAAAACTATGATTGCACTGACAAGTCAGATGAATTGAATTGTTCTTGCAGAGGAAATGAATTTCAATGTCAATGTTACAAAAACAATCCTGTTAATTGCAATGCAAGCTTGAATGGGACATTTAAAGGATGCATTCCCATCAAGCAACAAAATGATGGAATCAAACAATGTCCAAGTGGAAGCGATGACAACTATCAATTTAAAAAAACTGTAAAATGTGATCAGTGTGGTTACACAATCAACCGGTTAACTAACGTATCAAAATGTAACCTTGCTTCAGTTGTTTCTTGTGGTAACTCAACTTGTTACAAAGCTTTTTCTCTTCTCTGTTCTACAATAGATTGCAATGAAACTGATCTTATTTGCGTATCCAGCTGTTCTCATAATACCACTAAACAATGTAATCGTGCTTTTCAATGCGATGATGGTAGATTAGGATTAACATATCAGTTGTGTAACGGCAAAGTTGATTGTTTTGACAAAAGTGATGAAATTCAATACCGACACGGCTTTAAATGTGTTGCTGTTGATTCAGATAGAAAATGTGTTTTACCACCGCGAAATTTGTATGATAATGTGGCACAGTGCAAAGACGAATCTGATCTTTGCAGAAACAACTCGTGTTTTCAATGTTTTGATCAACGTTTGTTGATTTCATCCAATCAAGTGTGTGATGGTTTGTTTGATTGTTATGACTGGTCTGATGAGTGTTTGTGTGAACAATATTTAAACTTTGAACTGTGTAATACGAGATTTCCTTCTTGTAATTTGTCTTCTTTTGATGATAATTTAAATTCAAGTTTAAATCTTAATTATAAAATCATTTTTAACGTAAATTCTGATCTTGCAAAACCCACCACAACATGTCAAACCAGATGGGAAGACAAACGTTTAGCAACAAAATGTGACGGTCGACCAGAATGCAACGATCTCAGTGATGAATGTAATTGTGATAATCCACCTGAGTTTTGTAATTACACATGTCACAACGGTTACAAGATTGGTGATCGGTATTGTGATGGCATAAAAGATAATTTTTATGGAATTACAAACAAATCAAACTGCTCTAAAGGATTCGATGAATTGCATTGTCCAAAACGATTTGTTTGCACAGCAGAAAATAAAGTTAGTATCGATGTTGATCAGGTATGTGATGGGAACCAAGATTGTGATGATTATAGAGACGAGAAAGATTGTAAAGGTAATGACAACAGTGTCTTTTCATCAGAGCAAGAAATGATAGCAAATCCTGTATTGAGAAGTTGTTTTTGGATTATGTGTATTGCAGTCATCAGTGGAAACTTGTACGTGATTACATCAACAATTCATCTTTTTAAAACAACAAAACTAAACAATTCTTCTAGGTATCAACATGTAATTATTCTTAACGTTTCTATTGCTGACATGATAATGGGAATTTATTTGCTTATTATCGCAGTTTATAGCGATTATTATTCTGGTTATTACGGTCAAATTGACATTGAATGGCGCTCAAGTTTACATTGTTCAATAATTGGTAGTCTTGCAATTCTATCCAGTGAGGCATCATGTTTTTTTATGGTTTTGTTATCAAGTTGTCGCTTGCATGCAATCTACAAACCATTTTCTACTCTCTCCACATCAACTCGTAAATACAAATTGGCAATCGTTTTAGTTTGGATCATGGCTTTTCTTATTGCTGTTTTGCCAATTCTACAACAAACATCTGACTATTTTGTGCACAGGGTTGAGTTTTCAAACCGATTCACTCGATCAAAAATTTGGGAGAAAAAACATATTACTAAGTTTGCTTGTCGCTTGGCAATGCTGAAGAATAGATCGATGGACTGCAACTGCAACAACTGGGATTCTACAAAATCATTTCTCAAAACTAGCAATCCAGAATATTTTCCAGGAGCAGAATTTGGTTATTATGGCCAAACCAGTGTGTGCATGGCGAGGTTTTACGTTAATCGGGGAGAATCTGGATGGGAATATAGTTTTGTCATCATTACTGTTAATTTTTTCTGTTTCTTTTTTATTGCAGTAAGTTACATTTGCATGTTTATAAAGGCAGGAAAACAACGTGTAATAAAAAACAACCAAAGAGAAAAACAGCAATCAAGAATGCAGAGACGCATTTCAAGAATCATCATTACCGACTTTTTATGTTGGATTCCTATATGCATCATGGCATTTGTCAAACTCAGTGGATTTCATGTGGATGATGTTGCTTACATTGTCAGTGCTGGTTTATTGCTTCCAATCAACAGTGCTTTCAATCCATTACTGTACTCGTCACTTTTTGATAAGTTGAAGAAAACCTTTAAAAAGCTGAGAAAGTAACATCTTAAACCAACAAGAAATAGTTGTGTTAAACAATTTAATTTAACATAATTAGATGATCAAATATTGTAAAGTGTTTTTATGCATCTATGAAGCAAAAAAAAACTGTATTCCTTGATTTAATTTTTAACCTTTTTGTTGAGAACATTTTCTAGATTTTTTTCTTGACTTAAGCATTAGGCTGGTGGGAACAGCAAGATTTATATAAAGCTTCCACAGATAGCTGTTTTAATAAAGCATTTACTCGTATCGATTCAGTTTTATACGCCTGGTTATAAAATGTTTGGTACAAATCAAATTATTTTTTAAAATGTGGTATAGTTGAACCACTAACATAATTTGTAATTAATCTATTGATATCAAAAGCAACACTAAGTCACAAAAATTTGTATTTCAAATGCCTCTTTTGCAGCATTATGTTGATATATTTCGATAACTGTTGCATCTTATTTGAACATACCAGGTTTAAAGGTTGAAGCTCAGTCACACTAAGGTGGTGACGGTAGTGTTTCACTTAAATAACTGAGAGGCCAAACTTGAGCTAAAAGTATACAACAATGATAGACTTTTGCCGTTCTGCTCAATCCCTACTTATCTTGGGGTAAAGCTGGACAGATCGCTCACGTTTCGTCACCATCTAGTTGCAAAAAAAACTAACTTTGCGAGTCCCACTGCTGAGGGGGTAGGGTACTATTTGGCGAAGCCGTTTTGGCGCCAGTCTATTTGAAATTAGCAGAAAGGTTTGAATAAAAGAATATAATTAATCATCCTAACCCTAACTTAACCCCTAAACCCTAAACACTAAAATTTTTAAGACTTTACAAATAAGAAAATGACACACTGCCACAATGGCTGGAGCCAAAACAGCTGCGTCACAACGGCTGGACCAAATCGTCCCATCCCGCTCTGAGGCGACTTCTATGCTCAGGATGGAGGAGTGCTGGTGCCAAAACACTACGCACAGCTGCCTTATCTCTGGTCTAATCAACAGCTGAATACTTTGTACCAGTCTGGTACTGCGGCGCTCACATTTGCCTCATGGACAGTGTTTTGAACGACGCCTTGCGCATAGTCACTAAATGCCTGCGTCCCACTCTAACGGACCACTTACTCATACTTTCAGGCATCCAGCCAGCTCACTTCGCCGACTGGGAGCGATATTTACCTTAACCTACCGTGGATCTCTGGACGCTGATTATATCTTGTATGGTTGTTTAAGTGGGTACTCAGATGTTCACCAAGAGAGACTAGATATAGACGCCCATTTGCTCCTCTAAATAACATTGCCGGACTTGGCATACGCTTTCTGAATAGACAAATCATAAATGGAATGCAAAGTGCTGTGAAAATACTTCCAGGCTTCGTGTTTTTTGTGCCTACGACCGGTGCCAGGCCTGTTGGAATAGACATGTTTCGAGCAGCTCTCAAACGTATGAGAGCTGGTGTTGTGCGATTCCATTCGTTCATACACAAATGGGGTCTCGTTCGTTTACCGAGTTGCTAGTGCGGCGCCTCTGAACTAATCGCAGACCACGTTTTGATACTGTGCCCCATACATCGGGTACCACACGTTGCACAAGATTTTATTATTGTTTAGCCAGATGCTGGCTTAACAACATCACTGCCAGAATCTGATTCGAGCAGTACAGCATCCTGGGGTAAAAGGATAAACCTTCGGTCCCAGTCTTGTTTGTGTTTGACGGGGAGTGGATGCCCTTACAAACCAAAACTAAAAGCAAAACTATAATAGATGATTTCAAAGTTTAATTTTTAAATTATATTTGGCGATGATTACAACTTCTAAAATCAAAGATGAAAAACAAGTTTGCGAAACTAAGTTAAATCAATCGTAGTCGCGTACAAGATGGTACCTTATAATCATTGCAGCGCTAATCACTTAACTTATAAGGTACCATCTTGTACACGACTACGATTGATTCAACTTAGTTTTGCAAACTTGTTTTTCATCTTTGATTTTCGAAGTTGTAATCATCGCCAAGTTTGTGCATTCGTAGTTAATTATATACTGTAACTTTGTTTAGCTTGCCCTAAGACTATATAATTTAGCGTATATATACCCGGTGTCAACAACAGAATCTTCAGTCAGTCAAGCTGCGAGCTGTGGAAAGGCCACTTGTAAACAGGTTATAAATCCTCATGGGACCAGAAAACATTGTATGATTTTTATAAAGCAGAAATTCTTTTCTGAATAGTACGCTAGGGAGTTTGAAGACTGCATGCATCTATAACTTCACAGTATATTATCGTACTAGTATCAAGTTCTTTATTTTGTAATACGTACGTAATTATACACAACTGATGAGACCTAATTAGGTCGAAATAGGGCCTTGTCGTGTTGTTATTACAAAATTCGCAATTGTACTATATATGTTATTTTTAGTTTTGGAGTTTCTTTTGAACAGATGGCGCTCATTAAAAACCTCTTTGAGTAACAAATTGGTAGCGAAAAATCAGATATTTCGAATTTTTTGATAATCTTTTAATCCAAAATAGAAATTCTTTTGGCGAGTTTGTTTGCCTGTTAGAGTAAATTCAGCTGAGGCCTGATCATTTTTTCTGATCCAAAGTCAGTTATGGTCCCACCAATAGGCTGCTTCAATAGCAGAGTTTTTTTCAAAATACCTTTATTTAGCTCTTTAGATTTCTTGTAATTTTTTTTGTTTTTACTTGTCAATGCATTTTTTCCATTTTTTCTACAGTACTTTTAAACTGAAATGCAAAAGATGTACTGTACCTGGAGATGAGTCTTGCTCGATCAATAATAATTTTGAATTGGGAGCTTTTTTGCTCGAGTACAGTAGACTCCAGCTGTTTATCAATTTCCAGGCCTTTCAGCGACTCCCATTTAACTTTTTGATTATTGGTTATATGATATACAGTAATTGAACCTTCTGGTTTGATAACAACCACTTTGAGAACCACCGATATAGTATTATGATTTATTAAAGAGTAATAAAAAAATAAGACTCTATTACCATTTGAGTTGAAAAAGAAATCATTAAAAAACGAATAAAACTGACTTTAAAAAGGGATAAGGGACAAATATTTTGGTTAATCCAACTAGGTGTGCCGCCAGATGAAAATAGGTGTGCTGGGAAAACAATAATTTAAACATCATTTTTAAAGCAGAAAAAAGTTTTTTTTAAATTTTAGCTGTACAGCTGATAGACTAGAACTTGCTAACATTTTTTACAAGCAAACATCTTTTTTATATCTGAAGTGTCAAAAAGCAACCAAAATAGCCTGAAAATTTTAATGTTTTGCTGTTTGTGTAATTAATGCCAAACTTTACTTGATATCCAATTACATTTTGTTTATAGAACAATATACGCTTCTTCTATGAAAGACCGAAAAAAAGGTCCTCAAATTGGTCAAAGCGTGCAGCAAAATTTTAAGATTCTTTCGTGTATCGTTGCTGCAAAAAGATTGCGTACCACTAATCTTATCAGATGTTTGTTTTTTTGCTTTGTATATCAGTAAATCTGATTTCCCAATCGTTCCCATTTGACACAGTGTTGCCAACGTTGGAACAGCCATTGTTGTGTCGGGGATGTGTCGACTCGATGACGTGCTGAGATGTGCTGCACGAATATGTTACATATTTATCAAAGTTACAAATTATCGCGAATTTTGACTTTTAAAAGGATTTTGGGAATTTCATCTGCTTTTACGATGAAAGAAAATAGTAATTGCATGTTCTTGCTAAAAATGTTTGTAAATAATGACTTGTCTTATGCTTTCTGATTTTAAAAATTTATGTATGTATTCAAGAAAAAAAAAAAACAGTTTTAATTTGTAATTATGTGCGGGTGTATATGAACTATTTTAAATGCAACATGTAAGGATTTTTGTATAATCTTGTATGTGGTCTATTGAGCGAGGTCGTCTCAAACTGGGGGTTGCGACCTGTCAAGAGGATGCGTAACGAATTAAAGAGGCATGCAAAGACCATAATTGCTAATAATGTTTTGCATCTATACAATTGCAGTTTTCTGACTTTCGACTTTTGGTAAAGGCTTTTGTCAAACTTTTGCTTAAGAGTTAAGACTAAAAGAGAAATCAATTAGCTGATTACGTCAACACATCAACAAACCGACTATGTTGCATGCTAGAAGACAAAGAAATTAAAGCCTCATTGTTGCGTTGCTGGATATTTTCAGTTTTTCTGTCGTTTTTACGGTTTTGTTGCGTGATAAAAGTGTGTTGATTTGTAGAATATATTATGTTTTGAACTAGATCTGCTCTGTTCATTAAATCACCTTGATCTCAGATGAGAGTGCAAAGTCTAAATATTGCGTTTGTTATTGTCAAATTGAAGATCTGGTTGCAAACAGTACGCAAGTCAAATTTCGGACAAAACAAAGTTATAAGTTGTTTTGGATTACCAATGCAATCTTAAATCACCAACTTAAATTTCTTAGCTCAAAGAATTCTATAAAACTACTTTTCAAAAAGTGGCTTTCCTTAAAATCAATAATTTTTTGTGCAAAAAGTTCTTGAGACTACTTTGTTAAAACTAACATTGCTAAAGTCTTAACAAACAATAAGTGGCCTGGTTAAAACTTTGCTGATAAGCTTTGCAGTAGATGCCAGATCTCAGGTCGGTTTGACTTTGCTGTAGACAAAATTATATTTTGTATTTTTTAGATATATACAGAGAACGGTTGAAACTTAACTTAGTTAACAGATTATTTGCGATATACAGTAATTGGTAGCAATAATAGGCTTAAAGAAAATTTTAATCCTGAACTAGGTTATAGCCTGTTTTTAGTTTATTTCTGGTATATTTTATATAATACATTTTTTAGTTTGTAGCCCGGTATGATAAATTCTACGTTGTGCGATGCAAAATAGTTGTGACAATGTTTAAATTTAAGAAGTCAAGTTCATAATAACTTAATGAGACTTCAAAGCTTTATTTTTTTGCATAAAACAACAATAATAAAAAGCAGCCCTCTATGTATAGCCAAAAAGGGTAAACATGTGCAAGCTGAATGACAACGCAATAAATCCAAAATAGCAAAATATAAAGATGTTAGACTTTCTTTGAAATGTGTTAGATTCAGTATTGTGTATTCAAATTGAAGGGCCCGATGCACAATCCTAATCAGGGATGTTCAAACAATGACCCAGAAAGAATTTGACGACCATGATTTGGTTCAGATTTAACAAATTGGCAAAGATTCAAACGTACGCTTGGTTTGCTCGTTTTTATCAAATTCTTATCTTCTCAAGTTGTTCTTTTCTACAAGCTCAATCAGAAAAAGAAAAAAAGCGTGTAATTTTGTTACATCAAAGATAAATTGATTTACTGTTTATTGATTACTCGCGGGGATACGCGCTGCAAGTTAAATGTATAATTTTGAAGTCAGATAATGGTTGTTAAATCGATAGTGATAATTTTTCTATTTCATGTTTCAGAATCGTTAGTAGTTATTATTTATTTATTTGTTCTAATCAAACTTTGGGTGCGTTGGAAAATTTCCGTAAGTTAACTATTTTTTAAATCATCATTGTTGTGTTTTTTACTTCTTGTATCTTTGCTTTAGAATTACGAAATTAACGTTCAATACACTCCTAACTGACCTTCGATCGAGCGTTTCGTCAATTGACAACGTAACCCAGCTATTAGTCAGAAAAATAGATTAGAGCAAATCAGACCATTTTAGCAATGCTGTCTTGAAGGTACTACACAACATCTTTTAAAAATTGATGCAGATGCAAAACTTAAATTAACTCAATTCCAGTTTTATTTGTAAAAATTAAGAAAGAACTTGAACTTTATTTGAGTTTTGATAGAGGGCCTAACTCGAGTCCTATTAACTACAAAAAAATATAGAATTAGCAATCCCTCAAATCAACTGGTGATATGGCATCATTTTTATGCGCTTTAACTTAGCATAATATGCAATGCATAAAAAAACGTGGCTAAATGGTTTGGTAAATTTAAGTTTTTGTGGACTTACACTCAATTTTTGTGGCCTTAAATTTTGTAGACTTGGACTCGGCTTTGACTTAAAAAGTCGGTGTTGGACTGTAGTATAAGTGTACACAATCTGTATAAATCATATTTTTTTAAACTCTGAGACCACTTCACTACTGACATTTAAGTCAAAAATCTAATTAATCTCAAAATTATTAAATAAAACGTTAAGTTTGTTTTAATGACTGAAATTGGACTGACTCAATGAATGGATTATCATGAAGAAACTGATCTATTTCAAACCGCAAAAAAGAAACTTCTAGGTTATTGATTACATAGCAACAACAACATCAATTTTTATTTTTGGTGATTTATAAAGGAATAACATAAAATGGTTAAATATTAAATCCTACAACACGATAAACTGAGCAAAATGAGTTAAATCTCAATTATGATAAGTTTACAATGTCGCAAAAAATTCTTTCATAACAATTATAAAACTTATGTCCCAAAACATTAATAAAAGAATAAGTTTTAGTTTGTGCTTTTAGTGTTACAATAAACAAATATAAAAAAGTTGCAAATAATATATACTGGTACCTTTGCAAAATATAAAACACAACCTTAATTTCTGACAAAAATAAATTAAAATTAAATTTGAAGGTTACCATTAAATTCAACTCAATAATCTTGTTAAAAAGAAAAATAAGTTTTTTTAAACAACTGAATTTAAAAGTAGTAACCAATAAAAAAGAGCAACTGCTGTTCATGTATTTATAAAACAACCAATATCTAATATTTTCAGCTTGTAATCAAACATTCATAGGAGTTTATATCATGAAAAATATAAATATGCAATGCAAGCATGCAATAATGTAAAAATCTAACTTTACACTAAAATTATTTAAAGCCAAGCATTGCCAATTGTAAAAATGTTAAACTGAAATTATTAAAAATCAAAATTTTGGTCGTCGTCGTGGTCGTTTGAAGGGCATCCACTCCAGGCCAGACACAAACAGAACTGGGGCCGAGGGTTTATCCTTTTACTACCCCAGACTGCTGCACTGCCTGGATCAGATGCTGGCAGTGATGTCATTAAGCCAGCATCGAGTTTCGTCATCCAAAACCGTTAGACCTCGTGCTCCATGTGGTGCCCGATGTATAGGGCACGCTGTTAGTACATGGTCTGCGGTTTGCTCAGAGGCGCTACACTCGCAATTCGGTAAAGGAGCGAGACGCCATTTGTGCATGGATGAATGGAATCGCCCAACACCAGTCCGCATGCGGTTGAGCTTAATCTATAAAATTTTGGCTATAAAATTTTGGTTAAATACTGTAAAAATGGGTTTTTATATTATGATTTATTTTGTGCAAAATAGATTATTTTATTTATTGTGAGAAGCCATTAACGAATTGCAAGAAGCTATTTAGCTTATTTATGACTAGTTTATCTTTTAAAATTGTCATCTAAAATCAAATTATTACTTTCTCTATTGTACTTTTCTTTCAATTTTTTTACGATGGCAATATATAATATTTAACTTTTATTAAGCAGTTTTTTGTTTTATTAACTTTTATTAACCGTGGGCTCGGGATGGGGTGCTGGTGCTAAAACACTACGCATAGCCACCTTATCTCTAGTCTACTCAACAGCTGAGTACTGTGCGCCAGTCTTGTGTCGTAGTGCTCACACTCGCTTCATTGACAGTGTCTTAAATGACGCCTTGCGCATAGTTACTGGATGCCTGCGTCCCACTCCAACGGACTACCTACCTGTACTTTCAGGCATCCAGCCAGCTGAGCTTTGCCGAATGGGAGCGACACTCTCCTTGGCTTATCGTGGATCTCTGGACCCCGATCATATTTTGTATGGTCTTTTAAGTGGGTCCTCAGATACTCGCCAAGTGAGACTAAGATCCAGACGCCCGTTTGTGCCAGGTGCGCGGAATCTCTTGGACAACCTTGCCAGACTTGGCATCCGCGCCTCTGAATGAACAAATCACAAATGGAACGTGGAGTATTGTGAAAATGCTTCCAGGCTCCGTGCTTTTGTGCCCGAGACCGGTGCCAGGCCTGTTGGGATGGGCTTACCCCGAGCAGCTTGGGTTAAGCTCAACCGCCTGCGGACTGGTGTTGGGCGATTCCATTCATCCATGCACAAATGGCGTCTCGCTCCTTTACCGAATTGCGAGTGTGGCGCCTCTGAGCAAACCGCAGACCATGTACTAACAGCGTGCCCTATACATCGGGCACCACATGGAGCACGAGGTCTAACGGTTTTGGATGACGAAACTCGATGCTGGCTTAATGACATCACTGCCAGCATCTGATCCAGGCAGTACAGCAGTCTGGGGTAGTAAAAGGATAAACCCTCGGCCCCAGTTCTGTTTGTGTCTGGCCTGGAGTGGATGCCCTTCAAACGACGACGACGACAACGACGAGCAGTTTTTTTACCAAATCACTCCACAAACCAGTTTTCAAAACTTCCATTTTAAAAATTGATAAACTTACTACAAAAAGGTACAAACAACAGTTTTATCAATCAAGCAGACTTTAAAAACTACAAATGAATCATTCTAGAACTGTGAAAAAAAGTAAAATCTTTCATATTTAATTTGATTTAAAAACTTCATATTTAATTAATAAAATATATGCAATATGAATTTAGTATTGTACAATTGGTTAGACGCATGATGGTCTATTTATTTATGTTACACAGTGTTCTAATTCAATATGCATCGTGCAAAGTAAATTAAAGCACTAAATTTTAATAAAAGCAATTAAAGCAACTTTGCTTTTACAGCTTTATTCTACTGGAGTTGGCAATAGCTGTGAGTTTTATTTTGGCTTCCTGCTTCTTAATTGCAGTTTTATGTTTGATTGATCTTTGTTGCAAATTCGTTCTTTACGGTTGCATTTAAGGATGTTGCGCATTTGGTTTTGGCATTTGTATTTTTAGATTTTAAACTGGCCTTAATCTTAAGTCAAACAGTTTGTTAGAATTAGGAGTTTGTTTTGAAAACTAACCTTAACCCATTAGTGCCCAGTGGCAACATTTGTTGCCAGTGACGCGCTCTAATAATTTTAACAATATGGCCTATTTAATTTAATTATTTTAAAGTTTCTTTGTGATTAAACTATTGTTTGATTGTGTCGCAGTTGGTTTATGTGTTTGTACAGCAGAAAAAATGCATTTAGTTAGTAAAATACTTGTCTGAAAAAAACTAATTTTTTTTCGTAGCAGAAAAGCAGTATGGCTTCAAATAAAAGGAAAGTTACTTAAAAATAAAATGCGTTAAATTAATTTTTTTATATTTGAGATATGCTTAAATATCTGTTTTATAAAAATAAAAGTTTTTTAATTTAAAAAATATTGTTTTAGTCACTCTTTAGTTGTATCGTTTAGCGCTGGCAACAAATGTTGCCACTGGGCACTAGCATAGTCGGTAATTGGTATTTGTTGCAATCTGGTGAAAAGATGAACAATGATATTTGCAATCTGGAGAAAAGATGAGATAAAGTACAACCACACTGTTAATGCAATTGTTTATTAGTTGTAAGCATTTGATTTTGAATTTTATCGTATGAATCGTAAAATGTTAGTTTTTGTGGTGATAATTATACCTAAAATGCATTTTTGTAAGTTTTTTTTTTTTTTTTTTTTTATAATTTACGTATATTTTTTTAACTGTATGTGTGATTATACAAGTTTATTCTAAACGAAGTAATGACAGCTTTAGAGGAAAATTCACTAATTTTTACAGAAGATGGACCTGATGTTGAAATGACAATTGGACCACCTCAAAAGGAAGGTGTGACTGATATGGATTCAAAATTCCGATAATAAGTCACAGGGACGTTTTTGCACCTGCTAAGACAGATATTGAATACAGAAGCAAAAACAACGGCTCTTTCCAACTCTTTAGACAGTGCAAATTTTTTCAATGCATCACGTCCATTAAAGAAAAGAAAGAAAACTCTGAGGAAGTGAAATACCAGTTTTGAAACTTCACAAGTTCTTGCTGAACCACTCAAGACTTATGGTCCAAATATTAATGGTTTTCTTGATTCAGAAATTTGCACTCCTTTGGACAGTTTTTGCAACTGGTTTACATCCCTGTCTTTGCTTGATAGACTGAAGGCCAAAAGAGTTGAAGGAACAAGAACTATACGAGCCGACAGATGTGAAAATACTCCTCTTTTATCAAAATCAGAGCTGGAGAAACTGGGAAGAGGCCCAATGTCATGTTCATTTGATGGTAACAACATGTTGGGGAGATGGTGTGACAACGCCATTGTTTCTATAGCATCAATTTGCCAAATAACCAATACTTTCCAATCTGTTTCACGCTGGTCAAAAGAACGAAAAAAAACACGTTGATGTACTTATGCCCAAAATTATTCATTTGTACAATTGCTGCATGGGTGGAAATGATTTGTTTGATCAATTTGTTGCGAATTATCGCATTTGCATACGTAGCAAAAATGGTGGTGGGTGTTTTTTTCTTGGTCAATAGATGCATGCATTGTAAATTCTTGGATAATTTTTAAATCAGTAAAGAAAAGCTCCATATTTTTAGAAGAACTCCGTAGAGTTGTTCAGCAAGTGCAAAAGCAATGTGACACCCCAAGAATAAAAACGGGTCCCGAAATACCATAAAGTACTAATGCGGCAACGGCTATTCGTTTTGATAAAGTTGATTATTGGCCCGTAGCACTGCCTTCTCGTTACTCGCGATGTCGGGAGTGTGGTGGTAGATGCTCAATAAGATGCAGAAATCCGATGCACCACTTCATGTGCAATGCTTTAAAAACTATCATGAAAACTAATTTGGTGTTGCCAAATCAATAGTTTTGCCATTTGTTGATTCAAATTGTGTAAAACTGCATTATAAATAAAATTGTTTTGTTCTTTACAATGTGAGTGATTTTTGAGCTTTTGACACCGTTAATGCCCAATGGCAACATATGTTGCCACCTTTTTTTTAATAGATAAACAAAAAATTTTTTAATAAAATTAATAAAATCGTGTTTTCTACTACAAATATAGTCTGTAAATAAAAATTGGCGCATTTCCTACGAAAAAATAATTCTGGGCACTAATGGGTTAAGATATTATGAGCAAAGTAAGCAGTTTTATTACTAATAATAATTTAAAAACTAATAACAATTACTTATTTATAAGAACTAATCAAATTAATGATTTGAATTAAATAATCAATCTACTAATCATATCTTATAAAGCCACACTGTTATTATCGAATTTTAAGGCTTCTCTCCAAAACAGCACAGTACGTCACTACTTATAAAGAGCATGAGCGAATATATATGTAGCTATAATTTTTGATCGTGGGACTTAGAAACGCCGTCAAACAAAGTCTAAAAATCAATATAATACTGAGTTCGGCAACATTTTTCAAAATTATTTAAAAATTAAGCTAAACTTCAAAAAGTTCTCCCTAAACCACGATGTAAATCCACTCAAAATGCATCTATTTCGGATTCGGCTATTGGTCAACATTTGCTAGATAACAAAATTTGCGAGGAAAAATTACTATTAACTTGTTTTTAATTTTAGCTACAGGAAGATTACTTTTTATCTGACAACGCTTGAAGCCACCTACATAAAGTCTCTTGAACTCTCTTTTTGTCGCCAAAAAAAATTTGTCTATGGATTGAAGTTTTCTCGCCTGAGGCGCAAGAGAGTGCGCAAGCAATCACGAACTCTCTTTTCTAAACCACTCAGAGACGGCATTACTTTCGATGTCTTCCATCCCTATATAAACTACGTTTTTTTACAGTTTGTGATTGACAAAAATGTCATCTATTTTTTCAACGAGTTACCATTGAAAAAATAGCTGACATTTTTGTCAATCACAAACTGCAAAAAAAATGAAATTAGGACGCATTTTCCACGGTAAGTGAGAACATTCCAGAACATACCATTAACTCGGTCGCGCGATATAGACAAAGCGCATTACGTCACCACCGTTTGGCGAAAGAAAAAAAAAAGTTACATTCAGCAGTCACGAGCAGATAAATAAAAATACAATACGAAAGCGATTATCTCTTGCTCAAGCGATTTCTATGTTATAGCAAAACTGTTAATTATTTTAAGACGGAAATTAAGCTATATCGCCGTGATAAAAATTATTATGAATGAAGTGTGACACCCAGAAAGCGGCTACATTGTTAAAAAACATTCGAGAGTTGCATTAAATAATCAATAAATACAATAAACTAACACAGCAAGCTGGATTTGTGATCATCTTGCAGACACGAATGCTTTTTATTATGCTGATGCTTTCAATAAATTCAACCGCACCTATGTGAAATCTGTTGATGAAGTGTCTGCAAAGCACCTTTATGAACAAGTGTCAACAGAATAAAAAATATTTTCTTGAAGACTTTATTGAAAATTATGCAAACACAATTAGGGCTAGCGTAACCTTATATAACGCCCTTAAAAACTATAATCGAACCCAGAAAACTAAATACAAATCAAAAACAAAATGTTTTATTCATTGGCAAAAACATTCAGATTTTTTTAGTCATCACCTGGTATTGTTATAAAGTTTGCGTTTGTTGGGAGCGACTTTTCAACCTAAAAATGAGCTTTTCTTAGCTGGCTCTTTCTGACTTCATGGACAAGTGAGGCCACTCAATAAGAGCGTTTGGGGGAAATTACGCCAAGCCTGAACATATTGTTTTATAGTAGAAAATGTTTAAAAGATTTAAATAGAAAAATTTTTGAAATTTAGGACTTAGCTTTTCAGCACAAAAAAAATTATATTGATACTACAGAACTAACCAAACAAATCTAAAATCCTGAAGACAAAAAAAACAACATTAAGTTTTTTAAGTTCAATTAAAGTTGTAGAGTGAAGTTGTTGACATCCTGTTTGCCGTACTATGTGGTTCGGTGTTTCCAACTCTTCTTTTCAACTTTGTTTTAAAAGTGCTTTGGATTCTTAAATATAACATTAACTCACTTTGGCAAATATATTTGTTACTTTTATCATTGAAAATTCATATTGGGTTGTGAAGAAATCTTTCTAAATACGTTATTTTTTTAATCAAGATGTTATTTTATAACAATTGTGATTCTTCTGCCACAAAACTGCGTTTTGTCAAAACAAAGGCAAACATTGCGATAAAAATTTACAATAATTTCATATTGTAGTTTAATTAATCGATCTTTTGAAAGTAGAAAATGTTTTCTCAAATATTTCGCTAATTGTTTGGATGTAGGGTTCCTACTAATGTTTGGTAGATTACAAAATTTTGTTAAAATTTACAAATACAGTTAAGATTCATTTTTTTAAAGACTTGAAGCGAATTAAGCCACCATTTTTTCTGGAAAATATAAACACAAACTTTAATTTTAATTTCAAGTGAAAATCTTATATTGATATGTTTTTCGAAAACAAAGAACACATTTTTATTTTTTTAATAAGCAATGAGCTTAGTCAACCAGAGTGATTTCCATTGTTCGAATGATTTCCATTAGTAAAGGCAGTTTTAATTAAAGTTAACTCGGAAATTTTTGTGACCAATTTCTTACGTTTACTTTTAAAACTCAAATTCTAACCACACAAAACTACAAAAAAATCTAACCACGCAAAACTGCGTAGCATCACGAATATTTTTCAAATAGAAAAATAAAAAAAATCTTTCTAAAAATATAAGAACTGAATGACTCAAATTATTCATAAAGTTAAAATAAACATTAAAAATATTTTCATTTTAGTTCAAACAGCTTGAAAATTTCATTGATTTTACTTCAATAAATTTCGGATGCATTCTTGCCAGTATACATATTAGAAAATTTGCGATAAAAAAGATAGTTTTTAGCAATTTTGTAAATTTTGCAGCAAAGTACAGATTTCAATCAATTATTATTGAATAAACTTGATATTGTTTCAGTTATAAAGCTTCTAGATTCATCATCATGGGTATGAACATAATGTTTTATGTCCAAGTTTTTATTAAATTTATGAGTTTCCAAACCATGTATTCTTTGTAATCACGTTTGAAGCTTTTCACTAATCACCTAATTAAAAAAATTAAGATAATTTTGCTAAGCTGTAAGTTTCTCAAACAATTACTAACAATTTTTGAAAAAATTGTATTTTTAACAAACATTCAATAACTTATATTTTGCTCCGAGTTAATCAAAAACTACAGCTTAGTAGTGTTCGATTTATAAATCATCAAATTTTGATTGTTTTCTGAAGCCCATTTTGAGGAGTCAATAGCTTAAGAGGTTAATGATTTTGTGTAATAATTCCCGCAATAAAACTTAAATAGAAAACTTTTAACTATAAATTCTAGATTTAAGCTGATAATCCAGATTGAAAACATAAAAAATTCTAGAAAAAGAAACAAACAAAGTTAAGATTATATAAGTGAGAATAAAATATGCAAGAAAAAATATTTATAGTGAAAACCACAATTTCTGTTTCTTATTTGTCTTTTGTTATTTTAAATAATAATGATGTTGATAAATTTAACTGTTTTTAAAAATTGCCAAGCAAAGAAACTAATCGTAAATTTTCTTCCCACGGCACTTAGACAAGCGTTTTGGTCTGGCTTTGTTGATGATTCGGCGATTTGTTTTAGATCTTATACTAACCTACGTGAAAGAAAAAATGCTCATTTTTAGAATTCAACTTGTGTTCTTCTGATTATAAGTCGGTTGTACAACATCTGAGCTACACTGACTTCTACGTCAATTTAAGGTTTCAATTTTGAATTGGTGGTGGCTCTGTCCTCTGCGCCACTTCGTTAATTGGTTGCGTGTTATAGTGTGAAGTTTGTGCTTGACTTCTGAGTCTGAGTTTAACTAATGTAAAAACATAATATTTAAGAACCACAATATTCAAAATTATCATTTTAAAGTTTACTTAAAAATATTAATCGATATTTGATGTATGGCCATAATAACAGGTCGCCTGACAAAAATCCTATTATAAACTTGTTTTGAAAAAATTTATGAACATTACGATCAAGCATAAATGGTTTTATTGCGTTATTATAAAGAATAAATTCAGCACAATTTTTTCTGAGCGTTGGGGAAAAACAATGGTTGGAACAGGCAGCAAACTTGTTGAGTACGTACAAGCAAGAACAAGAAACAAAAAAATTGTACTGTAAATACAAACTAGTTCCTGGGCCACGAATTGCTACAGGTTACAAAACACAATAAATTATTTGCTTTTAAAGTGAATGAGATAGAATAATTCTTTTAAACATTTTTCATGAACATTCGTTGCAAAGTCATAATTGGGATGTTGAAATGCTTGTTAAGTCAAGCGTTCCATCATAGTGTTGCAGATTAACCAATAGGCTCAAGGAAGATTGAAAAGATTGGCTTCTGACTAGTTGAGAGATTGTTTTTTGTGGTTAAAACGCAGACTTTAGTGGCCCAGATGGTAGCTGCTTTCACTCAGCCTGGACCGTAAGTGAGTCTGTTCATTGATCCTAAAAATGACAGACCGAAACCAAACCTACCAAAATGGAAGGGTATCCACCCATTCCGATGTTCAGTGTGGGTCTGCTAATCGGCAAACGTCCTTTTTAGGACGGGGCAATGTTAAGATAAAACTGCCCTTTTCAGGGCACATTGCCAACAAGTTCCGAAGACCCACTATTCTTCAGCTGAACATCGAAGGCCTCACTGCAAGCAAGATGAATGTTCTTCATCACCTCGCTATGCAGTCTGAGGCACTCGTCATCCTACTGCAGGAGACCCACTGCACTGATGCAGAGAAGTTGGTACTTCCAAACTACCAACTAGCTTGGTCTTCTTTAAGCAGGAAGCATGGCCTTGCCACGTTTGTCCACGAGCGACTGAGATACATGCTTTTGAACCAATCTCCATCGACATCGGAGATTGAGTGGTTGTGTGTGGACGTTGATGGCTATAAAATAGTCAACGTCTACAAACCACCGCCAACGCGATTGCGAACCCTGGATCTCCCAGTGTTTCCTCACCCCTGTCTGTGCGCTGGCAATTTTAACTGGGGTTACGATGACAACAGTCCGGACGGTGAGTGCTTGGCTGGTTGGGCAAGTATTAATTGTCTTGTCCTGCTACAGTATATAATGCCAAGGACGCTGCCAGTTTTTATTCCGGCCGCTGGAACACTAGCACCAATCCACATCTAGCTTTCGCTAGCGTAGGTCCAAACAGTCGCTTACCGGATTGACGTGTCCTTGACAAGTTTCCCAGGTCACAACATCGATTTTCGCTTATTACACCACCAAGGTTTGCTATGGCAGTGCCAAGCATGCCTGTTAAGCGATGGAACTTCCGCAAGGCCAATTGGAGTCACTACATTGCTTTAACGAATAAATTCGCAAAGACTTTGTTGCCGCCTGATTCACTTGATGTGGATGCGGCTTACCAGGACTTCTGTAACACCATTAAGAAAGCAGCCAAAAACACTATCCCACGCGGATATCGAAATAACTATATTCCGTGTTGGGATGCAGAGTGTGAATCCCTCTATAAATCTTTCTGCAGTCTCCTCAGGGAGACGACTCAAGTTTGGCTGTTACAGCTCTGCTTGCCAAGCTTGACAGAAAGCGGAGGGATCGATGGTCCGAGGCAGTTCGGAGCATTGACTTCTCACACTCTAGTCGAAAAGCGTGGAGTATTTTGAACAACCTTACTGGTAGGTCACGACACTTTCCTCGTCACTGTCCCGTTTCAGCCGATGCTATTGCATCTCAGCTGGTTAGAAATGGGAAATACGAGGCTGTTGATCGCAAGTCATCTCGACTTGTCTTTCAAGAAGTGTCTGACCGTTGGAGGGCCACAATACCAGACGCAGTAAATATCTCTGACAATTTTACACAGAGAGAATTTACTGCTGGCCTTCAACATTTAAAACCAGGTAAAGCTCCGGGTCCTGATTCCATCTGCCCCGAGCTTATACTCCATGCTGGAGCTGCTTTGAAGTCCTGGTTATGTGACTTCCTTTCTTCCTGTTTGCGCCGACTCAAAATTCCCAAGATCTGGAGAAGAGCGCTTGTGGTCGCGATCCCAAAACCAGCAAAGCCCGTGGGGGACCCAAAGAGTTATCGACCGATATCTCTGCTCTGTGTCCCCTACAAGATCCTCGAGAGGCTTATCTACGCCCGCGATAAGCCATTAATCGATTCACTGCTCCCTAAATAGCAGGCTGGGTTCCAACGCGGGAAGTCAACCGTAGATCAAGTTGTTCTGCTAACCCAGAGCATCGAGGATTCTTTCGAGACTAAAACGAAGGCCGGTGCCGTATTTATTGATCTGACAGCTGCTTATGACACTGTCTGGCACCGTGGCCTTACCTGCAAGCTGCTGAGACTACTTCCGGATAAGCACATGATTAAAATGATCATGAAGCTCGTCCGAAATCGAAATTTCACCCTTATTACCGGTGACAGCAAGCAAAGCAGGCTACACCGTCTTGAAAACGGCGTTCCTCAGGGATCGGTCTTGGCTCCCCTCCTATTTAACATCTATACGTACGATCTTCCTTCTATGATTTCCAGAAAGTTTGCTTATGCTGATGATCTAGCATTGTTGCATTCTTCTGGAAACTGGAAGGACTTGGAGGGAACCTTAAGCCAAGACATGTCCACACTGTCAGCGTATCACCAGACTTGGAGGTTGAAGCTCAGTCACACTAAGACGGTGATGGCAGCCATTCACTTAAATAACCGAGAGGCCAAACGTGAGCTAAAGGTCTACAACAACGGTAGACTTTTACCGTTCTGTCCAACCCCTGCTTACCTTGGGGTAAAACTGGACAGATCGCTCACGTTTCGTCACCATTTAGTGGCATTGCGCAAAAAACTATCCTCGCGCGTCACACTGCTGAGGCGACTCGTGGGCTCGGGATGGGGTGCTGGTGCTAAAACACTACGCATAGCCACCTTATCTCTAGTCTACTCAACAGCTGAGTACTGTGCGCCAGTCGGGTGTCGCAGTGCTCACACTCGTCTCATTGACAGTGTCTTGAATGACGCCTTGCGCATAGTTACTGAATGCCTGCGTCCCACTCCAACGGACTACCTACCTGTACTTTCAGGCATCCAGCCAGCTGAGCTTTGCCGAATGGGAGCGACACTCTCCTTGGCTTATCGTGGATCTCTGGACCCCGATCATATCTTGCATGGTCTTTTAAGTGGGTCCTCAGATACTCGCCAAGTGAGACTAAGATCCAGACGCCCGTTTGTGCCAGGTGCGCGGAATCTCTTGGACAACCTTGCCAGACTTGGCATCCGCGCCTCTGAATGAACAAATCACAAATGGAAAACGGAGTACTGTGAAAATGTTTCCAGGCTCCGTGCTTTTGTGCCCGAGACCGGTGCCAGGCCTGTTGGGATGGGCTTACCCCGAGCAGCTTGGGTTAAGCTCAACCGCCTGCGGACTGGTGTTGGGCGATTCCATTCGTCCATGCACAAATGGGGTCTCTCTCCTTCACCGAATTGCGAGTGTGGCGCCTCTAAGCAAACCGCAGGCCATGTACTAACAGCGTGCCCTATACATCGGGCACCACATGGAGCACGAGGTCTGACGGTTTTGGATGACGAAACTCGATGCTGGCTTAATGACATCACTGCCAGCATCTGATCCAGGCAGTACAGCAGTGTGGGGTAGTAAAAGTATAAACCCTCGGCCCCAGTTCTGTTTGTATCTGACCTGGAGTGGATACCCTTCAAACGACAATGACGACGACGACGACAGACTTCAGTCGAGTGATGGGAAAATACGGACTTTATTTAGAGAAGCAGTAGGTTGCAAGTAATAAGGTAGCTATACAGCTTAATTGTCACCTACGACGTACCATATGAAAAGAAGTTTGTGCAAAAATTAAAATACGCAATAAGGGAAAGAAAGTTCCTCCTTGTGCAGGTTAACTTTGCATCAAAGCCTTAGTTAGTATTATCATCATCAACGTATCTACCTGACTCACAGGACTAGGTTGAAGGTGTTAAACTTAATATCTCCTTTAAGCGATTACCCCAAGCTACTTTTTAAATATTTTAAAAATTAAAGAAAAAACAAATATAACGGTTATCATTACAATTTAATTTTAACGTTTCAAAAGCATTATTTTTCTCATTACCAAAAAATAAGTTCGAACCCAGTATTTTTAACTATGAGTAAAGTAATGTACTCGTGTTTTCTTTTACTTAAAAAAATTCAAACGATCCAGTCATCACGCTCCCCAGGATTTTTTTGGTTAAATTCCTTTAATTGTTTTTTGATATAGCTGCTTGGTGACACCGCCAAGCACAGAACACAGTAATGATGTAAAGCGTGTTTTTCAAGGACACAAAAAAAATGAGACTAGTCCACTTTGATCGCGTTTGACATTGTAGCAATCAAAAAACAAACAATTAGTTTATTTTAAGTGGTTCAGATGATAGGTCGCAACTGCTTGCTGTTCAATTCTTCTTGGTCTCTAGCTTTTAACACAACACTTTTGAAGTTAATTTTTTAGCTTTATTCAAATCCTTTCTGTTTCTTACCAATTTTTCACAAACATAAAAACCACAACAAATGGCTTTAAAGCGATAAAAAAAAAGAAAGGCGCAACAAAAAATAATGCAAAATAAAACTGATGATAACTCAAGACAAGAGAACGTAATACAAAGGTTCAAAACTTTGGGTCGCCACACTATCAACAGGGCGCACCTGCCTAGACAAATGTAATTTATGAAAGATTTTTGAGCTTTTCGTATTTTCATTCTTTTTATGAAACAAAATTATCTTGAAATGAAACAAACTTGCTTCCTGTAAAACAAATATCTTAGCAAATTATACCTACAATTGTTTGTTTCTTCTTTATTTTTCTAATCCGCAGTCTTAATTATGTTTATTATTAAATAATTATAGTTGTGCTTATTAAATAATACTATGTGACGGAGCAGAAATAAAAGAAAACTAAGCTGAGTTGAAGACTTGCTAGCTTGGTATTTTAACCTTAGTTCAGCGTTTCTTAATCGACTAAATAAAATTTAATAAAGGTACACCAATAAAGATGGTAAACGAGGGTTGAACAAGCGTAAATAAAGAAACCGTTTGAACTGACAAAAATTAAGCAAGGATAGCTATTTAAAGTGAAAAGGCACCAAAACTTTCCAGCCGTAAAACTAGTTGTTTTGATACTGTTTTTAGTTACAGCGTTAAGTATAAACCGAAAAAAGAAAAGGTTGCATCCAATGCTCTAAAATTAAATAAAGATCTATTTTTGCGTGGAATTGATTACATTGTGAGAGAATGAAACACAAAACCAATTGGTAGGGGTGGTTGTTTTGCAATCGGCCCTTTTTGGTAAAATTTCAATTTAGTAATTAGTTATTGATGTGATTTCTTACCCAAATACGGTATACAAAAACAATTTTCGAAGCTGATGTTTTGAGAAAATTTGTTAGAAATTGAAAGCTCGCAAGAATTTTATCAAAAAACGATGAAGGATAACCATTATTCAAAAACATCTTTTTTAACTTACTAACTTCTTTATCAAACAAAAAATCGGATAAACAAATACGCTTGGCTTGATTTAAAAAACATAAAATTAATCCCGACTTCCATTGGAAAACCTACGAACACCAATTTAATTTTGAATTTTAACGCGCTGTGTCCCACTAAATGGAAGTCTGGATTAATTCTATGTTTTTTAAATCGAGCCAAGCGTATTTGTTTATCCGATTTTTTGTTTGATAAAGAAGTTAGTAAGTTAAAAAAATGTTTTTGAATAATGGTTACCCTACATCGTTTTTTGATAAAATTCTTGCGAGCTTTCAATTTCTAACAAATTTTCTCAAAACATTAGCCTCAAAAATTGTTTTTGTATACTGTATTTGGGTAAGGAATCACATTACTTTGCAAATCGTCTTTCTGCATTAATTAGTTATTGTTTCTGAAAATTTAATCAAAGTTGTTTGGCTCTAGAAAATTAAAATTAATTTAGAATCGTCTTGAATTTTATCAAAGTCTTATTGTATTCAATTCACGTTCTTATTTGTACTCAGTCGCGCCAAATTAGTTTGCATTGTATTTGCTATTGCGAAATGCAGTGACGCAAGATTCTTTTATTCTTTTTGTTATTGTTAATCAATAGACCACGAGTTGCGTCACAAATGCTTTGTTGCCATAACTTCTTAAGCTTTTCTCTATAAATTGAAGAGCTGACATAGAGGAATTCATTCAGTTGAGGTCTTTCGCGTAAGACAGTTACGTTGTTTGTAGAGGGCATTTAAAAATCGCTTAAATCGCCCGGTAAAGTTGTTTGCTGTCGTTATTTGAATTTCATAGTTGGTTAAATTGCGGAAAATATTTTTCAAAAATTTTACGCTCTGTGGATCTATTTATCTGTATACCGAATTTCGCTTGAATAAAAGTTGTGTGAAGTAAAAGATTTTTCTTCCCAAAGCTTTTCATCTGACACTCTTCAGGGAAAATCGTCAGAATGAAGCAGAATTGAAACCGAACCAAGTTATAAAGGAAGAAAGTAGAGTTCCCATTGGCTGAAAGAAGTCAGCCAATGAGAGAAAAGATTAAGAAATTTTCAAAGAGTAGACGAATTCTTTTTGCTTACACAGAAGGGGATTGAGAGATTTAATGAAAGTCGCTTCAAGAGCAGAAAGGTGAAAGAAAGAGCGACCTCGAGCGAGAATAGAAAATTTTTCGTTGCTTTAATGAAGGGCGCATTGGGCGTTGTCAAGAAGATGTTGACCAATGGCAGATTCGTGAAATTGTTGTGGGCGTGTGTTGTTCTTGCAAGAGCGGAAAAGACTTTGGCGGTTGGCCGAGGCACGAAGATTGGTGATGAATCTAGGAACGTGTTGTTTAATTTGCTCTTCTTAATTAATTAAACGACAAGATGAAGACGATTCTTAATGACACGACCAAATTTCTTGATCTTGGACCAGTCACCAACAAAGACAACACTGCTAAAATTGAATCACAGATACAACGACGGCTACTACAGCTTAGGAAAGAGTACCTAATTTCTAAGCAAGTTTACGAAGCAATCCGACCCACTGGCTCTCAGCGACCGCGCATGTATGGTCTTCCAAAAATACAAAAAAAGGACGTACCCTTACGTCCGATTTTGTCTATGACCGGATTGGCCCAACATCAGCTAGCTAAATGGCTTACTTCTCTTCTTCAATCTGTTCTCCAAAACCTTTCCTCTAATTGTGTATCTGATTTTTCACTTTTGTAAAAGAAGTCAAAAAATTTACCTTTTCTCCTTCCTCTGTCTTTCTTTGTTCCTTTGATATTTCCAGTCTCTTCACTAATGTTCCGCTTGCTGAAACCATAGAAATCTGCGCTGATGCCCTTAACAATGACGACTCAATGGCGCCATCCTTTCCACGCAACATCTTTGTCGAATTAATGCAGCTAGCCACCTCCTCTGTGGAATTTAGCTTCAATAACAACATGCATCGACAAATCGACGGCGTTGCTATGGGCTCACCGCTTGGTCCCCGCTTTAGGAAACATTTTTTTTGGCTACCAAGAAACAAAACTTTTCAACATCGCCAAAAGACCGGTAGTGTACTTCCAGTACGTTGATGATACTTTCGCCGTATTCAACAATGAAAAAGACTGCAACACTTTCTTCATCCAGTTCAACTCCCTTCATCCCTCACTTCGCTTCACCTATGAAAAGGAATCTAATCACTCTCTCCCTTTCCTTGACGTGTTGGTAGAAAGGCATGATTCAGAATTTCTAACTTCAGTATACAGGAAACCCACTTTCACTGGCCAATATCTACGTTGGAACTCTTTTAGTTCCCAGAAATGGAAAATCAATGTAATTGGTAATCTCGTTCACAGAGCTTTTATGATTTGTTCTAAAAGCAAACTGGACCCAGAGCTTGGCAAAATTCGTTCAATTCTTTTGGAAAATGGCTACCCGGAACGTGTAATCAATTCGGCTTTCAAGCGAAAACTTCAACAACTAAATTCTAACCCAGTCCACACAGTAAAAAAGTGCCCTGTCTACCTATACATCCCATGGATTGGAAACGTCTCGATGAAGTTTGAAAAGCAGATTACGTCTGCTGTGAAACGCTGCTTTTTCTCCGTCAAACCACGTGTTATTTTCAACACCCGACAGCTCCTTCCAGCGATTAAAAAAGACGTGTTACCTTTCCATCATCACAGCAATGTTATTTACCAGTTTTTGTGCCACTGCGAAAGTCAGTACCTTGGTCGCACGTCTCAACGGCTAGAAGAGCGAATTAAACAATACGTTCCTAGATTCATCACCAATCTTCGTGCCTCGGCCAACCGCCAAAGTCTTTTCCGCTCTTGCAAGAACAACACACGCCCACAACAATTTCACGAATCTGCCATTGGTCAACATCTTCTTGACAACGCCCAATGTGCCCTTCATTAAAGCAACGAAAAATTTTCTATTCTCGCTCGAGGTCGCTCTTTCTTTCACCTTTCTGCTCTTGAAGCGACTTTCATTAAATCTCTCAATCCCCTTCTGTGTAAGCAAAAAGAATTCGTCTACTCTTTGAAAATTTCTTAATCTTTTCTCTCATTGGCTGACTTCTTTCAGCCAATGGGAACTCTACTTTCTTCCTTTATAACTTGGTTCGGTTTCAATTCTGCTTCATTCTGACGATTTTCCCTGAAGAGTGTCAGATGAAAAGCTTTGGGAAGAAAAATCTTTTACTTCACGCAATCTTCAAATTCTGTACCACCAAATGTTTATTCAAATAAAGGTTGTGTTTAATTATCAAGTCGTGAATTTAACAAGTTATTAGAAAGAGGTAGGATTGGAGAGATTCATCCAACGAACTCTCACAAAGACATTCACCAACCAGAAGACGGACTTTCTGAAGTGGTGCAGGACCTTCGTGAAAAAAGCATTATTATTTTTGACGCAGGTCATTAATAATATAATCTTGACTAAGCTGATCAAATTGACATACGTTGGCAAGGACGTCAACAAGGGGTAAACAAAAAAAGTTTATAAATTTGGTTTTTCTATAAATGTCGACAGGGCGACTGAATAGATAGAAGTTTGTAATGATGAAAAGCGTGATGTCGACCTTATCAGCCAGATCAACGGAGATAATGATACTTTAATCAAGTTAATAGTCCAAGAAAATGACTAAACTACGGATACAAAGAGAAGAATGTTTTGCATATCGGTCAGCCACTGCTTTCTCGTTATCCAAAGCTGCAATCGCAGCCATTTAGATTTTGATGCCTTTTCGATCAACATGATTGCGTGAGACTTCTTTCTCTGCATTTCTCGGAAGAAAAAACAAAGCCATAAATAAAAAATTGTAGAGCAAGATCTATGGTTTGATCTGGAAGTTAGAGCCTGCCAAAATAAAATGCAATATAAGTCATATCATTGTGTTGTTTTGTGAAGATCAAATTTAATTATTGAGTTTTATTTAACAGAGTAAATTTTTATAAATCATTGTTTGTATAATGCTCCTTCACAAACGCATGAAATAACCTACATAAGTTTAAACCGAATTTTTTTAAAAAAAGGGGTTGTTACCTTACATTGGGTTTCCAAATGGGTCCCGCTATAAAAAAGTTAACAACCACTGGTTTAAGAAAACATTTTTAGTTTGCTTTAGTTGAGGAGTCTGCGTGAAAATTTGACAAGATTTTTTATGGAGGAAAAATTTTGCCCAAGAAAAAATAATTAGAAAAGCGTTCATCTTTTGTACGATAGAATTCTAGTTTTTTTATAAGAAACGTTTTTTGCAATACATGAGTTTTATGCAGTATATTGAAGCTATATATTTAAGCTTTACATTTTTCCAACTTGTTTTTTTGCCAAAAAATTGCCTAAAAGTGGAGCAGACTAGATCAGCTTTAAATAAATAAAGACAGATTATTTTTTACAGCACACTTTATAAAGTCATTAATTGAATTCTACGCAAAAAATGTATTAATACTTGAAACAAATTTTTGGAACTTTGATTTGAAGTTAAGATCGTTTTGTTTTTATGTATCTCCACTCGGCAATTCAGCTGCATATGCAGCAATAAATACAGTATTTGCCTAACTCCACTCTTAAACAATTCCTAAAAAAGAAAAGCGTTTTTACGATCAACAGTATGAAAAATTGATAAAATGTAAAGTAAAAAATATATGTTACGGAAAACAAAAATAAATTAATTGTTGGTGAAAAGTATTTCACTTAAAAACACTTAAATGTAAAGGATTTTGTTTGTATACTCAGTCAATTTTGAAGTTCTTGAAACCCATCAAAGATTTATAATTGTCGCATAATCAAGTTTAGTAATTTTTTTGATTGAAAAAATATAAAATTGAGCGTTGAATGACATATACAGTCATAAATTTTGAAATATAAAAAAACAAAACAAAAAATAGAACAATATAACAGTTGCCTAAGCTAAGTCGATTCTTTAATTTCACTGTCATTTGGTGATCAAGTTAATAATCTTACTAAAAAAGCCAAAAGAGACAAAGACCTCATTTTTTCCGAAGCGGATGCTCGTGACTAAAAGCATTCACTCGTCGTACTTCAGCTGTAGAAGAAAGTCTTACATAAGCCATTGTTTCCGCTTTCAAATTTTAAATCACATCACGTATTTTACGTAATCACATCGCAAAAATGACATTACCAAATAACTTTTTTTTGCCTGCATGTGTCCCTTGAAATTCAATGAAAAACTAAAAAAGGTTTTTCACATCAAATCAAAGGTACTAATGGATTTTTTTTTTAATTATTTATAAAAAAATTTATAAAGTCATTTTGTAACTGCAGCAGAGCTATGTGTCATAAGCAAAAAACGACGCAACAGTTTTTAGCCGGAGGGAGACCAAGAGCAAGATCAAGACCGAAAAATTTTATGGAAATGCATTTCGATAGTTCAAAAACAATAAACTTTTATTCTTTAAAAATTGAACGGTTACATTTCAAACAAACAAGTAGCTTTAACGTATTGTAAGAAAACTTGGATCTGTGTGGTGGCATTATTAAACAATCCGCTATGAGACTTGCTCATCTGAAGCAGAAAAGGCAGGAACGCACAAGGCATGCTTGTTAGCAAATTTTAAAAAACTGGAATGTTTATTATTGTCACACTTCATTTATAGTTTTAAACTTTACTTTATACCTAACTCTGTAGTTGACTTTCAGTTTTTTACAGCAATTTTTGAGCTTTTGATTATGATATAATCTTTTCGACTGTTTCGTAGAGATTGTGTAATCGGTACATCAACACTGCTACTTAATTTATTTTGTCCACAAGTTGTTCCTATGAATGTATTATAAAGACTCGCTTTACCGTTTTAACACTAGAAGCCAGAATCGGTCATTTTTGCCCGTTTTTAAAGTTTGATTGCTTGAAACTTTTTTGTGCGTACAGTCACAATGATGGCCTTCCTTGACTTTTCCTAATTCTACGTACTTGGACTTTTAATCTTTAATGATATAAATTGTTAAACGTTACATGGCGCACACAATTCACACATCTACCTAAAAGTTCGGACCGGTCAAAAATAATCGATGTGTAGTAATCACATTGGTTACGTTGTTTACAACAAACAAAACGTTTCTTTCACACTTTTCTCATTATTGAGATTAATTAGTGCTTGTCACTCACAAATTTAAAAAACAGCTATACAAACTTGTTGACATTTATTAAAAAACAGCTATACAAACTGCTTGAATAATTCTATAATAAAATTGCTAGTTTCAAGTTTCACTCCTATAAAACGCACCATCAAGTAAGCCATAGATCAGTAGTTTTCAACCTTTTGTTACGACGTACAATCCAAGTATTTTTTTATAGTAAGTACCACAAAGTTCATTAAAAGATTAATTTTATGAATTTTTTTAAAATGCAATTGGTAATTTTATTTACCTGCGGTAATAGCATATTTTTTTTTTTTTGCACAAGTTCCTTTATGCGCAAACCTATCGCACTCACTGCACATCAGAAGCCATGAGAGAGCCATGTATGACGACTCTCATTTTTGGTTTTAAACTCATCATGGCAGAGAAGCCCTGCTTATATTTCCGTAAGCTGGGAAATTATAGGAATTGCAAAATAGATTTTGAGTCAGAGTTGGGTAAGTAAAGTTGGATTGTAAAAGTATATTGTTAACCAGAAATTGATGAGCAAGCTTTCTTTATGCTTAAATTTAGCTGCCTCATTACATTGGATGACAATGGTTGGTTTTTATCATGCTGTATGGCAAGTAATCGGATGGATAAACACAAAACAAATTAAAAATGTCGGGACAACTATCTATACTTAGAAAATAATCTATTAACAGTGTTTTAAGTTTTAGGTTGCAAAAAATTTTTTTAAACAACTTTTTTTGGATTGCTTTCACAGCGAGGAGAGATGGATCAACTTTGAACATTCGATGCTATTTGGTTTCTTTGTTGATTGGCCATAAGTTTAGTTTTTTACAGAAGCTTGCAATTTAGAAACGAAATCTTTAAAAGAGCGTTTAAGTCTTGAAAAAACTGATTCACTATTTGCTGTCACAAGGAAACATAGTCGGAAGAATTTTTAAATTAAGAAAAAATTACTTGAATTTGGCAAAAAAAATCTAGCTTAAAATAATTCAGAAATCGAGACTTTTGCTGCTTGTGGGATATTTTTGATACTCTTTTTATCAAAAATTTGCGACAAGTAGCTACAAGTCTCGATACAAACTCTCAGTTTTTCAAATTGTGATTTCTTGTGTTTAAAATTTGAATAACTTTTTCCTTAATTTAAAAACTCTTTTTACCATATTTCCTAGTAAGAGCAAACGTAGATTTGTAAAAGATATTGGCTCGTAAAAAAATTCACAACATGATTGTACGTTCAAAATACAAACAATAGAAATAAAGCAATTTTATGGCATACAAAGATTTTTTAGAAGTTCTTTTATGTGCCACATTAAACTTGCACTTGCGCCTTGAGAAGAGCTAAAACAGCTGCGGCGAATACGTTTTCGCAACTTTTTCAAAAAATAGATCAGTTCTTACGTGTGAATCAGCTGCTAAAAGAGCCCACTCTGATGGTTTTATTGATTATGAAATAAATTTAGTTTATGGCTATTGTATTTGGTTTTTAGCTTAACTTTATTTTACCGCTTATAGTTTTGCTGGTAGGATTTTTATGAAATACACGTATTTTGCCATTGTTGTAATAAATAACCTTTTCGCAAAGTTTTGGGTTCGTAACAAGTTTCTATCAAAAGTTACGTCATGTTTCCTTTGTGGGACATTGGAGGTTTACTGTACAAGATTTTTCAGTTTTTACTGTATATTTCTGTACCAACTTAGAACTACGTTTTTCCATTAAAGGTTACAGAAACACTCAAGTTGTGGGAAAAGTATGTTTTATTTGTGTTTACGCATTAGCAACGAGTATGATAAGTTTTGAAACAAGTTTTGCCACGCTCCCCATGGAGAGGAATGTTGTATTTTGTGCACATACTTCTTTTATTTTTTTTTGCACACTTTACGTCGACCTTGGGTTCTTGCACGTCCAAGGAAATGGTTTACTCCATCGAAGCGTACATCCAGTGGTAGTTCAGCAGCAACAATACTTTCTATTTCACGGTGTTGTTGAACTTTAAGTAGGCACAGCGTCACATGCCTTCTAAAATTGATGTAGATTATTTTCTTATCTCCAACTGACAGTGAATCTTCCATGCAGCGACAACTGTAGTATAGAGAAGATTGACAAAAAGTGACCAGTACCATTTTTTACCACGTATTGTTGGGCAATAAGCTTCCAACAAGCAATCCATGATATCGACGCCCCCCATCCTTTTATTATAAGAGTTTATGAGATGAGGCTGTGGTAATTCTTTTACAGCTCCCTTTACCCGGCGTTTAACCTTGTAAACTGGAGTGTGACTTTCCCAGTTGCTTGCAATTGTCATAATTGATTTCTCATGCCATTTAGCAATATAAAGAGTCCCATCACAGTAATATTCAAAACATCCACGCTCCTGTTTTTAAAGCTGTTTTGAGCTGATTATCTTTTGATTGGCGCTGCTGTTCTGTTTTCTTATCGTACTTATCGTACCAGTTGCTCGCACATCAATCTTTGCTAAATCAGACATCAAACTATAACTTGTAAAAAAGTTATCAAAGTACAACTCGTGCCGCAAAGCACTGAAATTTGCAGTAATAACATCAATCATGTTGTTAATTACGCGAGATCCCAAAAATTGATCTTACAGCTTTTTCTCCTTTTCTTGATAAATCTTTATGTTGTACGGATAACCATCGCTGCCGCATAAGCGCCAAATCTTAAAACCAAAGCGAATAGGTTTTCCTCAAATGAATATTTTGGCACTGTGCCAACCAAAACAAGGTACCATAGATTCGTCCACACTTAAAAGTTTGTTAAATATGCCAAACTGAATTAGGTTTCGATTTAACACCTCATAAAGTGGCGCTATTTTACTCGTTTTGTCCCCTTCTGTTAACTTTTGTTTGTCAGCGAATTGGAGATACTTCTTTACTTTGTGATACCTGTTCCTGCTCATTGCATTAGACACAACGCTGCGCCTAAATCTTGTTGCCTACACCAATAATGATGTTCTTCAGGTAAAGAATGATACCCTGAAAGTAAGAGTATATCTAAAATTTTTCAAATTTCTTTGCCTGTAACAAAGAAATTAGAATTATTTTTATCTCAATTTTTAAACAAATTTTGCAAACAATTTGATCAATCATCCCTTCAGTAAACAAAAATCTACAAATCTCAAATAGTGAGCTACCATCCAGGTTAAGAATGCGATTTCTCAAAATGCTGGAATCGTCATCAATCAAAATTGTTTTATCGAATCTATAAGTTTCTTTTTCGTTTTGGAAATTCTTTTTTCCTAGTTGATAGTAGAGCCGCTTCTGATTCTTCATCACTCTCAAAGTCTTCCTCCATTTCCGCAACTTTCCTCTACTTTCTTTCACTCAAGTTCCCCAGCTGGCTTAAAAATTTCTTCCATACTGTCCGCATCATCTTCAACATCGCTCTCCTGGCTACCAGAGTCTCCTGCCTCAGGCGGCAATACAACAACATTGACTACGTTTTTTGCATTTTCTATAGTTTCGTCGACTTCTGCCAACGTTTTTACATGGGTTACCTTTCTTGCACCGTAAAAAGCTCAGGTATCCATGTTTGACACAATTTTCTAAACTTTGCTGCTACTGTGCTTGAAACAAACTGTTGATAAACGGCTTCTTTGCTCGCTGAGAGTTCGAAAATAAAGCAACACTGTTGCGTTATTTCTCGATAATCTGCTCTTTGACGTCACAAAAACAGAACAATGAACTTAATCCTAAAACAAATAAAATCTCGGTCGACTGCATTGAAATCACAGCTGGATAATTTTATATAAAAACTGCTACTTTCCTAGCGTAAGACAAAGGCCGATGTATTTCAAGACAGACATCTACAGTATATCGGCAGCGTGGTCGAGTGGTTAGAGCACTGGGACTCGTAAACAACACGGTCTGGGTTCAAAACCCACTCGCGCCATTCTGTTGTGTCCTTGGGAAAGACACTTTACGGCACATTCTCCTGCTTGGTGGTCTTGGCAAGCAGTTCTAAATTACAGTCATATCTCTATTAATTCACAAGCGGACAGCAATATCTTGGTATCTCCGGAAGCAGGTCGGGGTAATTGCCTACCCTATGTATTAGCGCCTCCGTCGCTTTCCTGCGAGTCAGGAGGATGAATATAGAGAATAAAAAAAATAAAAAATAAAAACATTGCGATTGAAAATCAGAGAATTGTGTTCGGAAAACCGCCATTGTTCCACAAAGGGAACAAAAAATTTTTCAGATAAATTTTTTCCTACCCAATATCTATATTTTGGATTGCTTTTTACATGGGGATGTGACCGAATGTGTATACTAAATATGATAGCACGCTAGAAGCGTTTTGAAAACGACAAAGATTTTTATAGATTTGTAAGTATGCCTGGCACCGAAAACGCAACTTTATAAAAATGGCGATCACACAAATATTCATATGCGCAAAGTATTTTTCAGTAAGTTGGTCAATGTGGCAAAACAACTCTTAACAACACACAAACAACATTACACCATCTATAATTAATAGTAAAGGAGTTAAAAGAGAAAAATTTGTTTCCTTTGTGGAACAATGGTAAGAATACACAAATAAATATAAAAAAAATACAAGTTAATTTGAGTATTGGATCTTATTGGAATTCAAAAACTAGTCGCGTTCCACTTAAAAAGCTCCCCGGCACCACAGATTGAGAACCACTGCAATAGATAGACTATTGCTGGAGTATTGTGTGTTGAGGGAAGAAAATGAGAAATAATAAGTTTTGTTGCGCGGAGCCATTTAATGTGTCAAACATGATTTAGTCGACAATGTTATTAATATTTTAATTTTTTCCCACTTAAAATTTTTTGCCTGCCTTTTGTAGATTGAATCAAACTGTAATATTTTAGGCTAAACATTGCAAGCTTGCAAATGGCCAATGAAAAGCAGCGTACGGTAAAAGAAGTGCTTGAGCGCTTACACAGTTCACACTGATTGATTTGACGACTTGTGTGACGAAGAATACAGCGTGGTGGAATTTTTCTGAGGCTCGTGGTGCAGGAATATTCTTTGCTGCAAACGTGTTTTTAGAACGTTCAGCGACAACGTTGTATTCCTACAGATCAATCACTGAGAAGATTCTCTATAGGGCTTTTCGTCTATTCATAGATGAGTACATGCTAAAAGTTATTCAGACACACATTGTCAAACACGGAAAAATGAATGATGACAACTTTGGTTTACATTTGGAAAATTTGGAGAGATTTATACAGTAGGTATTCAGCTGGCGCGTGGAATGTTAGTTGAAAAAAACACACCTATCAAACACCTTTGGAGTAAGAAATGGTGACATTTTGTTTTTGGAAACACTATGGATTGTAAAAAGTACTAAAAGATTATGAAGCATTTGAGATTTGACGAATATTCCAGTCGGAGTCAAAAAAGAAGCTGAAAAATTTTGTTTAATTTTTGAAATATGAAATGCTTCTATTGTCGACTGCCAAAAGTGCTATGTGCCTAATTTCAATTTGACTATTGACCAATAGATATTCTTTGGCAAAACTTGCTATCCATTTACACAATACATAGTTAACAAGCCAAAAATGTTCGGTATTAAGTTTTGGCTATTGGCGGATACCAAAACAAAGTATTTGGGAAAGGGGAAACTGTATCTGAGAAAAGACCTAACCTGAACCAAAGGGAACGATTCAGCAAATGTGTACATACCCTTCTGTCTCATCACAGAATCGAAGTTGTCGAGAAGGCAATTTTCGTTGCAGCTTTTAGAAGAACTTTTCCAGCCAAATCGTGACGTGGTAACAGCCCCCCACCAGCGGCAGGGTGGCAACAACTCACGTCAGGACAGGAAGTGGAGAGAGTGCCAGTTTCCTTCTTGTGGAGATAAATCTAGCTCCTCCTGTCAAGCTCGACGACGAATTAGTTGTGGAAAACACAGCAGAAAAACTTACACTGTGACGTATACAAACTGCGTAGTTTAATGTATAGTTTCTGAACGGTTTTTTGTGGTTTTTCAAATTTCACTGTTTGTGTTGGCTAATTTGTTTTTGTTTTGTTGATTACGGGTTATGTTTTTGTGAAAAAATTCTTCGTTGTCTTTTTATAACAGGTTGTGTTGCAGCAGGATACCGTAACAACATTTAAAGACGTAATATCATGACCGGTCAAAAATGACCGCTCTCGTCCTTTTAAGTAGTGCAATTTTTCAGGGCTTCTAATGTAAATTCCTATTGCATTCATTGCAGTTTTAAGGCATTGTGATGTTTTGCGGAAGTATTACGCAGCACACTGGGGCGTGCCTGCCTACATGAATGTTAGCCATAGAAGATTTTTGTGCATTTTACGTTTTTTCTTTTTTTCTGAAAAAAATTAATATTGAAGTGAAACAGCCTTGCTTCCTGTAATACAAATATCTTAGAAAATTACAACGCACAATCGTTTGTTTCTTCTTCCATTTTCTAATCCGCAGCCTTAATTATGTGCATGATTAAATAATTATAGTTGTGCTTTTGCTATGTAACGGAGTATTTAAAGCGAAGGGAGAACCTACTTATTTTCTACCAATTTATCCCATTGTGATTCAATGGAAAAGAATGCTACTGTATTAGAGTTGAAAACTTTCTTTGTGTCGTAAGAAAGCATATTGCTCGACTTAGTGACTAAAAGTTTTTATGACCAACATAATTTGGAATAAGTAAATTCTACTAGAATTTACAACAACGATAATTCTACTTCTTGTAAAGAATTTGCCAATTTTTAACACCATTTTTAAAAAAAACAAGTAATAACAATTTTTTAACATCATATTAATTTTTTTGTTATTTCTTGCAAAGTATTCGCTTATTGATAAGTTTATGTCGTTTGAAAAAAACAAAATTTATTTCTTTTAAATTATTCGCCCAACGGTCGCTATTTTTATCTTGTAAAACATTTTCACAGCTCTATAAAATTCTACTTCTTGTAAATAATTTGCCAATTTTTAACACCATCTAGAATAAAAGCTTAAAAGCGAGTTTGTAACTTCCTTATTGATAAATTTTTAATTTTTCCAAAAAAAATAGTATTATTTTATTTAGCCAAACAATTATTTTTAATTGAACTTTTACCATAGGCTAAGCGATAAATTTTGTTTTTTTCAAAAACAAATTATAACAATTTTTTTAACATCATATTAATTTTTTTCTTATTTCTTGCAAAGTATTCGTTTATCGTTATGATTAATGACGTTCGACAAAGAGCCGAAGTCGTTTCACCCAATTGGCTAAAAACGAGAAAGCGATTTGAGAGAATTAACGACTTTGGCTGTTTGTCGAACGTAATTAATCGGTAAAATTAGAAGTAAGAATGCTGACAGCTGAAATCCACTTGGCAAGAATGTTACTGTTTACAGAGAAAGAAATTCTACACAAGCAAATCTGCTAAAAGCTGATTTTATTAGTGTTTACCACGCTTCGATCTTTGCTATTGATCAAATAGTTTTTTAAATTCACTCCCTTTTGTGAACACTTAGGCAAGAAATTTTATAACATAAAAAGAAAGCAAATTATTACACAAAAAATTGTGTTTGTAGTTTCACATCGGGAACTCACCTTAATTTTTCTTCACTATCAAAGAATATTGTGACTTGACTAATTTATTTACAGATGATTGATTTTGATCACATCGATTTTTTTAATTTTACAGAAATCCTTTTTTGTTTCGAATGTTTTTTTGCTTTGGTTAAGTACGCTAATTCATTAATAAAATATTTGTTTATAAATTTTGCTAACGTTTCCTGACGTAATTGTTTAACTTTTAATTGTTGTACGACTTGTCTAATTAGTTAGGTCTAGTTTTCGTAAGAGTTACAAAAATTAAAATGTTTTAAAAAAGTAATTTAATTACCATCAATTTAAATTTCAACTGTGACGAGTAACGTAACTTTGTTCAAAACTTATGAAACCGATATTTTTTTTTTCCGATAGAAATTATTCAATTGATAATCCTAATTTCAACATTATTGTTTGAAAAACAAAAACATCAGTACGATCATAGAATAATATTGCACTCAAGAACAGCTGAATGTATTTTGTTTGAATTTTTTTGAGTTTTTTTATATGAATTTTTGAAAACTGTTACCAGGCTGAACAAAAGATTGGAAGCGCCATTTAATGCCATTTTTTTTTTTATTCCGGACCTTTCCGATATTTTCGATATACATATTCCACACCGACGTTTTTTCTGATTGAGAAGAAAATATCGATAACAAAGTGGTATATATACTTGGTTTTACGACATTTTCGTTAAGTATTAACTTTATTGTAGAATTTCACTGGTTAGACCAGTGGTTCTTAAACGGGGTCCCGCGGCACCCTAGAGTGCCATTTGCATTTTGCTAGGGTGCTGCAAGCTATTGCACATTATTCACTAGTCCAGGAAAAAGGTTGAGTGTTGTAATGTTATTTTAAATTATCAGCTTCAATGTTACTACATATATCTGTGTTTCTCAACCTATGTGCCGCGAAAGATTTCGGAATAAATTAGCTAGGGACGTCGAATATTGCGCTTTTTACACGTGAAATATGTAATACTCGGAGCGAAGACCGTTTTTATTTAGAAAGAACTGATTTAGGAAAGGAAATTCACTAAAGAGACCGTGAATGCAGCTGAAGAGCTTTTTTTAGAGATCACATAATTTTGGGGGCGGAAATTAAGGCTCCTAGCTAAAAGTGCGCCGCGAACTTCAAAAGATACCAATTTTGTCCCGCGACCAGAACGACGGTATTTTTAAAATATAACTGATTTTAGAGAAAAAAAGTAGATATCTGAGCCCAATTCTGGGTGAAAATTTTTTTTTAGTGATCACCTGATTTTGGAAACAAAATTTAATAAAAATAGTCTAAAGGTGCCGCAATTTTTAAAAAATTTCAAAATGTGCCGCAATCGGAAAAAGATTGAGAAACACTGGATTAGATCTTGCCTTGGATGAAAGGTTTTACTAATTTCAAAACAAGACTAAAGCCAACTTCAAACAAATTCTGTTTGTGCGGCTCCGTGTGTTTATTCATTGCTAATACACTTGCATTTATGCGACAAATATCAAGCAAATAGGAAAATGCAATTGTGGTCCATTTTCAAGACTTGGTTTTGCTCGAATAGAAAGTAATTTTTGGTCTACAATGCCTGTACCTCCTTTCGTATAATCACATAACTTGTATAAAGCGGATTTCTTGTTTTAATTTTTTTAAATTTAAAAAATTGGGTGCATTGTTGATAAGATTGCAATATTTCGCTTTCCTGTGGTTTTAGAGTTTAAGAAAGAATTGAAAAAAAAAGAATTGAAGTTGATATTTTTTCAGGTTCGTTTCAAAAAACTTTTTACAAACCAATATCTCTATTACACACTTGCTTTATTTCGTTTGATATTTCTTTTCGCTTAGCTTGAATAGTTCCGATGGTAGTAATATTCCGTTCCAATAGCCATTATACCAAAGGTATTGAAGTGTATGATCGATTGTAAGATCAACTTTTATAATAAAGCCAAATCAAGTGGTTGGGATTTTATCCGAATTTGTCAGAAAATTTTATGCAAAAAGAAATCTAAATCTACAGTTACGAGGGCATTCAAAAAATACGCGAAATTTTATAATTTTTTATAATTTATTGATACAATCAATCTACTTTTCAACATAGTCTCCACCAAGTTCGATGCACTTCTCCAGGCCGTGCTTCCATCCTTTTATCCCATTTTTGAAGTAATCTGCTGACCATTTTGTGAGCTATGTTTTTGCTGCTTGCTTTGCCTCATTAGTGTCATTAAAATAAACGCCTTTCAAGTGTTCTTTGAGTTTTGGGAATAAAAAAAAGTCAGATGGGGCAAGATCTGGGCTATAAGGTGGATGTGGCAGCAATTCCCAACGAAATTCTCTCAAAACATCTCTTACGATCCGAGAAGAATGCGCTGGGGCGTTGTCGTGATGGAAAAGAATTCCACAATGAATTTTTCCTGGACTTTTTTTAGTTAATTTTGCTCTCAATTTCTTTAAAACTTCTGCTCTCAATTTAAAAAATCTACTAGCACAACTCCTTCAGAGTCCCAGAAAACAGTTGCCATTACCTTCTTGACAGACCTCTCAGACTTGAATTTGATTGGGCAAGATGATCCACGTGGGAGCCACTGTTTGGACCGCTGTTTTGTTTCAGGATCATACTGGTAGACCCATGTTTCATCTCCTGTGATAATTCGATCAAAAAAACGGTCTTCATCAGCTTTAATTTTGAGAAAAATCGCCGTTGACAATTCACTTCTGAGATTGAGCTAATTTGGGCGCAACGCTTTTGGCACCCATCGCGCCGAAAGCTTGCTGAGGCATAAATCGTCATGCAGAATTGAATGAGCCAAACCAACTAATATGCCCACAGTCTCAGCTATCTGATAAGCCGTCAATCGTCCATATTCTTTGACTAGGTTCTCAACAAAATCAAGTTTTTCATTGTTTTTTGAGGTTGTTAGTTTTCCACGACCCTTATCATATTCAACAGCTTCTCTACCATCTCAAAATCTTTCAATCCACTTGTAAACACAAGTTTTTTTTGGAGCATCATCTTTATAAACGGTCTGCAGAGCTTGAATGATCTCTGCTCCTTTCCAACCAAGCTTTACCAAAAATTTGATATTGGTTCTTACCTCGAATCCTTACGCTCCATGGGTTAAAAAACTACCTTAAATAAACTAGCTCTTGACAAATTCGTTTACAAGCGCAAAATGAGTGATAGAAATTATTCGATCACAAAGAACATGCCTTTTATGGCTAGCATGCTAAAATACGTTTTTCATGCTGGCATTCTTGTCACGGAAGAATTCTGTGTATTTTTTGAATGCCCTTCGTACTTCTTTTTCTACATAAACAACTTCCCTTGGAAAGTGAGATTGAAAGCGTTTTATTGCCTCGTAAAGTGTTTGAGTAAACATAGTTAATGAACGGTATAGTCTCAATTGTTTTAATAAACAGATTACAATTTGCCTTTTTCTCGCTTTTGGCTGTTTTTTTCTCACGTTTTATAAAATAGTCAAAAAACTACTGATTAGCTGTCAACAAACTATTAATAACTCCAAAATTACTTGAGCGATTTTTTCAAAAATTGTGTCAACTTTTAGATGAATAAAAATCAGGAAAAGTCATAAAATTTGAAAAAATTCGTGCAATTAGTTTTTAAGCAGCACACAGCATTTTAACACCGCGGGCAGTTTCAGCCCCCCCAGTCTTAATTGGGTTAAACAGTCAGGGTGAATCCTTTACTTGCTCCCACAATTTTTCTTCCTAGAATATATAGTATTCGACCGACGCGTACCTGCAATCAAGTGTTTGTGTACCGGTACGGAAATGCGTGTCACAGTTTGATTAACGCTGAACTGATTAATTTAACTCAGTAATGATAGTATAAATTGAACTTCGTAACTTCCTATAATAAAATATGTTTTGCTGTTCTTTAGCATAGCTTGTTTAAGCGTTTCAAATTTTATGCTTCCATTTTAAATTAATTATACAAAATTTATGTGGTGACGCGGATCTAAAATGCCTATAGTTGTAGGCACCTAATCAAACACAAAACACAAAACAAACAAATGAAACGGGATAACATTTTCGTAGTGTACGTTAGTTTGGCAAAAAGACATTATTACTTGTACATTTTGCGCCTCTTATTGATTATTCTTAATTGTAATTAAATATACCTGATGAGGTCTAACAAGACCGAAACAGGCCTGTAGTATATTATTGCAGTTTTGTATCAAATTTTAATTTTTCAATTAAATTCTCATTTATGTGCTATTTGTTTTGTGTTTGATTAGGTGCCTACAACTATAGGCATTTTAGATCCGCGTCACCACATAAATTTTGTATACTTACGATACGAATACGCGTGATCCCTTTTCTTTAACGCATGACTGGCCTTACGAAATAAGCTTTTAGATAACGCTGAGCTTGTCGCTTAATCATCATTTTAAATTAATTAAATTTTTTCAGAAACAGTGTGCACAACCAGTGGTCTTATATAATGGTTTATATGGCTGTGCACGGTGCGTATATCTTACTTATCTAACTAATTACAGATTTAACCTTAGAAAAACTTTCCTTTATTGCAATCTTGTCTTAAAAAAGGGAAAATTACGGATAACAAATGACGACTATGTTACAGAGGAGGGCTTCTTAAACTATGGGTCGCGACCCCAAATGGGGTCGCCTAAAATAATTTTGGGGTCGCGAAACAAATTGGCATTTTGTGCTTTGTGCTGCAAATTTTGAAAATCCCAGTAGTGCCGCGGAACTTTTGGAAAAAATTATGGTTATTGCACATGTAATCGGCAAATCAGAGAACTTGGGGACAAAAGTTGACAAATTGGAGCTTGATTCTGAGTGGGGATCTTTTTTTACACAACACCTGAAGTTGGCGACGAAAATAGATAAATCGCAGTTCGATTCTGAGTGAAGACCTTTTTTTTAGAGATCACCATGATTTTGGGAGAAAATTACGAAAAAGGAGATCGATTCGAAGTGAAGACCTTTCTTTTTTTTTTATTTTTAGAGAACGGCATGAGTTTGGGAGAAAAATAAATAAAAAAGAGATCGATTCAAAGTGAAGACTTTTTTTTTAGAGATCATTATGATTTTCGGAGAAAAATTGCAAAGTGCGAGATCAAAAACCTCTTTTGTTTTTAGAGAACACCAATTTTTGAGAATTCTTGCCTTGGGCCCCTAATTTTAAATATCCACCACTAATTGGGGTAACAAAAAATTTTATTTTTTAAAACGGTGTTGCAGTACAAAAAAAGTTTAAGAAGTCCTGTTGTAGAGTATCGAAATAAACAAAAACTGTTTTCATCAACAAAGGAGCCCGTTTGATCACGTATATTGACATTTTTTTATCATCACTAAGTTTTTTTTACTGAAAATAAGCTCGCTGGTGACCTTAAGTTGAATTTTCTAATTCTGCTGAGAACCACAAAAAAAATTTGTATCCCTGTCTTAAAATATGAATAAAGTTGTTTATTTTTCTTACAGAAATAGTAAAGTTGTTTGTACCATTGTCTGTTGATAATGAAGTTGTTAATGCCAATTGTGTTGTTAATATTGAATTCAGATTTGGGTCAACCATCACGTGAGTTGGATTTTTTTCTTATCATAATTGTAAATAAAGTTGGAAATATATTCGTTTTGGGTGATTGTTTTTATTTATTACGTCACAAAACAGTTTCACTGCCTTAGCAAAATGATTAATTAAAAAAAATTAAAAATGAAACAAAATAGATACTCAAGTTTTTTATTTTAGCCCACGAGAATCAGTCTACAGCTTGTTAAAATTTTTATTTATTTATTAATTTAATTTATTTTTTATAAATTTTTTAAAAATTTATTTTATCATTGCTTTTATATATTTAATAAGTTTTTTTTAACAAATTGTAGACTGATTCTCATCTGCTAAAATGAAAAACTTGAATTGAGATACGTCTCGCGAGCAATTATCTAGAAAGGTTATCACAGATCATTATTTATTTATGGATCAGAAGGAAATTGCTTTTTTGAATCCTGGACCGTGAGTGAGTCTGCTCTTTTGTTACATGACAGACCGAAATTAAAACTTGCCAAAACGGAAGGGTATCCACCCATTCCGATGTTCAGCGAGGGTCTGGTAGCTGCAGACGTTCTTTTCAGCACGGGGCAATGCCTGGAAAAAAATGCCCTTTTCAGGGCACATCGTCAACATGTCCGAAGACTCACAATTCCCCAGCTAAACATCGAAGGCCTCACTGCAAGCAAGATGAACGTTTTTTATTATCTTGCTCTACAGTCTGAGGCACTCGCTATCCTACTACAGCAGACCCACTGCATTAATGCGAAGAAGCTAATACTTTCAAGCTTTCAACTAGCTGGCTCTTCGTTAAGCAGAAAGCATGGCTTTGCACATTTGTCTAGTGACTATGGTATACGCTTTTGGACCAATCCCCCCGACATTGGAGATTTAGTGGTTGTGCATGGACGTTGAAGGATATGGAATAGTCAATGTCCCCAAACCTCCACCAACGCGACTGCGATTCCTGGATTACCCAGTGTTTTCTCATCCTTGTTTCTATGACGGCGACTTCAACTGTCGCCTCGTTGATTGGAGTTAGGACAATAATAATCCGGACAGTGAGTGCTTGGCTTGCTGGGCTAGTATTAATAGTCTTGCAATCCTATACAATAACATGAATTCACAACATCGACCCTCGCTTATTACACCATCAAGGTTTTCTTTGCAAGTTCCAAACAAACCTGTTAAGCGATGGAACTTCTACAAGGCCAAATGAAATCACTATATTGCTTTGACAAACAAATTTGCAAAGACTTGTTGACGCCTAATTCACTTGAAGTGGAAGGGCTTACCAGGACTTTTGTAACATCATTAAAAAAGCAGCCGAAAAGACCATCCCACTCGGTTATCGAAACAATTATCAAACTGAAAGGTATTGGGATGCGGAGTGAGAATCCTTCTATACAACGTTGCAGCAGTCTCCTCAGGAAGACCAGTTAAATTTGGCTACTACAACTTTACTTGCCAAACTTGACAGGAAGCGGAGAGATTGATGGTCCGAAGCAGTTCTTAGCATCGACTTTTCACACTCTATTCAAAAATCATGGAGTATATTTAACAACCTTACTGGTAGTTCGCGAAACTCTCCTCATCACTGTCGCGTTTCAGCTGGTGCTATTGTGTTTCAGCTAGTCGGAAATGGGAGATATGAGGTTGTAGATATCAAGTTATCTTGACTAGTTTTGCAGTAAGTGTCACACTTCATTCATAATTTTAATCGTAACGATATATTTATTCCCGTTAATAGTAATTCGTAGAGTTATTATAAGAGAATAAATGCGGCTCTTTGAGCGCTGTTTGCGATATACGTCCAATTCGCTCTATTGCTCGATACATGTATCTTCTTTTCTCTTTTTTCTCTTTGTATTGACGTAATATGTTTTTGACCAACGTCATTGTACTAAAAGGTTCGCGTATATGCCACTTGATTCGATTCGAGCGTAACGATCTCTTCAGGGGGTTCTACCTAAATCTCGAATTTACGAGAAAGTTTACGTCACATGATTTTGGTTTCTATATAAAGCCGAAGCGTAGCGAATTATGATGATGAGATGTGATTTTGAGACGACTCGAATGGAAGTAATTGGTTGGGCGCGGAAGGCCCGTTAGTTTTTGTATTGGTCGTCGAGTATTAAATTTATTTTGTGCCAGTGGTTGGCAGTTTTGTTCTACAGAGGTAGAATTATTTGTGTTGATTGAGTCGAGTTATAGTGTTGATTTCGCTTTGCAGTTTGGCAAAGCGTGAAATAGAAGTCTGGTCGGACGTGATTTTTGTAATACATTCGTTCTTATTAGAGACAGTGGTCTCTGTTTGTTGTCAAGAAAAGTCTTCAGCGAAATCAATCCGAGCTTTTCATTAAACAAACTGTATAAACTGTCAGGCTCATAGCAAGACTACTTCTTGAGCCGGAATAAAATAAAATTTGGACACAGCTTTGTTTCAGCGCAGGTATTCGGGTTACCTAGCTCAACTGGTCCTTTGGGATTACCGAACAAAGTTTGTGACAGTAAGTGTATATGACTTTTGGAAAACCACAACACCAGACCCAGTAAATACCTCTAAAAAATTCTCACAGAAAGAATACACGGTAGACCTTCAACACTTAAAACCCTGGTAAAGCTTCGGGTACTGATTCCACCTGCCCAGAACTTATGATTCCTGCTGGAGCTGCTTTGAAGTGCTGGCTGCGTGACGTATTCTTTTCCTACTAGCGCCGACTCAAAATTCCCAAGATCTGGAGAAGACCGCTTGTAGTCTTGATACCACAGCAGATGAAACCCGTGTAAGACCCAAAGATTTTTTGACCGTCATCCCTGCTCTGTGTCTCCTATAAGATCCTCGAGAGAATTATCTACGCTCGCGTCGAGCCAATTTTTGATCCACTGCTTCTTAAAGAGTAGGCTAGGCTTCGACGCGGGAAGTCACCGTGGATCAAGTCGTTCTGCTGACCCAGAACATGGAGAATTCTTTCGAAATTAGGAAGAAAGCCGGTGTTGTATTTATCAATCTGACAGCTGTTTATGACAGTTTCTGGAACCGTGGCTTTAACTGCAAGCTGATGAAACTTTTGCCGGATTAGTACATGATCAGAATGATCAAGGAGCTTGTCCAAAATCGACGTTTTACCATTATTATCTGAAACAGCAAGCAAAATATTACTTATGACGCCTTTTTTAACTATGACCAATACCAGGCCTGTTTAAATGGACTTGCCCCAAGCAGTTTCGGTTAAGCTTAATCACCTTCATATTATTGTTGGGCGATTTCATTTTTCCATGCACAAATGGGGGTCTCACTTCTTCACCAAACTGCAGTGCGGCGCCCTTGAGCAAACCACAGACCACATTCTAATAATCTGCCCCATACATCGGGCACTAGCATACATGGAGCATAATAATAATCTGCCGTATACACGGAGCATAAGATCTGACGGTTTTGAATGACAAAGCCCAATGCTGGTTCAACACGATCACTACCAGCATCTGATCCAAGAAGTGCAGCATCCTGAAAAACCCTCGGCCCCAGTCCTGTTTATGTCTGACCTGTCTGTAAATCCTGTTTGTTTGTGTCAACCATACGTAAAAAATAGCAATAGCTCTAAACGTTGAATGTACATCTTCTTAGTCTACTATCACCACGTTTCAGGTGATCGTAACCATTGATGTTGTAATAATACAACCTGTTACTGTATCAATGGTTATATCATAGATACCGGTATTCATTATGGTTAGTTTAGCTACTAGCTAGACTATGCAGGCTAGGCAATCTGCACTAACGTATTGCTACGCGACTCTTTGCCTGGCTTGCCAAACAAGCTGATCACAGCCAAAGATTTTTAAAAAAGCTTTCAGGGAAGGAAGAAGTAAGGAATGTTAAAATTTTGTGACCTATATTGTGAGAACCACAATTACGAGCCTAATGACCCGAATGTCATTACAAGTGATCTAAACTTTGAGATGGATCACGATAAATAAAATGGTGCGATACTACTCATGCAAACCCAAAGAGATGGCCCATGGTTCTTTGGTATAATATGCCGGATGTTTCGGTCATGAATGCATACACACTATTTATAGGGGTACACACTGATTACATGAACGGCGTCAATCACAAGCGACATTTGTTTCTTAAAGAGCGGGTAAAAGAGCATGTCATGCCGGACATGGCATGGCGTCAGAAAGGCGACTAACCCGACAGAAACCTTGTCAGAAACCCGGCGCCTAAAAGGCATATTAAAGGGGCAATGACCAATAGCGGGTAGATTTTTTTACCCATGATTCAACCTCCAAGTATTTGCCTCCTGCAAAAACAAAAGAGCGATCAAGTTTGCCCTACTGCAAAAGACCGCAAAGTAAGCTCTTGTTGCTCAAAATGTCAAACTCCTGTGTGTAAGAAGCACAGTATTGCTGTAATGAAAGAAATTATAAAGCTAATCCAGTGCGACAAACGGTGACAAGCTGTGAGTATGTGGACGCTATTTGATTGTATTGGTAGGCTAAGTGGTAAAATTTATGTCTTTTTATTTTTACTGTTTCTTTTTATTTACATTTACATTTTTTTTACATTTTCTCATTAAATTACATGTTGTTTGCATGATTTTTGTCAGTAAAACACAAAGATTTTGAAAAATGTTTGTTTATAAAAAGCTTTAACACAATTTATGTGTTAAAGCTTTTTATGTCGAGATCATCCAGAAACTTCTGGAACTGCCGATGGTTAAAGTATATGTCCTCCAGTTGTAAAAAATTGAGTGTTTTGTAAAAAGTCGATATCGGGGTGAATTTGCTACAAGATAAAAAACTCTGATAAATTTATTTAATTTAATCTTAACAATTTTAAGAGATGTTTTATGAGCTGTTGCCCAAACAATAATTCCATATGGTATCTTCTGTAAAGCAAGGTGTAATATAGCATACAGAGGATTTCACGAAAAACAAAACTGCACAATCTGTAAAAAAGGCCAGCATACTGGAAAGCTGTAGGGTTAATTGTAAAATGTGGGATGACCATGTTAAAGTTTTATCAATCGATAATCCGAGATATTTAATAGTTTAAAGTTGTTTGAGAGCTATATCATTCAAATTTGAATTAAAATTTGCACTAACAGATTTTTGAGGGTATTTGTTAATAACAATGTTAAAGTATCATCAATCGATAATCCCAGGTATTTAATAGTTTAGACTCGTTTGAGAGCTACATCATTTAAATTAAAATTAATGCTTTGAATTCCTGATGCGTCATTTTGTTTATTTCTGCTGGTGCCGATTCAAAATTTTTGAGATTTTGAGTTGGCGCAAGTAGCGCTTGTAGTCGCGATCCCAAAGCCGATGGTTCCGAAGAGGATCGAAAAGAGTTATCAACCAATATCTCTGGTTTGTACCTCCACAATATTCTCGAGAAGCTCATCTACGCCAGTGTCAAACCAATTATTGATCAACTGCTCTCTAAAAAGCACGCTGTGTTTTGACGTTTGTGAATTAATTGTGGATCAAATCGTTTTGTCACATATAGATCGAGGAAACTTTTGAGGCCAAAATATCCGCTACTCTATTAGTCAATATGATAGCGGTCTATCACAGCATACGGCACCGTGGCCTTACCTGCAATCCTATAAGGTTTCTGCAAGATAAACACATGGTTCGAATAATCGTGAAACTTGTTCGAAATAGAAGTTTGATCTTTACATTCGGTGACAGCAAACAAATTAGGATCCGCCGTTAAAACGTGCTCTGTGTTTCTTTAGCAACACCAGTCAGCAGGCGATTCAACTTAACCCAAGCTCTTTGGAGCAAGTAGATTCCTACAAGCCTGGTATTGGTCATGGGTATTAAAGCATGGAGTCTGAATGCATTCTCGCAGTACTCCCTGTTCCATCTGTAATTTATCCACAGCTGGGGATGCGGATTCTCTGATTAAATAAATCACATTAATTTAAAGTTTGCTTCAAACTCTTCTAATGTCCAGAAGGTATTCCAAAGTCATACCCATTAAGTTCTGGGCTTCGCCGTTTATGAAACGGCGTTTTTCAAGCATTGGCCTTGGCTTCCTTTTCTTTTTAACATCTATAGGTACGATCTGTTTTTTACGATCTCCAAAAAGTTTGTTTATGCTGATAATCTAGCATTATCGCACTCTTCATTTTAGCAGTTCCATCGCCTAATGACTGATGTTGGATGATTTCATTCGTCCACGCACAAAAGAGGATTCTCTTTTTACGAGATCGGGAATGTAGTACCACTAAAGAAACAGCAGAACACGTTTTAACGGCGTGCATAATACGTCCAGCAAAACATGGAGGTGTGACACATTTTGGTTCAACATCATTGCTGCCAGCATCTAATCGCGGGCAGTACAGCAGCCTTAGTTAGTGCAAGGACAAACCATTGGCCCCAATTTCTATCTGTATCGGACCCGGAGTGGATCCCCTTTATAGCAACGAGGACCAAAAATATGTTTTCTCTTGAGTTTGAAAACAAAAAGTTGTTTTATGCGAAGTAAAGACCATGTGTCAAATTCAGCGGCTTATTTGTTTGGTTATTTATATTTATTTATTTGTTTTCTTATTTATTTCTTATCTGTTTTATCTGCTTCGTTCACAAATATTTTTGATAGACCAGGATGTCCTTGGCTCAAAAAGGTCAGACGCCCTTTTTTAAAACATTCCTTTTTCCTAATTTTGTAAAATATTCTACAAAGCTATAAACGCTCGCTATATCGTGCATTCGTGCTTCGCTTGCACGCAATCGTAAAGCTTGTTCTCTCAGACTTTTAGCACTGTAATAAAATTATTTTTCTCAATCATGATTTGTTATATTTATTCCCCTCAAAAACGTTAGCTGGTTGTTCAATTGGATTAGTATTGTCGTTATTGCTTAGTCTATTAGCCTGCATTACTTGAAAACTGTCAATTGCTTAATTTCAAATCCAGTAGTATTCGTTTAGAAAAAGGATAACAAAGAAAATAATAATTAAATGGCCTGTTTAGACGCTTCAACTTAATTTTTATTATTGAATGAGAGAGTGGCTGATCGAGTCAGACCAAGAATAAGATTCACTTTCAAAACAAAGATCAGAAGCCAATTTAATTTGAGGATTTTAATTCCGTGCTTTTCGTGCCGTAATATTTTGTTTTTCAGTTTTTTGGAGATATAACTAAAATTTACAACTACTAGTTAAGACTGCCAAGCAGGGGAAAATGCTCTAAAGGGATCTTTGCCAAGGACACAAAAAGTGTCTTTCCCAAGGAAACAAAGAATGGCGCGAGAAGGTGGCGTTCGTATGGCGTTCATAATGAATCAGCCGCGCTACCAATATTTCAATACAAAAACTAAACCTTCTTAACATGTGTAGCAACAAACACGACCAAACTTAAATCAAAAATATTAAATTGTAAAGATTTTTTTGCTTTATAGAAATATTTGATCGGTTTGTTGCGTAAAGATTGCGAGTTGAAAACACTAAAAATAATAATAAAAATATAAAATTGAATTTGAAAAAAAGTAGGTTTTACGACACCAAAGGAGATAAAACCAGCCCACTAAGTTGCCACTGCACTTCGATTGGGAGCCAATTGTGTAGCAATTATCGTTCCTGATTGTGACGTGTAATTGAGTGTCCTACTTAGGCACAATGTTGAGGGGATCGACACCGCAAACTCGTGATACGCTTCGATGTTTGGAACGAGTTTAGTGCAATGCTTTGTAATGATTTTAACATAACTGAAATAATATTTATTTACAAAGTGCTATATTTTTAAGTTCTTTTCTTAATTTTGCTTTATTTGACACAAAATTCTTTCTCTTCTAGTTTCACTATGAACAAGTATTTTCCAATCAAAAAGTTGGATCTCTATTTTTTATTATTTGAGCAATAAAACAAAATTTGAACTTAAAGTTTCATTTTCAATTTATTTTTGCAGTTCCCATTCCCTTTTGTCCCAACATGTTTATCTGCCCGTATCAAAGGTGAGTAACTTTTTTGATTTTGTAATCTTATTCCCACCAGCAATATACTGGCAATGGTAGGGCAACATGTGAATGTTGTTAAAATAAATATTTTTGTGCTGTTAAACCAAATATGTGGGTGTTTTAAAATAAACATGCGTAGGTTGTTAAAATTTGCATTTGGATTTTACTGCAGTAAACAAGTGTGTGATGTTAATATAGAAATGTGGGTGTTTTTAATATAAACTTGTTGGTGTGTTGTTAAAATAAATACGCGCGTCTTGTTAAAATAAACAAGAGGCCAAACGTGAGCTAAAGGCTACAACAACATTAGATTTTTACCCCTTTGTCAAAACCCTACTTATCTTGGGGGTAAACTGGACAAATTGCTCACGTTTCGTGACCATCTAATAGCATTACGCAAAAAAACATCTTCACGCGTCACACTGCTGAAGCAACTTGTAGGCTCGGGATGGTGTGTTAGTGCCAAAACATTACGTACAGCTGCCTTATCTCTGGTCTACTCAACAGCTGAGTACTGCACACCAATCTGGTGTCGCAGCGCTTACATTTGCCTTATATACAGCGTCCCGAATGACGCCTAACGCATAGTGACTGAATGCCTGCATCCCACTCCAATAGACCACTTACCCATACTTTCAGGCTTTCAGCCATCTGAGCTTGGCCGACTAGGAGCGACACTCTCCCTGGCTTACCATGGATTTCTTGACTCGATCATATGTTGTATGGTATTTTAAGTAGGTACTCAGATGCTCTTCAAGAGACACTAAGATCTAAACGCCCATTTCTGCCAGCTGCGCGCAATACAACCTTGCTGGATTAATCATTTGCACTTCTGAGTATAGATGGAACACTGAACGAATAGATGGAACACGGAGTACTGTGAGAATAAATCCAGACTCCGTTCTTTTACATCCATAACCAATACTAAGTCTGTTGGAATAAGCTTGCCCCGAACAGCTTTGGTTAAATTTAATCGCCTGCGCACTGGTGTTGGGCGATTGTATTTGTCTATACATAAATGGGGTCTCGCTTCTTCACCGAATTGCGATTGCTGCGCCCTGAACAAACGCAGACCACGTTCTAACAGCGTACCCCAAACATTCGGCATCACTTGAAAAACAAGGTCTGACGGTTTTGAAAAAAGAAAGTTGACGCTGGCTCAACATTATTGATGCCAACATCTGATCCGGGCAGTACAGCAGCTTTGGGTATCAAAAAGGATACATCTTCGACCCCAATCCTGTTTGTGTCTGACCTGGAGTGGATCCCATAGCAACGACAACGACTTATTTCCAACTCGGTTTGGATCAACATTTATTCAAAAACTAAATTTGTTTAAAAAATGTAATACAATGCAAGGCAAGCGGTTTAAGCGGTTTAGAACAATGCAATTCAAGAAATGTCGTTTAATACAATTAATAAAATGCAATTTAAAACAATGCAAGCAATAATTCAAAAGATCAACGGTTACCGAAGCTTGGCAATTACTTTAAATTGTCACTAACAAGGACTAACCAAAACAAAAGAGAACAATTTCATTTTTAATGAGTTTGAACAAATGCAGAATAAAGTTCTTAAAGTTGGGAATCAATGGTTGTTTTTGATGTGCAAGCTTGGGCAGGAAATGATTGAAATAAACTAATTAATTGCTTCAAACCATTTTAAGGGAAAATCTAAAAAAACAATTTTGAAAACAAAACGCAAAGAAAGCGTAATATGCATCAGCTGAGAATTTATAACTTGTTCAATTTGTAAACTTAATTAATTATTTAACTTTTTTCAATTCAAGCGGTCAGGCTTGATGTATAGTAAATAGGTCTATTAATAAATTGATGTAAAAGTTAAACCTAAAATAACTTGTGATAAGTTTAGTTTGGTTGCAAATTAACTAGGAGATTACCAAAGAAGTTGCTTGAAACGAATCAAAAATTGAATCTTATTTTGTAGAGAAGCTGTCACATTTAATTCGCAATATTATCGTAACCGCATAAATCTATAGTTAATTTATGTTTTTCAGTAATTTTAAATTCTAGTGCATCGTAATATTTTTCATATTAATACTGATTGCATAGTTGGTAAACCCCCATTTAATTCATTTTATTTAATTTATTTGCAAGTTGGTTTTTCCTATGTATAATTAGATGTTCTCTAGTCCTAATTCTGACCGCGTGGTGGGTGTTTAGTTTTCTAATGTCTGCGCAATTTTTTTTTTCTTTCTTTCGTCTCTTTTATCTCGAGAGCTCATATGTCTTTTGGAATGTTTTACGTTAATTTAACGTTACGTAATCATTTTTTTGTCTTGCTTTTGATTACCTGAATTTAATTGCTATTCTGAGAAAATCCACGTTGTTCCAGAAAGTTCGCTTATAATCTGGCTTCACATGACGTGATTTTATATAAAAGTGTGCTTTGTTTTCGTTTCATTCCGGAGTCATTCCTAGTGAGATTCCAATGAGTAATCTGAGTTGTTGCAAAGCAGTTAAACCGTTCATGTTTTTGTGGATGTGTGATGGCAGTTAATTCTATAAAGAGATAGAGTTGTTAAGTTGGTGTAGCGGACGAAATATTGAAATTAATATTAAATAGCCATCGGAGCGCTAATTTCTTTTTATAGCTTGCTAGTACAAAGTTGTTAAAGGGATTACACGAAGTTGTGGCGCTGGAATCGTTTTAAAGTTTTGGTGATGCGTGGAAGCCAAGTTTTTGTGAATCGATCAAGTTTTGTAAATTGTGTAAATATAGTGGTGAGTTCGTTTGGCACAAGTAAAACTTCAACTTCTTTTATTGCAAGGGGCACAATTTTTTTTAAACCAAAAAAACAACATTTAAACTTTAAAACAAGAGTTCAGGCGGAGTCCTCGCCCAATAATGTTGCAAGGTTGAGTTTCAAGTTAATTTGCCTAAATCTAAACGTTCTGTTCTTCCTCTCTCTCTGGGCCGGCGACTCGGTCCAGCAAGTGTATATGCAGTCGCAGCAATTTTATTGATTTTCTATTGTGATGCCTGACCTTTTATCACTAGCAGAACCACGGGGCATTAAGCCACGTGAACAGGCTACATCGTGTTAGCAGGTGTGGCGACAATAACTATACGAAAAGCGGTAATGGTCTTTGATGTGCAATCAGCCAACAGTTATTTGGGAAAAACAAAGGAAAGGCGGTACCAAATACAAAATACAAATAAATTAGAAAAATTATAACATAACGGTTGCAAGGAAGCGAATAAACGCTGTGCACCGTGCAGTAAGCGGATAAGCGCTGCAAATTGAGTCAGCAGCAAAGCAAAATACATCGTGCGAAAATACATTGCGGAAAACTTTGCAAAATTAAAGCTATTACGTGCACAAAAATAGGTTGCGGCGATGAGTTCGCTGCAGTATATTGTTATAGCTACAGACGGTTTTTTCTGTTTGTCTGCGGAGAGAAGTTTTTTAAGGAATCAATTTGAACTCCGTAAAAATTAACTATATTAAGAACTTCAGTCTCGTGGCAAACTATTTCTTGAGCTGAAATAAATAAAAAAATAGACACAGCTTTACTTTATCGCAAGTATTCGGGTTGCCTAGTTCTAATGATTCTTTTGGATTTCCAAGTAAAGTTTGCGACAACTGGTGTCCGGGATAGATTCGATTTGTTGGAGAGTGCTGAACAAAAATTTACAGTTTGGAAATGGCGACTAGTTTGATTGAAGGAGAATTTGAAAAAACTGGAGTTTACGTAGAAAGTTTAAATACGTCTGAAAAGGCGAAAAGTGATTTTTTTTTGCAGTCAGTAGAATCGACTTTGTGAGAAGGAGGAGAAAGAGAATGAACAACAAGAAAAAGAGCAAAAACTAGAACTTGAAAAGTTAAAATTGGAAGAGAAACTGCAAGAGAAAAAAAATCGAGAATTGAAGAGAAGAAAATTGAAATTTGAATAAAAAAGAATGCAAATGGAATTGGAGAAATTGAGACTTGAGCTGGAGACAGATCACTCGAATGGAGAAGAAGGGGAAGCGAATCAGGCAGGGGGTAAGCATTTTGTTTTTGGAAGAGCCAGGTCTCCTGACCTCCCTCATTTTAGCGATGGAAAAGATGATCCATATAGTTATCTATTACGGTTTAAGAGATATGTTACTGTGGCGAATTGGCTTTAAACTAACAGAAAAACTCAGTTGACTGCTGTTTTGGGTGGAAAATCTTTGGACGTGTATTCCAGGCTCTTGCAGGAAGATGCTTTAAATTATGAACGTTTGAAAGCGGCGCTGCTCCAGCGATACAATTATAAGACCAGAGATATCGTTTTAGAAAGGCTAGGCCAGATGGTTTTGAAAATCCTGATCAGTTTATTGTTCGCCTCAGCAACTATTTCACGCAGTTGGTAAAGTTTTTAGATGTGGAAAGCAATTTCGAATGTGTGGTTGACTTGATGGTGAAGAAGCAATTTACCAACACTTAAGGAGCTGTCTGTGCATTTAATAAAAAAGGATGTCTCAGAGTCTCAGGGAGTTAGCGGCGATTGTGGAACAGTATCTGACTTCCCACAAATAAGAAGCTGTCAAGTCGAGACTTTAGTTCTAAGAAGAATGCTGGTGCTCCAAGACCAGAAGTGAAGTGTATGAAATTTAAATGAATGCGTCTTATGCGGTGACAAGAGGTAGGAAATGTTTTATCTGAAAAAAACTTGGAAACAGAGCAAAACTAAAACACAGGGCAAGTCATTGCTTCTCACAAATGCAAGATAGAGATGCTAGAAGAAATTTTTGCTAACGGTGCGGAAAAATTGGTCGAACCTTTTTTGTTGAGCGAAAACAGAAATCGATTAGCGCGACGTCGTGCTGGTGCACGCAAAAGAGCTCGAAAGGTTGCGTCTGCTATGCCTGTCAAATATTTCAATACAATTAAAATTGTTACACCAGAAGAAGAAAAATGTTAAAATATAATTGAAGACAAAGAAAATACTGGTCAGAAATCAGAAAAATGTTTGGAGTTGAAGAACGAAAAAAAATTCAAGTTTTGAATGGTGCATGTTTGGAAGACAGGTTAGATAATATCAGATGCCTACTTCAGGTGGATTAGTTGGAAATGAGTCAGTTACAGTTTTAAAAGACACAGATTGTTTTAAAGTGATCTTACGGAAAGGTTTGGTGAAAGAAGAGCAGCTAAAAGGCAAGGTTGGCTATATTATGACGGCCGCACCACTTTGTTAAAAGAACCTTATGCAAATGTAAAAGTGTGCACGCCTTATTTTAGCGGAAGAGTAGAAGTTATGTGTCTGAAAAATCCGCTATATGAACCAATTATAGGAAATATTTCTGAAGCGAAAGCACTCGATGGTACAGATGAAACTTGGTGCGTGAAGGAGGCAGCAGTTCTCCGGTCACACTCTAGAATGGGCAAGGAAGCTAAACTGCTAAAAGTTGTGGAAATCACATATCAGTTGGCAATAACAAGGGAGAAACTTGTTCCGCTTCAAGAGAAGGACTCATCCTTGTCAAAGTATATGAAGAAGAAATGGACGCTAGTCAGGAACGGAAAGGAAAACATTTACGTGAAATGGAAAAGGATTTTATACCGTTTGAGAAGTTTGGTGCAGATAAGAAGTTTAAGCAAATTTTTGTGCGGAAGGACTTGAGGAAAAAGGTAATAAAGGTTTCGCATGATATAATGCTAGTTGCACACATAGGTGTCAAGAAAACAAATAATCAAATTTTATATTTGAGAATAGAAAACGAATAATCAAATTTTATCATTCAAAATTGTAAGCGTAACAATTTTCATCAACAAGTTTCTAATTAGATTAAAAGGGAAGTTACGTATTCACATTGCAAATGTGTAGTGCAGTGTGACTAGTGCTGGCATTTAACCGGTTTGTACCGGTTCAAACCGGTTCAAACAGTTTATTATTTTAACAAACCGACAAACTGAAGGCGGATTCCCACGACCGTCGCTATTGCATCGATTCGTATGTTTGACGTCATTTTGACACCATAAAAAACTACCCATTCAAAGTACGCGCTCTCACGAGATTACAAAAAGTTAAATCAATTTTATCTAGCAAAAAAAGTGCAAAAAAAATAAATAAAGTAAAATTAAGTTATACTTTTTTTTATTGTTTGCCGGACGGTTTAAAAAAGATTAACAGCCTGGGAAGAAATTGTCGATTATCTTACGTCAAGTCAGACAACATTTGAAAACCTTAGAGCGAGGGAGATTTCCTTTTACTCATCTGATTGGTTTTCAGTGGTAATCCTGCTTAACTGTTGAAACTTTAAGTTATTAAACGTCATATTGAAGAGAAACGCATTGATTAAAAAAAACTCTGAATCCTGACTTGACCTTCACATTTCACCAATGATTATGTTTTTATGTTTTCCCAAAAATTTATTTTAAGTCTTGGCCAAACAAAGCTGAATAAATTTATATGCATATGTAAACTTCTCGAAAATATTGTTGCAACAGATTGCTCTAGAAGGAACAAACCAAAGCATGATTTTCGTAATACGGTGTTAAATATAACTAAAAAATGATTGGTCTCTTGTTTACTTCTAGAACGAAATGTTTTTCTTATCCATTTATCAGAAAAGTTTTGACTGAAAATTGTAATTATTGAACAAAAAACAAAATTATATGCACATGGTCAGAATGATCATGGAACTTGTCCAAAACCAATGTTTTATCATGACAATTGGTGACATCAAACGATGCAGGCTTTGTTGCCAGAGACATTGAGTTTGGTCTAGATCAGGGGTGCGCAAACTATGGCCCGCAAAAACCATTTGTGCGGCCCGCGGAGCTCTTTTTAAAAAATACATATCCTCACTTTAAGCCACAGTTGCATAGAATTATGTCGGGAATACCCCAGTTTCAGTTTTTTATCTTTTAATATCTTTAGAGAACACATCAAGATTTTGGGAGAAAAATAGTGAATTACAAATCGAATGTAAGTGAAAACTTTTTTTTTATTGAGATCACTACGATTTTGGGAGAAAAATAGTGAAATTTGTAGCGATTAATTGGACAGCCCAAGTATTTTCACACGAAATACAACTTAAATTATTATCGGAGTTATAGAATTTAGTTCAAAACGTTGGATTTAACTTTCACATGCTCTATTTTATGCAATTTCGAAATTCACATCCTGCCGTTCCATATCGTATGATCACGTAGTAATACGCCCACTTGTATACAGCGACGTGGCTTAGTCACAAATTGAAATAAAATGAGTTGCTCTCCGGCAGATATCGGTTAGATAAGTTAACTTCTGTCATGATAATGCTATACTAAATTGTTTCTATTATTGTAATTATTTGTTTTAATTTTTATTTTGTTTTTAATTCTATTTGAATAAGTGAATAAATGTGCTGTAAATAGAATCAAGTAGTGGTTAACCTTCTGAATTTGAACTGCACCAAATTAACTCGTACACAACGCTCTTAACCACGACATTGGTGACCCCGACAAAGCAAAACCCGACGGGGTCACATTGGTGACCCCCGATCAAAAGAAAACCCCGGTCAAAAGAAAACCCCGATCAAAAGAAAGCCCGTCAAAAGAAAACCCCGATCAAAAGAAAACCCGACGCAGTCACATTGGTGACCCCGCCTTGGAAAAATCGAAACCCAACGGCGTGAATAACATCGAAGAAAGCAAACCTGACGAAGCAAAAGTCGCGGCGACGGAAAAAAACTTCAAAGCCAACGTAGAAAAAATCCTACGAAAGAAAATTTTACAACCAAAAGTAATTCTCGTCGGTGAGTTCACTATTTTATTACCGCTGTTGTCTAAACCTGGAGCTAGCCAAAAAAATCGTTTTTTCCCCAGTGGCAACTAGAACAAGGAGTAAAACAATGACTACTACCAGTGAGTCTCAAAAAATAAGTGTTCAGAATGACTCCAAGCAATCTTCTAGCAAAGCCGACTCCGCTGTCGAAGGTGCATTTCCGAATGTTATTGTTCAACCACTTTTATATGCTCCTAAAATGTGGAATAATGATAGTTTGTTGCCCGCCTATTTCGTGACCTTGGAAAGGTATTTCGAAATTAATAACATAAGTGACGAAAATATGCGTTTTGTTTGTTTATCAAATGTAATGTCGCCTAGTCAAGCTGAAGCGCATGGTTTAGCTTTAAGCAGAGCTTCCGAAAATATTGAACCATACACAGCCTTAAAAAATTTAATTTTATCGTCTGTTTCGTTAGAATGCAACACTGACTGGATAGATGTATTAAGCAAAATTGAATATGCAAATGCGCAAGAACAACCTTCTACTTTAATGTCGCGTATAATTGCTGCATGCCGTAATAATCCTGATAATGATCAAGGAACTCGTGATTTCTGTGAAAAAATTTTTATGCGTTTACAACCTGAGAACATTCAACAAATATTAAAGGCTCAAAATTTTAACTTGTTAAATGAACTAGGAAAATTTACAAATCGATTTCATATAGTCAAATAGTCGCTCATTGCTTTGACCAAAATAGGACAACCACTAGCGAATTTAAATATTTGGCAGATAAAGTTGACGAGTTAAGCACTGAATTATGTAATGTCAAAAAGCAATCACAGTTTCAAAAGCCGCATAATTCACTATCACGCTAAGTTTGGTAATCGCGCCTTTAAATGTAAAAGTCCTTGCACCTTTCGCTCTTTTAAAAATCACTCTGTAACTACTATAACAAAAACTGTTCCCTTGACGCAATCTATGATTCTTCCCAAAGTCTATGATAAACTTTCAAAACAAATGTTTTTAATTGATAGCGGTGCTTGTGGTAATTTTTTACCGGCTTCAGATGACCAAGCCGAAGAAGTAGAAAGTCACTTTTATGACGCATCCGGTAATCCTATCAAATGCTTTGGTAACGTGACTTTAGATGTTGATATTGGCTTTGGCAAAATGTCTCACGTATTTTGCATATGTGCTATTGAACAACCGATTTTGGGTTTTGAGTTTTTGCAAAATCACAAAATTACTCTTGATGCTTCTACTTGCTTTCTAAAATGTGAAGATTCTAAGAAACAAATCAATACATTACAAGGACCGATAAATTCTTACGATTTTTTCCCTGCACATGAAATTAAATGCACAAATCTCCTACAAAATATCCTGGTTTTCCAGCTCCCGAAAAAATTAAAGCAATTCGCAATTTCAAGCGACCAAAAAGTGTTAAAAGTTTACGCCGTTTTATTGGCATTGGCTCAGTTTTATGCTCCATCAATACCAAATTTATTTCGTAAGTTAGTGCCCCTATATGACATGATTAAAGGAAAATGGAGTTCACAGTCATTGTTAAAATGGACCCCTGAGTTAGTTAAAAGTTTTGAAGGTGCAAAAGATTGTTTGGCAAACTACACGGCACTTGTTTTTCCTGCTCCACACGCAAACATTTCACTTGTTACCGACGCAAGTAATGACGCAGCTGGCGCGGTACTTCAACAGGAAATAGATGGCATCGTTCAACCGCTTATTTTTTTCTCCCGCATATTTTCTCGTATTGCACAAAAATACGCAGCTTTTGACAAAGAGCTCACTGCGATTGTAATGGCTCTAAAACATTTTTGCTACTTTTTAGCATTGCGAAATTTTCACAATATATACTGATCACAAACCAATTGTTGCTGCTTTAAATTCTGAATCCGACCGTGAGAACGCCAGACAAGCACGTCAACTCGCTTACATTAGCGAATTCACCACTGATGTTCGAGATTTACCAGGCACTTCAAACATAGTTGCTGATACACTTTCTTTATAATATTCCAGCAATTGATTCCGCAAAGTCAGAATGCTTGAAATCGGATGCTATATGCGGTTCTCATAATTCTTATTTTCTCTTACTACTGCCAGCTAGAAAAGCAGCTACTACTTGAACGTGCGACAAGTACGACAACACTGCGAAATTATACGCTGCTCACTTACAGGACCTCGAGGATAATTTAATAGACTCGATTAAACGCCTTGAAGCGTCTCATAATTACTTACAGTGCAAAAATACTATGCAATCTAAGTTGTATTTTCAAAAAAAAAAAAATTGAATGCACTATTAGGCACTACGGGCCGCGGCTATAGAAGGTGACGTCATAAGCAAAATATCTTGCTCACCTCTGAAAGTGCGGTTAAAGAGGAGTCTGATTCATGGCAATTTTTATGCTACTAGACCGTTGTTCGAACCTGTGCAGACTGATCACCTCACGAACTCGTTTCCACGTGTCTTTCAATTGAATCAAAGATTTATACCTCTCCGATACAGTGTTTTTCCTCGAGTCGTATGGTTCTCATCGAGTTTTTTCGTTTTAAAATTGACAAATCATTTTACTTATTTATTAATTACACGCTAGCTGGTATTGCTCACGATATAGCAAAAAAAAACTTTCTCCTACTCTTTCTCCAATAAATGAAATAATTAAATGGAGAGATTACATTGTTGATTCTTTCTTAATCGGCTACGAGCCAATAGTAGACCGCAATATAAACGCAATATTTGCAACTTCGGCGACAACAAGTCGTTGCACCGAAAGCATTCAAGCATTTCTTGATAGCCAGTCAAATTGCTTATCTATTTCGTCTGCCGATATTCATTTCTCTAACGTAACACATTTGCTGCACAATAGTTTTTTACTTTTGCTCTCAAGCATTTCTAGCCCTTTTTTCAACGTTGTTTTATCACTTCTTACTGTTTTAGCGTTGGCTTGGGGTTTAATCCTGACTGTCTATACAATTGCAAACATTATTAAAAATCTCAAAAATACGCTTACTCCTTTTGTGGCATCTAAACTGAACCGTTTTCGAAAAGAGGAAAATACTAATGAATCTTCCTCCTCCATAATTAATCCCAATTCGGATCCTTTAATTGATAGCGCCACAACTAATGTGTAGAATTATACAATTGTCATTATCGTTTTTGAATATTTAACGATTTTTCAAAAAAAGAATTATTAGTGCTATTTTGTTGTGTTTTATTGAATCTTTAATCAAGATATAATTATTAACCAGATTTGTTATAAAAAAAAAAAAATTGTTCTTTTGCGTATTCAATATTGTTTGTGGCTATTGTACTATAATATTTTCGAACATGTACTGCTGTTCGTTCCTTTTAACAGATGCAGCACTATAAACGGCACAATGACGACATCACGCGACAGAACAGATCGTTGACTACTTCCTCTACAAAAGAAGCAGAACGAAACTTACTGAAGTGTTTACTGCTCCATGTAGACATCGCAGCGATTATATTCGGATACATCGCAAGAGTTTCTTACTTAGTCAACGAACTAAAAAAGAAAAATATAACATTGTTTTCTGTTTTAAGTCGCGCTATAATCATTTTTTTTCTGTATTTACATGTACGTCCCTTTTTCACCGTCGTGTCGTCGTGATGCAAATTGCATTTTTGAGAATTTCTGCTATATTTAGAAATTGTTTTATTTTCTTATCCGCCGGGGGGGTATCTGTAGCGATTAATTGGACAGCCCAAGTATTTTCACACGAAATACAACTTAAATTATTATCGGAGTTATAGAATTTAGTTCAAAACGTTGGATTTAACTTTCACATGCTCTATTTTATGCAATTTCGAAATTCACATCCTGCCGTTCCATATCGTATGATCACGTAGTAATACGCCCACTTGTATACAGCGACGTGGCTTAGTCACAAATTGAAATAAAATGAGTTGCTCTCCGGCAGATATCGGTTAGATAAGTTAACTTCTGTCATGATAATGCTATACTAAATTGTTTCTATTATTGTAATTATTTGTTTTAATTTTTATTTTGTTTTTAATTCTATTTGAATAAGTGAATAAATGTGCTGTAAATAGAATCAAGTAGTGGTTAACCTTCTGAATTTGAACTGCACCAAATTAACTCGAACACAACGCTCTTAACCACGACAAATTTGCGGCTCGCGAACAAACCCTACATCCAAATGCTGCTCTCGAGCTAAAACGTTTTCCCACTCCTGGTTTAGATTAAGTATTTCAGGCGGTGCATAAAAAAGATTTTGTCAAAACTGAAAGTAGGTGATAAAGTAATAATTTAAGATTCACTGCTTTAAAGTTTGAAGTCTAAAAAAGCACGGGCTGATTTTATCAAAAGCAAAAACTTTTTCTTACAGCATTGCTTATCAAATTTTGAACTAAAATTTGAATAGTGTTCATTGCACAGATTCTTCTAATTTTTTATCGGAATAATTCTAAAAACATCGCTTTTCCCTGTTAATCTTTGGCATTAAAGTTCGGTAATGTTTGTTGCAATGTTTAAAGATAAACCATTATCAATACAAATTATTGTAAAATGGCCTGTGAAAACGAATATTTAAACTCAAGTTCCACATAGATGTAAAAAAACTATTCTAAAAGGATTTTTAAAATAAATTAGACAATATTGTGAATCGTATTAACAAATATAGAGAAGAGTCCTAAATAAAATTCAATCACTTTAAACCTTTTAATATTTTTTAATTTCTTAATTCTTTTTTTTTATCTAGAATATGTATACCAACAAGACACGTATGTGACGGAATTAAAGATTGCTATGATGGTTCCGATGAAACGGAATGTTCTTGTTCTCAGAATGAGATTCCATGCAGTGCTTATCAATGTGTTCCGAAAAATTTGAAAAGTTCTTACAGTTTTAATTGCCCAAGGAAGATTATTGAATTTAATGAAAATAAAGAAAGGTAAAGATTGTGGTCTTTTTTGCAAAAAATTATATGAGTAATTAACAACAAATAAAGTAGATTATTGAAATCAAATAAAAATCGTGTTTTTTAATCAATTTAATTTTCCCTTTCATTCCATACCCGACTAACCTTTTGTTTTTATCTCAATTTATCCTGCTGATTCGCAGGAAACCATCAAATACCCCAAATCAGCACTAAAATTCTGCCTTTGTTAAACCCTAAAACTGTTGTAGTAACGGAAGTATATCGGTAAATAAAAAGATCAAATTTATTCTATGAAATTTTATTTATCTATTTCGATATATCTATCCCTTCATGTCCTAAATTATTCTTTTTAATAAAAAAACTTTTTTTGGTTTTTTCATTCTATGTTGTTGCTATTCAACAATTTAATGTTAAATAAAATCATATTTTTGTCCTTTTAAAAAGCTATTGAAAGAGGATATATGTCTTACAGTAGTAAATTATTAGTTTCAAAAGCAAATTTTCGTTTTTTCTAACCCTATTTCCAATAGTGTTTCCAGGGCGGGGGAGTTTATTTAGCTGAAGTGGGGAGGCAAAATTAAAAAGGGCATATTTTTTTGAAAGAAAACTCTTAAAAAAAGCAAATTTTGGCACCCCTGATTTTTTAAAAAAAGCACCTTTTAAAAAATTACAGCATTAGCACTTTGAAAGTTAGTGTAAAAATCAAGTTTTTTCTAAAACTCATTACTTTTTATCGGCGTCTAAAAACGGATTTTTGTCCAAAAAATAAGGTCGGGACAAGAACCGAAATAAAAACTTTCATGTTTACTCTATCTGAAATTTTCATCAGGTTTCTAAGATTGTAGGGGCAAATCTAACGCAATGCTTTTACATCTGCCCGCCTGTACTCTCTCTTTTTCAAAAGGGAAAATTTAAAGGACCATTGCCCTCCCTCTCCCCAGATTCTGACACTCCTGCGTGTTTTTTTACATTATTAAAACATAAAAACGATTAAAGCCGAAAGGCTAAAGAAATTTTTTGAGTTTTCCAAAATTTATTCAGTTCTTTTAAGACATTGTTGTTACTTGGTGTAGTTTTTGAGAAATTATATGATTGATATATCTTATTCCTGGCTTATTGCTGTGAAGAGTGCAATAATCACTCACCCAAAACTAATTCTAAAAACACTAGATATCGAGAGAAAAATTTCGGAAAAATTTTAATTTTATTTTCACTAAATAAATAAAATTGATGTTTAATTCTGGCAAATCATAATCTTTCCATTGACACAGACCCGAAGATGTTAAAACGGACTTCTTAATAAAAAGCAAGCAATCTTTTAAAAAACATATACTGCAAATTCGATTGTAGCATGGTTCTGCTAAGCCTATTATTTTGTTCCAAGCAGTATCAATCAAACTGTAAATAATTCAGGAATTTTGGAAAAGTTATTACAAGTGCAACTAAAACAGATATACGACATTTGGTATCTTGTCAGTTTATCCGATTTATTATTAACAACCGTTGATATGACAACGTGATCGACACAGTCACGGTTCAAAACCTGTTGTGTCCTTAAAAAAGAAACTGTCACAACTTTAATCGGAATTCTTAAAAGACTAGTTGAACTTTCTAACCCAAATACCTGCGCAGAAGTAAAGTTGTGTTTATTTATTCATTTTTTATACCGACTCAAGAAACAATTTGCCGCGAGAATGAAGTTCTTTATACAGTTAGATCTGGCTAAGCACGAATGAATTCTCTTGAAAATTTTTCTTAACAAATAGCAAGAAACCACGGTTACAAACTACAAAGAATACATTATTCACAAAATCAAACAAGCTCGAACAACTTTTAGAAAATTTGGCTCTCGAGTTTCACAAAACTTCAACAAAATTCACAGAGCCAATAATTGCGAATAATCACTCAACCATTCCGCTGACTAACTTTAAGTATAATTAACACCCCGATAACTAATATTAAATTTAATTGTTCGTCCAAATAATTCTATCTCACTATGGAAATAACTTCTAAGGCGTCAACACTTAATCCCTGAACTACTAAACCTCAACTAGAGTAACACAAAAGATTTTACGCTTTAACTCCAACTAGAATGAATAAAAAAGACTGGACGCTAATATATACATATCGTATATAAATCAGGCAAAATTTTTTAATAAAAATCCAATATACAAGAATTTCTTAGATTAATTATTATGCTAATTTTAGCAATTGAATAAAACGTTCTATGACGTCGCAAATATCATCATATGACCCAATACAAAAACAAGCAATGTAACGGTAAAATAAAACTTCGATAAGCTTTGTTTAGATAAGCATCCACTCCGAGTCAGACACAAACAGGACTGGGACGGAGGGTTTATCCTTTTACTACCACAGATTGCTGTACTGCCTAGATTAAATATTGGCAGTGATGGTGTTAAGCCAGCGTCGAGTTTTGTCATCCAAAACAGTCAGACCTTGTGCTCAATGTGAGGCTCGATGTATGGGGCATGAAAAATAAAGGCCTTACAAAAAAGGGAGCCAGGTGCAAGAAACGTAAAGAGGGGCCACTATTAAGTTTATTAAAAAAGGTATAGGAGCCATTTTTGCTGTTTGAAAACAAAGTGATCTCTAAAAAAAAAGGTTTTCAATTTGGGGGGCCACTATCGAGTGATCCAAAGCATTGTGATTTTTTTAAAATGTTGTTGTTTAATCTGGAGAGCCACTTTTTATTGTCTTAAAACAAAGTGTTCTATAAAAAAACTGTCTTTACTTTAAGGGGGCCTACGTAACTATATAAGGTAAAGATGTAAAACTCACCAACCGAAACGCACATACTTTTACACGGCAGATACCATGGGAACCAGAGCATAATTGACAACATAACGAGCATAAGCCGAGCAAGCTATAACCACCGATTGAACATTTCTTTATTTTTTTTTCACATTCCATCGATGTCCTTGTACTACTATAAAGAAATAGAGCAATATCTTGTGTAAGGGGGACCACTTTTTGATGTATTTTAAGGGTGGCTCAGTGCGGCCAAGCGAAGCGTCGGCAAAGCTCAGCTGGCTGGATGCCTAAAGTATTAGTAGGTAATCCGTTGGAGTGGGACGCATGCATCCAGTGACTATGGGCAAGGCATCATTCAGGACACTGTCAATGAGGCAAGTATGAGCGCTGCGCCACCAGACTGCATGTTGCACAGACCTCACCTTTTGTATAGACCAAAGATAAGGCAGCTGTGCGTTGCGTTTTGGAACCAGCACCCCATCCTGAGCCTACTAGTTGTCTCAAAAGAATGACGTGCAAAGATAGTTTTTGCGCAGTACTGTTAGATGGTGACGGAACGTGAGCAAACTGTCCTACTTAGTGTTATCCAGAACCATCCATCTAGAACCCGTCTAGATTATCTATGGTCTATTTGCCTGTAGAGTGGACCAAAGATAGAGCAGTTATGCGCAGCGTAAATTTTAACAGTAGAATATTTTACGTAAAAATTGGCAAAAATTACTTGAAAAATTACGTAAATCGGAAAATTTTTGGACCATATAATCTTTGTAATCAAATAGATGACCGTAAGATACAAAATAATTTTGTATGGTTTATAAAAAATCAGATGATTGGTTGTCCAAAGCGATTCAAATTTTGGCGCTGTGCTCAGGGGTAATGGAAATAAGATTTGGGTCAGAGGCAATTACGGGAGGGTAAGTGGGCAAAGAAGGTAATTTTTTTCTGTCCTGCAATATTTCTAAAACGCGAGGGTACCGGAAGGGAAGGCAAACAGCGTCCTTTAAAATTTCCAAAACAGAAGAATGTTCTCAGATCTGTCTCTACAGTTTTAAAATCTTGACAAAATTAATTTAACAAAGTTTGTAAAATATCAATTTAGACAAGATGTCACGAAACTTTTTCTGAAAAAGAGCCACACACCAAATGACAGTGATTCGGCTAGGGAGTAAATTTAGAAAAAGACAATATGTTTTGTTGAAAAATTACAAACATAAATTTTTGGATATTAAATAAAATTTTTACAAAAAAGTTATCGAAGACAAAAAAAGGTCTTTACTTGAGTTCAAAGGTAAAAAATTTGTTGACTGAAAAGTGGAGTTAAAAAAATACTTTATATTTGAAGAATTAAGAGGATTTGGAATTAATTTTTAAACAAGCTGCATAAAGATGAGAAACACCAGACTCGAGTTTCGCTCTCATTAGAGCTTATCAGTGATGCTTATCTCATTGGTTCGATTCGCGGAGAGATAAGCATCACTGATGAGCTCTAATGAGAGCGAAACTCGAGTCTGGTGTTTCTCATCTTTATGCAGCTTGTTTAAAAAAAAAAAAATACTTTAATCAGGAGAGTTTAACTTTTTTGAGCCAAAGACAAAAAGTATTTGCTGGTCAAGAAAAATTTGGCATCTGAATTTTATAACTTAAGATTTTAAGTCTATAGGTTTTAACTCTATTCAGACTGGAAACTTTGTACTTTGTATTTTGGAAACTTTGTACGACTGCGGGGAGTGGAAAGTGCCCGCACTCTTTGCTTCTTTATATCTCAACAATTACTAGCGCTAGAAGTGCCATTTAAGTTTGTATAGAAAAGAAATTTTATACTCTTTGGATATAGATACTTAAATAAAACAATAAAATTTGATTTTGAATTAAAAAAGCGAGTTTTTAAACGTTAGTCAATTTTCTTAAATAGATTGAAAGCTTGAGAGCGATTTGAGAGAGGGCTCGTTTTTACCACGAGAGTATAATAGACTGTATTTTTTTTTTTTTTATTGATTTGTTTTTGCTTCGCTTAGCATTTTTGCTGTTTTAAGCGCAGAAAGACGTAAAAAAATCAATGAAACAAACAAAGATTGCTCCATTCTTCGCTTGTAGTGGAAACGAGCTCTTGACGACTTAGGCGGTTTATCGAACGTGATTGATCGTAAAATTAAAAGAAATATTTTTTTACAGTTGGTACCCGCTTAAAAGGTTATTATAGTTCACAAAAAAAGATTACTCTATTTCAGCAAAATCTAATTTTATTATACAACATCATGATCTTTGCAACTTTTTAAATTTAAACTGGACTCTTTAAACAATTTTTGACAATAAACTTTTTCATAAAATAAAAAAAATTACAATTCATTCCACAAAAAAAAAAATTTGAAGTATCACATAGCACAAGACTGGCTTCATTTTTTTATGAATATTTTTAAATGTTTAAACTTTAAAAAATTTAGTAAGGATTGATTACTTTGATGAAATTAATTTTTTGGTTTTTTCAAGCTTTTTTTCTTTTTTAGTACGCTAGTCTAGCCTACATATTAGAATATTTTATAATCGAACTTGACTAATGCTCAGGCGTATGTTTTTTCTAAATTAATGACGTAGATTTAAAATTTACAGCAGGACTGTCCAACCCGAGACCCGCGACGTCTTTTATTATAACTCGGCAAGAAATTTTTAATCAAATTGCAGTGCTTGGAAACAATCCAATGATTTGCAGAAAATTAAAATACAATAATGTTTGTTTTAGTTGAGGATTGTTGCTTTATTTAGACTTAGAAGTTGAAGCTCAGTCACAACAAGATTAGCGGCTTTTTATTTAAATCACTAAAAAGCCAAACGTGAGCTAAAAATCAACAAAAACAATAAACTTTCACCGTTCTGTCCAACTCCTATTTATCTTGTGGTTAAATTGGACAGATTGCTCACGTTACGCCACCATCTAGTGCAGCGGTTCTCGGTTCATTTTGAAGCCCGCATCCCTTCCGGAAGAAAAAAACATTTTCGCACCCCTTCCACCATTTAATGAATTGTTTTTGTATTATCATTGCCGACATTAATTGTCGCAAAAAGTCCCCAAAACAAGAAAATAAACAAAGAATTTAAAGAATGATAACAAACAAAACAACGTATGTATGAATCTAAACAAAACACAATCAATAACAATCAATCAAGTATGAAGAAGTTTATTTACTTGCTTTTTCTTGTCTTTTCATGTCTACAAGCTTTTCGTATCGTGGTTCTTCATACAAACAAAACTTCCCCATACAAATAAAAACCACTATTTCTAACTATAAAAAATGTATTTACAAAAGTCACAGAAATTGATCAATTCACAAAAACTTGAGTTAATTTCACAAAAGCTCTTTAATAAAGGCAGAAAATCAAAAATATCTTGCGACAGAACGGTTATCCAAAAAAAGTCATTATTTTTGGAATTGAAAAGATTTTTAATTTTCAAACATCTAAGCAATTCGGCCCAAAAAAGTGCTCGGTATATTTAAAATGACCTTGGAGCGGAAATATTTCCCTTAAATACGAAACACAAAGTCAATAGTCGACAATTGTTTTGGATCAGTGTTGGCAAGAATAATTTTTTCATTCAAAAAAATGTTACCTTCTTTCCAAAAGCATGTTTTACCTGCTCGTTAACGAAAAAATATTGTATACAAATACTCGTGCCATTGTGATAGTGTGTACGTAGGTAGAACGTCTTAGCGACGGCAAGAACAAATTTGACAACAAATTTGAAAATTTATAAAAAATCAAGTAAAACCTTAAAAAGATCTTCCAAAACGTCAATGTAAATCCAATCAAAATGTACCTATTTCGGATTTCATCCTGTTGGTCAACATTTGTTAGATAACAAAATTTGAGCGAAAAATTTGATGTTAACTGGCTTTTATTTTTAGCTGTGGGATGATCATCTTTTTATCTGGCAACGCTCGAAAACACCTTCATAAAGTCTCTTGAACCATCTCTTTGTCGCCAGAAAGTGTTTGTCAATGGACTGAAGCTTTCTCGCTTGCGGCGCAAATGAGCCCGCAATCAATTATTTCCTCTCTTTCTTTTATCAATCAAAGACGCCGTTATGTTCGATGTTCTCCAACTCTACATAAACCACGTTTTTTACGCAGTTCGTCATTTGCCAACAATTTCCTTTAACAAGATTTTAGGCTGAAAAAATTTTTAGGAAAAAAACAGTCTTTTTTAAAACTACCTTAAAAGAGTTATGGTTCCGTCAGTACCATTGAATAATTCTGAATATAATTGTGGTACGGTTGAAAAAAGTATACTCTCTCTTTAAATGGTATTAATATTAACTTATTTGCCATATATAGATTTTATAACATTAAACCCGCACTTATTTAACTTAAAACAAGTATTATCAGTTGACCTGCCAGTCATTTGCACTCTTGTCAAGTGAAGCCAAAAGGGCAAAAAGTTGAAATATTTCAACTTTAAGTTTTTCCGATAGCACAAAAAATTTTGTGCTTTGGCGTTTTTTTAGGCGTTCTGCTTTTGTTTTGTTTTTTTGCACTTTCCGCCACATGCTTTACTTTTTCTGCGACCGCTTTCAGTATGAAGCGACCTTAAAAGTTCAATATGTCTGTAAAGATACATTTTCTTCAAAGATATATAAATTATTTTCTTGAAATCTTAGTTAACCTTTTTTCTCACCACAATCTTTGCATTAAAAGGCCATAAAATCCGTGTATTTTCTCAAATATATTTTGTAAGTTATAGTTATTAGTAGGCCTATACAGCAGGTTTAAAAGCTAACGTTTTGTTTCTTTTTAAACTTTTTGATGTGTTTTTTAAACTTCTTATTACACTTCATGAGCTGGTTTGCAAATCATGGTTATTATAAGAAGTCACAAGTGTTCAAATAAAATCTTAGACAGTTTAAGAATTCAGGAGAAGTGCTCATATTTTATTCAACAATATGCTTAAAACCATGTCGTATATTCAAAATCTTAAATATTTCAAAAACTAAACCACATCGGAAAACTTTGATAGCATTTTTGAAATCAGCACCTTAAAATTATTCAAAAACGGTCTTAAACTCCAATATTTGTAAAGTTGTTAATCTGTGTATTATTTGTTCAGAGGTTAAGCCAAAATCTCGTAAATTATCTTCTAGCTGTCTTAGTATTTTCAGACCTTTTATGAAAGTTGTTTGACCCCAGAGTTCATGTTATATCTGTTTACTGTAATCTAGTATTTTCAAATTTGTGTTACTATAATCTAGTTTTTTCAACTTTGTATATGGTTTGATACTTTGTATCAAATCACACTAAACTAATATATTATTGGTAGTGACACCGAACCAAAATAATGTTATATCGGTATAACCGTATATAGTTTTGCATAAACAATAGCTTAAAGTCGTAGAAGCTAGTCGTATTTTATTTTTGCTTTTAAGTTTTCTTTGTGCTTTTTTTTTACAGGGGCATTGGCTATGTGCAAGATAACCAAAGTTATTAACACTAGAAAGACGAAAATTTTTCCCTTCGTAAAAAGATGGCTGCGGTCAATTTTGACCGCATTAGTGTTTTGTGCTAAAATTATTTGCTATCACAACAATTTTTTAAATAATAAGTAGGAAATAAATTTACAACTATTTTAAATATTTTTTGATCAACATTTTTGGTAATTTAAATTTATTCAATCAAAATAATAATTTGTCATATGCTTTCCATGGCACAAGAAGAGCAAATTGCAACAGTAAGTTTAGATAAATTATGATGAAAAATAAGTTTGCAAAACTAAGTTGAATCAATCGTAGTCGTGTACAAAATGGTACCTTATAAATTAAGTGATTAGCGCTGCCGCATTCATGATCAATTTGTTACTCAAAGAGCTTTTTAATGAGCGCGATTAGTTCAAAAGAAACTCCAAAACTAAAGATAACATATATAGTACAATTGTGAATTTTGTAATAACAACACGACTACGCCCTGTTTCGACCTAATTAGATCTCATCAGGTGTGTATAATTACGTATATATTACAAGATAAAGAGCTCGACACTAGTACAATAATATACTGTAAAGTCATATATGTATGCAGTCTTCAAACTCTCTAGCGTACTACTCGGAAAAAAATTTCTGCTTCATAAAAATCATATAGTGTTTTCTGGTCCCATGAGGATTTATAACCTGTTTACAAGTGGCCTTTCCACAGCTCGAAGCTTGGCTGACTGAAGATTCTGTTGACGACGATGGGTATATATACGCTAAATTATATAGTCTTAGGGTAAGCTAAACAAAGTTACAGTATATAGTTAACTACAAATGCACAAATTTGGCGATGATTACCACTTCAAAAATCAAAGATTATATCTATATAATTTGAAATTTGAATCCAACAAGTCAATTAGAGGTAGGGTTGCCACATGTGAATAGATGGAATTCCGGACAGACATAGGCGTACCAGCTAAAAAAATTTTTGAAGGGATAACACCATAAAATTGTCTGAGATTCTAGAATGAAAACCCAAAAAAAAAGGTCTTCACTTGAAGTCGGTTTCGGATTTTCCTATTTTCGTTCCAAAACCATGGTGTTCTCTAAAAGGTTTTCACCTAAAATCAGTCTCGGATGTTTCCATTTTCATCATAAAATAATCTTGTTCTCTACAAAAATGTAGGATGTTTTAAGTTTATTCTAAAATTTCGGACATTTAAGTCTTTTTTAAAAATTCTTTTCGGACACAAAATTTAACATAAAATTCCGGACATGTCCGGAATTTTTCAGACGGTATGGCAACCCTAATTAGGGATTATCTTTATTAATTACTTCACCAAGATTTTATTCAACTATACAATCAACAATATATTTCAAGTTTTATTTTGTAGATACATAGCAATAAAAAACAAACATATTAAAAAAACCAAAAACTAAATTAACAAATTTGCTGTAGAAAAGTTATGAAGAGACCGCGATACCATTAAATTTGCAGCCTCTTAATGACGTCACAAGATGAAACAAAATTAGCCATAGTAAGAAATAATTTCTGCAAAGCCTAATAAAGAAAGATATACTGTACTGGGTGGGCCATAAGTTTTCATATATTTGTGAAAATCCTAAATAGTTGTGTCACGCACTACCTACTTAGTACCAGAATAACCACAAGATACTAGAGTTCAATTCAGTTCAGTCGCTTTTTATTTCCGCCACTTGTCGAACAAAATACTTACATCAACGGAATTACACTACGGAAAAAGGGACATGCAACAAAACGAAACAACGTTGTAACATGCAAAAACTCAATAAACTGCACTAGCAAAGGTAACGGCTTGCATGGTTGCATCACCTAGAGAAAAAATATATGTACAAGTATAAAAAATTTAAAAAAAACCCTACGTTAATATCGCAGAAAATCACTAGCCTGTTGAAAGGAGCTTATGCGAGTGTTGAACTGGCGGGGCCTAGCGAATTAGAAGGACAGACAGGTATTAAAATCTAAATTAATTATATTGAAGAAACGTAGACAAAAAGATTAAATGAAAATAAGAACAAGCGCCAAAATTATACACGAGATGCTACAATTTACCAATAGATTAAACACATACAAATTACCTAACCGAATTTACAGAACCGCAAAAGAATATAATGAATTTTATAAATTTTCCCGCTAACGCTTAATACCAACTTGCCGTCCCGACAGATACATTCACATACATAAAATATACACAGAATACGTTCGTCATCTCGAATTTGCCTTTATATCTGCATCTACAATTGAATCTCTCTTAATAATGTCTTCTCGTTGCCGCCCCGTATATATACACCTTTTGTAGCGACCACATGTGAAGGAACGCTTTACACCCGTTCTTTTTCAACAACGAGAACAAAGCCACTTCACGGCGTAAATCTGTAATCCAAATGTCCACTGTCCACTGTCCAGGGCAACAACGGTAAATAGTCACAAATAAATTCTAAATAATCGCGTCAACGTTAATGCGATTTACACAATTAATTTAAAAAGGTTACGATTTAAATAATTAATCTAAAAAGGTGTCGATTTAAACAATAAATTTAAAAAGGTTACGATCTGAATAATTAATCTAAAAAGGTTTCAATTTAAACAATTAATCCAAAAAGGTTTCAATGTAAACAACTAATCCAAAAAGGTTTCAATCTAAACAATTAATCCAAAAAGGTGTCGATTTAATTACTTAATTTAAAAAGGTTCAATGTCTTTATTTGATAAAATTTAATCGTAGCGTGACAGGCTGAGTCCGATGAAGACGCAAGGTGCCGGTAAATTGATGGTGTGGCCCGATTGTGGGGTGACAGAATTATTGGACCAATTTTTATTGATAAAAATCTTAATGTAGAAAGGTATCTTAGCATGTTGTAAGAAATTCTTCCAACCCTGCTAAACGAGGAAGGTGACTACCCAGTTTAATTCCAGCAAGATGAAGCTCTACCTCATTATGGTTTCGAAGTGACCCGGTATTTGGATTATCAGTTTCCAAAGGCATGAATTGATCGGCGTGGTCCTGTAGAATAACCTTCCAGATCCCGCAATCTCTCACCCCTTGATTTCTATTTTTGGGGCCACTTGAAGGCTATGGTGTACCAGATAAAGATACGGGACATAAATCATCACAAGGAACGTATCACCACCCCCATTACAGGCATAACTTCACCTGTGCTAATGCGTATTCATCAACAGTAAAAAACACGTATCAATATGTGTATTCACAACAATGGTAATCATATAGAGCAGTGTTCTTCAAACTTTTTTCATCGAGACCCATTTTGCACAGCCAAATTTTTTCGCGACCCCTAAAAAAAGGTCTTCACCTAAAATCCATTTCTGATTCCGCTATTTTTGACCAAAAATCAAGGTGTTCTCTAAACCAGCGGTTCCCAAACTGTGCGCCGCGAAAGTATGCGAAAGTTGTTGTACTTACTGCTTTTCTCACAATAATTGCAGTGTAAAGGTTATTAGCAGCAACTTCCCTTCAGAGAACGATTCCGATTGAGGACCTTTTTCAAACAGCCTGATTTTGGGAGGGAAAGAGAAAAAATAAGGAAATCGAATATAAATCGAAGTGAAGACCTTTTTTTTTTTTTTTTAGAGGACACCCTGATTTTCAGAGAAAAATAAGAAAATTGGATATAAAATTGAAGTGAAGACCTTTTTTTTTTTAAAGAACACCCTGATTTTCGGAGAAAAAAAGATTGTTCAAAGAAGTAATGGAACTGAATACCTTTTTTCATTACGGCGCCGCGAGTATTTTTAACTTTTCAAAGGGCGCCGTGAAAAAAAAAAGTTTGGGAACCGCTGCTCTAAACAAAAAAAAAGAAAAAAGATTTTTACTTCGAATTAATCTTGTATTTCGCTACTTTTCTTCCAAAATCATCGTAATCTCTAAAAATCTAAAATTTAAAATCTCGCGACCCCCATTGAACCACTTTGCGATCCACCAGGGGGTGTTACTACAAGACGGTGGCTATATGTTTTAACATTATAGAATACAGACTGTGCATGCATAAATGCATTTATAATCTACTCTGAAGTAACAAAACAGAGGTTGGTAAAAAGAAAATTTTTGCTTAAACTAATAAAAAAAATGAGCTACGATCCCTCTACGAAAAGCAATTTGCTTCCTCTTTCACTGTGGTGATAGAATCCTCTAGCCAAATTTTACGAAAAAGGAAGCAACTTTCATTGCAGCTATGTAGAAAGAAGTCTAGCGTTGCTGCCATTTACGCTTGAAGTCTTGCTGTGTTAGACATAATTTATCTAAATCAATTTGTTACTCAAAGAGCTTTTCAATGAGCGCCATCTGTTCAAAAGAAACTCCAAAACTAAAGATAACATATATAGTACAATTGTGAATTTTGTAATAACAACACGACTACGCCCTGTTTCGACCTAATTAGCTCTCATCAGGTGTGTATAATTACGTACATATTACAAGATAAAGAACTCATAGTACAATAATATGTAATATATAATACTAGTATAATATATATATGAATATATAACTGCAGACAGTACTGTTTTGACCTTTCTTTTTTTTTGTATAAACTTTTAATAATAGCTATAAACACACACAAAAATTCAAATTAAAAACATTTTTGAGAAATATGACAAAATTTTTATATACCATAGGTTGAGATGTGTAAATAGATATTAGTTGTAGATTAGAATTTACAATGATTAAATAACGGAGAGGAATGTGAAGAAAAAACACTAATATAAAGTGATAGACTTATATGGTGTACTTTAAAGAAAAGGAAACAATAAATAAACAAGAGATTGAAAAGATTAATTTAGTTTGCGTTATTTGGGAAGTGTTTTTCACAAAATGTTTTAAATTTTGTTTTGATTTTATATTTTTCTTCTATAAGAAGGGATGTAGGAATGGGTGAATTCAGGAAGGAGTAGTAATTTCTTAGATTGTACATTAGACCTCCCCAATATATATATATATATACATAGCTGTGTGGCTTGTACTGGCATATATATATATATATATATATATATATATAAAATCAATCATAATACTTACTTGAACTATCTTTGCCAGTTCTAGGTAGTCTCCTCTTTGAATAGAATGATACGAATTGAAATTTTTCATGAAGGTACATGTAAAATCATAAAACTTGTAAGTGACATCATCCTTTGGTGCAATAGTTCTAATTTTCTCAGCAGCTTTTTCTATTATTGATTCCATGTTATTTTTACTCAAACCATTGAAGCAATCTCGAAATTTTGAAAAGAATGAATCATTTTGACGAAAAGTTGGACTCAGTTTACATTTTATTGCTGCTGACAAGATGAGTTCAAGAATGTGGTGCTGAAATGCAAACCAAAACAACGGTAATTTATATTTATTTTTTAGTTTTTACTTGGAATGTCTACTAAACTATCATGATCAAAATTTTTATTGAAAAATTTATTCAAAATACAATTCTTCGTTCCTTCAATTACAAAATGTTGTTTCTGGATTAAAAATTGTAAATGATGCTGCTGAACGTTCGGTCAAGTTTGAGGGTGATTATACTGATATTATCAATACAGATGAGGCTAGACGACAAAATATTCTGCAACAAGTAGAAGCGATTCGCCAAAAATATCCCACAGCCTAAAAGCAGATCTTTACTAGCAAAAAAGACTGTTAAAAATTTTGATCTTTGTGAAGACCAAATAGCATGATATTATTATAAAAGTTTTCATGATATACGAGCGTATGTATATTTTATATATAATTTGCAACTACTCAGTGATGTAAAAACTGATATATACTTGTTTATGTTACTGCATGTCTATCGTTTGACTTTTTTGTTTTCAAAACTGCTAGATCAGGAATTATATTGTGCAATGTGAAAATTCTGTGCAAAAATCAGTCATGCATGAAATTTTTGATAATTTTTTTTGTAACTGTTTTCCTGATGCTCATACATTAATTTTATTAAAATTTTGAATTCTTTGCTTTTAAAAACCTCTTAGCAGCAATTTTCAGCACTTTTCTAGAACCATGTAATAGCTTTTAACAACAAATGCTTTATTTAAAGCTCTTTTGTTAATTAAGTAGCCTTAAAAAAGGCTGTTTTGAAAACTCGAACGTTTTCGTCTAACGGTTCCGCCAACTAATATTAAACGTGAAGAAGTATTTGCAGAATTTGAAATTTTATTTGCTCAATTATTACATCATAAACCAAAAAGTATTGATGAACTAAGTCTTCTTAAAGCTAAACTTAATGAATTAGCAAACAGTTTTTTGTGGTTCTCCTATCGATGTGACTAAATTCCCCTTTGATTCTGACTGTCTTCAAGCGATTAAGTCTCTACGTTCTAATAAACACATTTTAATTACTAAGCTTGACAAAGTCTCTGGAGTCGTCATTCTTAATAGATCAGAATATGACAAAAAAATGGTAGCCATTCTTTCTGACGTAACTAAATTTGAATGCCTTGGGCCTGTAAATAAATTTGATAATACTGCTCCAAATGAAACCAAACTTCAACGTCGTTTACTTCAATTAGTTAAAAGTGATGATCTCCCGAAAACCGTTTATGAAGTTACTAGACCCACCGGCTCACAACGACCAAGAATGTACGGCCTTCCAAAAATTCACAAACAAGATGTGCGTTGCCGTCCTATTCTTTCAATGATTGGATCTGCACAACATGAACTCGCTAAATTTCTCGCCGCCTTATTACAACCCTATTAGAACTCTACTCAACTAATTGTATTAATGATTCCTTTTCTTTCGCTGAAATGATACAACAACTCAAAGTAAATTCTAATGATTCAATTCTTTGTTCATTTGATATTTGTAGCTTATTTACTAACGTACCTTTAGCGGAAATCATTGAAATTTGTACTAAAACACTTTACGACAGTCACCTCCCTGCTCCAGTTATTCCTAAACATGTTTTTATTGAACTGATGAAAACTGCAACCACTTCTGTTGAATTTAGCTTTAACAACATTATGTACAGGCAAATTGATGGAGTTGCTATGGGTAGTCCCCTTGGTCCCGCTCTAGCAAATATATTCGTTGGCTATTATGAATCAAAACTTTTCAATGAAATTTCAAAACCTACCGTATACTGTTGGTACGTTGATGACACTTTTTCCCTTTTTCACAAAGAAACTGAATTCCAAAAATTTTTAAATTGTCTTAACTCGCTTCACCCCTTCTTAAAATTTACCAATGAAATTGAAACCAATAATTCTCTGCCTTTTTCGGATGTATTTGTTACGAAATCTGATAATAAATTCATCACTTCAGTCTATCGAAAGCCCACTTTCACAGGTCAATATATTCACTGGAATTCCTTTGGACCAAAACAACGTAAAACAAATCTCATTGATACTTTAACACATCGAGCCTTAAAAATCTGCTCTAAATCCACATTAAAATATGAACTAGATAATATTCGCTCTATTCTTGTACAAAATGGTTATCCAGAATTCCTTATTGATTCGAGAATTTCTAAAAAACTTTTACGTTTCCAACAAAACACTAAAGAAGGCCCCAAAAAATGTCCTGTCTATGTAAAACTACCTTGGATTGGCGAAAATTCCCTGAAATTTGAAAGAAAAATAAAATTATCTATTAATAATTGTTTTGGAGCGGTCCAATCACGAGTGGTCTTTTCCACCAGACAAATTTTACCTGCTATACATAAAGACGTTCTTCCCACTTTTCAACAAAGTAACGTCGTATACGAATACGTGTGCCACTGTGATAGTCGGTACGTGGGTCGAACATCTCAACGTTTGCAGGACAGAATCCGCCAGCATGTCCCGAAGTCTATTCGGAATAGAACCAGTAAAGAACGTAAACAACCAGAACGTCCAGGTAAACTAGCTAATTCAATACCGCACTGTGATTCAGCGATTGGAAATCATTTGTTACAAAACCAAAAATGTGCATCTCACTATAAGGACAATCAATTTTTTATTCTCTCTAAAGCACGATCCGATTTCCACTTATCAGTCTTAGAATCAATTTTCATCACTCTTCGAAAACCTAATTTGTGTAGACAGAAAGAGTTTGTTTACAAACATAAATTGTTGGCATAATTGTAAAAATTTTCTTTTTTAGTTCCAAATTTTAACACAAAGCTTGCATAATTTTGTTCCTTTTTTTTGCCAAAAAAAAATTTCTTACGCTGACAAAACGTGATTTTATTTATTAATACTTTTCAATTATTATGATAACTATTATTAACCTTAATTTTTAGCCAATCAGAATCAGCTTTAAAACTTTTGAAATACTACATTCAGTTCTGCAATTCATTCTAGCGAAACCTCCTGAAGAGAGCTAGACGAAAACGTTCGAGTTTTCAAAACAGCCTTTTTTAAGGCTACTTAATTAACAAAAGAGCTTTAAATGAAGTGTTGTGATATTGTGCAATAGATGACGTAGTGTTTTTTCTTAAACGCTCTAATCTTAATCAGCGCCTTCTGCTCAAACAATTATTGGACACGCGCATCTCCAAGCATAATTGTTACTAGTTAAATATGCGCCTTTATTTTGGTTTAGCAGTCAGTTCAAAGTTATCAAGCTACTACAGCAAACGAACTAAAAGCATTCTACTTCAATACGGTTGTTTTTTTGGCTAAGTACTTTTGTGAATATTTACTATTGTTTTTTTAATAAACCTGTGTATTCGTGCAAAGATACAACAGGCAAAAGTGGCGACGAGGATTCAAGGAACTCAACTGCGTCAAGAAAGAAAAAAAGAAAATTTGTTGAATTTGCATTAAAGCTTGAATTGTCGATATGAGTGAAATTTCTGAACTGATTTTGTTGTTAAATAAGCAACACCAAGAGCAGAACAAGCAACACCAAGAGCAAATGACAATGCTTCAAGAGCAGATAAAAATTTTACAAAGCAGCTTGAATAAACCGCGAGAAAATGTTCCAACACCGATGGCAAGTTTTCAACCATTCGATTCCACATCTGAGTTATGGACTGATTATTTGGCAAGGTTCCGAACATTCGTCACTGCTAACTCCATTCCCGACAACAAGCAAGCACAAATTTTTCTTACCAACCAATCTAACTCCGTTTACAAAATGCTTAGCAACTTAGCGGCTCAGCAACAACCTGTCAAAAGCATACATGAGCTAACCATGAATGATATTCAGACGTTTATGGCAGAGCAGTTCGACCCAAAACGGTTTGTTGTCAGAGAACGTTTCAAGTTCTGGTCTGACATGAAACGCAAACCTGGCGAAACTATTCCTGAACTGGCAAGCAGAATACGACAAGATGCAGCTACATGTGATTTTCAATCCATTAAAGATCCATTAGATGAAGCCTTGCGAACTAAATTTATCTGTTCAGTCGACAACGAAGCAGTTTTGAAGACACTCTTCAAGCTCAAGGACGATGAACTGAAGTTTAGCAACGCCATCAAAGTGGCTCAAGAAGTGGAAGAAGCAGCCAAGGTAGCAAAGGAAACCGTACACGGTCAACCTTCTACGTCGGTGCAGAAAGTTTATCACGCAAAGTCCAAAACTTCCAAAACGCAAGAAAAGAAAGCCGCCTGCTTCAGGTGTGGAAATTCTGGACATTTCAGCAAAGCTTGTCCCCACATTAAAGCTATTTGCAGCTTCTGCAAGAAAACAGGTCATCTGCAATCTGTATGCATGTCTCGACTAAGAGATAATAAGCTTGTGAAACAATTGGTGCACAAAGTCTAATGTTCTGTTTCACCCATCTATCAAACTATTAGACTTAATGACCACAGAATTAAGTTTGAAATTGATAGCGGAGCCAGTGACACATTTTGCTGTGAAGCGACGTGGCAAACGCTGGGTAAACCCATTCTACAACCTGTATCAGTTCAATATCAAGTTGCTGAAGGTAGCCCGCTACCCGTCGTGGGACAATTCCAATCAACCGCAAGTATTGATGGAAAATCATCTGACGTGACCTTTCCCGTAATTGTCACTAAGGTGCCCAATCTAAATTTACTAGGTCTTCTGGCGATGATGAAGTTGAAACTCACCAACTTAACTGATCACTTCAGAGAAAACCTAAGTTGTGCTGAATCTACTGCAACGATAGAGCACGTCACTTCAACTGGTCCAGAAAACTCTTTAGATGCGGCATGTATTCAATTATGTGGAGAGTTTCCTACTTTATTTGAATCTACATTGGGTTGTCTAAAAGATTTTTCACTGGACATACGGTTTAAACCTGAAGCTAAACCTATTTTCAAGAAGCCAAGACCTGTTCCGTTCTCAATCCTACAAGATTTAAACGAAGCATACGAAGCAGGAATTAAGAGAGGTGTATGGGAGCTTACAGATTTTAACTCGTACGGCACCCCCGTGGTTCCTATTCGAAAGTCTCCTTTGCCAGGTCAAGCAAAAGCAAGCATCCGAGTTTGTGGAGATTATTCGGTGACTGTAAACTCGCAACTGGAAGACCATCGTCAACCAATCCCTCTCCCAGAAGATCTAATGCGCAAGCTAGGACGTGGTTACTGCTTTAGTAAGATTGATCTAGCTAATGCATATAATCAAATCTGTCTTTCTCCTGACAGCCAGAAGAAGCTGGCTCTCAGCACTCACAAAGGAGTTTTACTTCAGAAAAGACTTCCTTTCGGAATTAAATCCGCACCAGGGTATTTCCAAGAAATCATGGAACAGTTAACGCAAAATTTGCGAGGAGTTGCCGTGTATTTCGATGATATTTTGGTAAGTGGTGACAACGCAAAAGATCATTTGATGAACCTGCGAGCTTTGTTCAAAAGACTAGAAGAAAAAGGTTTTCGCTGCAACCGTGAAAAATGTGTTTTCGCCCAAGTATCAATTGATTACCTGGGTCACACTTTATCAAGTCGAGGAATTGCAAAAGGGTCCAAAGTTGATGCCATACTAGAAATGCCTACACCCAAGAACATTTCTACGTTAAAATCTTTTTTAGCATCTGTGCAGTTTTATTCTAAATTCTTACCTCCATATTTTTCGGAAATCACCGAGCCGTTGTACAAGCTTACACGCAAAGGACAACAGTGGAAGTGGGGTGAAGAAGAAGCGACATCTTTCAAAGAAATCAAACGGTTACTATGCACAGAGACTGTACTTGCGCACTATGACCCATCTCTTCCGTTGGGTTTATCTTGTGACGCCTCAGAATGCGGAATTGGAGCGGTATTATTTCATCGCTTTGCAGACGGAAGCGAGCGTCCGATTCTCAATATTTCTAAAATCTTATCGGCGACACAAAGACGCTACAGCCAAATACAGAAAGAAGCACTATCCTTAGTGTACGCTTTGAAGAAATTTCATCAGTTTCTCTACGGTCGTAAGTTCATTGTGGTCACCGATCACAAACCTTTAGTGACCTTGTTTGCCCCTGATAAAGGTACTCCTGCAATGGCCGCGAATCGACTTGCACGATGGGCATTACTAGTCCATCAATATGACTACACGGTGAATACCGTAGAAGCAAGGATCATGGCAATGCCGATGCTCTTAGTCGCTTGCCATTTTCAAATGACACAAGTTTTGATGGGGAGGAGATGGAAGATGATGTCGATAGCGTTTGTTTAGTTCGAACAATCAGTCGTCAAATCAATCCTGACAATCCATTGCTTGTGGTCAGAGAGACTGCCAAGGATCCAATTCTTTCCCAACTAATGCGATTTGTGAAGGAGGGATGGCCGCATGCATTTTCGGAAGAGCTTAAAGACTTCAAAAAGTTGGAAAATTCGTTGTCAACAGAGAATGGTTGCGTTTTTTACGGCTTACGGGTAATAATTCCTTCAACCCTACTTAATCATATTCTTAAATTATTACACCTTGGACATTTCGGCATGCAACGGATGAAACAACTTGCCAGGTCAACTGAGTATTGGCCAAGAATTGACTTTGACATCGAGAACTTATGTCGCAAATGCACTTCCTGTGGCCAATTTCAAAATAAGCCGGATAAACCTTCAATCCATCCGTGGATGATGCCAGAAAAACCATGGTCAAGACTCCACTTGGACCATGCGATCAACTTTCTGGGAAGAAACTGGTTAGTCCTTGTAGACGCTTATTCAAAATATCCTTGCATTCATCCAACAACCTCAACGTCTTCGAAAAGTACTACTGCTATACTTGAACAAGAATTTGCTCATTTCGGATATCCCCATACGTTGGTGACCGATAATGCCACAACATTCATGTCTCAAGAGTTCCAAGCTTGGTGCAAACAACGAGGCATTGTACATCTCACCGGAGCACCTTATCATCCAGCAACAAACGGTGCTGCCGAGCGTTTGATACAATCGTTCAAACAGGCATTGAGAAAATCCTCGTTACCTCCAAAGGAAGCTTTGCAAGAATTTCTAATGCAATATAGAAGAATTCCTTTTGCATCGGGACTGTCACCAAGCGAATTGTTGAATGGAAGAAGAATTCGCACCAAAATTGACACTTTGGTTCCATCCATTCCGCATCTCCTGCAGGGAAGACAGTCAAAACAAGCGAGCAAGTATTCAAATGCTGAAGACTCGGAAGTGGTTTCGAAAGTCGAACATCATTACTCACTAGGAGACCCTTGTTACGCACTGTACTTCGGCCCTAGAAGAGATCGTGACCCACGATGGGTGCCTGCGATAGTTACGAAAGTCCATGGTACACGAAGCGTCAATGTACAAGTCATTCCTCGAGGACCAACTTGGAGAAGACATCTTGATCAACTTCGACCTCGATACGGTTCGGATCAAGATGATGATCCCTGTGAAATCCCAACGAGCGTTTTGTCTACAGAAACACTTCCAGCCGGGTCTGACCACGCATCTAGTTCTTCTTCGATGAACCAACGCAACAATCCGAGACTACCAACCGGAGACGAGTACGGGCGACACAATCTACGACGATCAGCGAGAACAAAGAGACCTCCAAAAAAATATTGTTGCTAATATGTATATATATTTTTTTGTCGTAGTTTATTTGGGGAGGTGTTGTGATATTGTGCAATAGATGACGTAGTGTTTTTTCTTAAACGCTCTAATCTTAATCAGCGCCTTCTGCTCAAACAATTATTGGACACGCGCATCTCCAAGCATAATTGTTACTAGTTAAATATGCGCCTTTATTTTGGTTTAGCAGTCAGTTCAAAGTTATCAAGCTACTACAGCAAACGAACTAAAAGCATTCTACTTCAATACGGTTGTTTTTTTGGCTAAGTACTTTTGTGAATATTTACTATTGTTTTTTTAATAAACCTGTGTATTCGTGCAAAGATACAACATGAAGCATTTGTTGTTAAAAGCTATTTTAAAGTTTTGTACCAACAAAAAACTTTTTAACCATGTAATAAGAAATCAATAAAAATCAGCCATGCGTGACCACATAGCCTGTACATTTAAACGGTTATAACTCTGGTAATAATTGACCAATTTCAATAATTTTTTTAAACGTTTCAGTTAAAAAAGTTCTTTTTGATAATTGAAAGGCTATTAAACTACTTCAAAAGAAAAGGTGTCTTTTAAATAATTTTTATCATTTTTGTAAAAAATTGTTGCTAAGCAATGGCAAATAGCTCCCAAACCGTTCGACCAAAAAATTTTTTATGCACATTTTTGAAATTACAGTAGCATAAAAAAAATATTCAGAAAAGTCACAATACAGAAAAAAATAAAAAAAAGTCCGGGGATCGGGGAGGTCTATTGTACATGGAAATCGAATTAATGAGGCTAATTTAGATGTGATGATATGCGGTGCACCGATTGTGTTGGTATAGTTAAAAAGAAGAGTATCTTGTGTAAGGGTGGTAGGTTTTTTTAGTACAGAAGTGAGGAGGGGTTTTAGGTCTGAAATTAGTTTTTGGATGAAAGGGCAGTGAAAGAAAAATGGTGAGGGTCATTGGAAGGAGAAAGACAGGTAAGCCCATCAAGGCCGGGAGCAGAGTTTTGATTAAGGTTTTGAATAGCTGCACAAATTTTGTTGTGTGCAATTAAGGGGGAAAGGGGGAGGGATTGTAGGACATCATTAACAATTGAGATGGAGATTTCATGAAGATAATTGATGGGATCAGGAGGAGTAGTTGTAGGGTTCCACAGGTTTTTAGTAGTTGTAGGGTTCCACAAGATATGTAAGAAGAAAATTCATGCGATTTATTTTCTGCTTTTGAGGTAGGAGAAGTAGTGTTTAAATCAGTAGGTAGCAGGGATTTTGATTGAGTTAAATTTTCAATAATAGAGGCTAAATGGGAGGGATTATCAATACGTGTCGTTGGGGGCAAGCGGGATCTAATTTGTGTTCCTATTTGTTTGTTTTGTTGCAATTGTTCTAGTTGGTGTGAGGTAGGGTAAATTTCTTTGTGTTTTCCTAATTGTTTAGCCCTATTTAATTTATTTTGTAATAAGGTTTTGATGTTTTTCATTTTTATTATGTTGTGTTTTGGAGTAGAGGATTAGTCGATGTTTAATTTTAAGTTTAATTAGATCCCAACATTTTAGGGTTTGTTGGATAGGATTAAGGGGATCAGAGAGGTTTTTAATGAAATATTGGATATAGAGGTGGATTAAAGGAATGGTAAGGATAGAGTTTTTTAATTTCCAGTGTGATAATTTGAAGTTTATTTTGGAGGGTATTTTGAGGGTGAGAAGTGGGGCTTTGTTGTGTTCAGAAAAGAGCATGTTGCATTATGTAGATTGGGTTATTTTGGATGTTAAGGATGAAGAAATATAAATGCGGTCAAGTCTAGATGTTGGATGGGAGCGGGAAAAAGAGAAGGTTTTGGAATAGGGTTATAGATAGCGGTAGGAATCGATAAGGTCAAAGTTTGAGAGTAGTTTTTGAAATACGATTTTATCAATAGTGTTAGGTGTAAAATGTTCTGTTCTGTCAATTGGATTTGTCACTAAGTTAAAATCTCCAGCTATTATTACTTTGTTATTTTTGTAATCTAGTTTGTGAAGGTAAGAGGTGAGTGTTTTGATGGCTTTGATACGATGAGAGGTTTGCGATGATGTTTTTCCAGAAGTAAGGTAGCAGTTTATACGGGTATAGTTCATATCTGTAGGGTGAAGGAGAGTGATTGAATATAGTTGGGCAGGATTATGTTGGATGTAGTCATTTGTGACTTGAGGTGTAAGTGCTTAGTATTGATGATTGTGAGTGTTCCTTGTCTGTGTGAGATTTGTGGCGTTACGAGTGATCGGTATTGGGATAAATTAATAGGTTGTGTTGGTGTGAAAAGTGAGAAAGTTGTTGGTGTTGTATTGTGTGCGTTTCTTGTATAAATGTGATGTGGATGTTATGTTGATTGATAAATCGTGCGAGTTTGTCAGAGGATTTATTAAATCCGTTTATGTTTAAAGAGTTGAGTTTTATTAGCATTGTCTAAAACAAAGAAAAAAAGGAAAGTATTTAAATTTGTGGGAGAAAAAAAGGTGTTTTTTATGAACTCTAGGATTCGAAATCGTGTCGTGTGTGCATGTGAAGTATGATCGTTTGAAAGACGTGTGAGTGAAGAATTTGCGAGAAGAATTTGCATATTTTGTCTCGACGTTAAAGAGAGCGTCGGTTTGTATTTGCAAAATGTGCAACATTTGGATTTGTTTCCTTCGATTTGGTATGATGAAAATGCAGTAATTTAACATATATTTTAAAATAGTTACAGAAAAAGAATATAAAATATAGTAGTTACTGATTAGCATAAGAATATTACAATTAGATACAATTACTGAAGGAAGTTACAAGCTGTTTTCCCTTTTTTTTCTTTTGAATTAGCTCTTTTTTTTCTAGGTTCTAAATCAGTTAACATGCTTGAAAATTGGGAAGAAAGTAAATGTTTCTTTTTTGATTTTCAGAGTTTTGGATAAAATGGGGGTTGGAGGTCTTATTTTTTTGTTATGATTGGTTGAGACGTTGTGGAATATTGTATATCCGTCCAATGAATTAATGACTTCTTCCTGGCTGATGTTTAGGGATGTTGGGTTTAACTTGGAGTTTTGAGTTTTGATGCAGTCTGGAGTTGGGATGATTTGTTCTAGGGTTGGAAAGTTTTGTATAGTTTTTTCAATGTTTTTCTTTGTCAATTTTAATTTTGTCATCGGGTGGAGAAAGGGTGTTTTAACTGATTTGGGGGTGGAAGTTACCGTCTTAGCATATGTTTGTTTAGGGTGTATGGAATTATTTAATATTGTATTTTCTTTCACTTGGTTATTGTAAGGTATTTTCTTTGAATGTTCTTTAATTTGGTGGTTTGTTTCCTTGCAGTAATTGCAACATACTTTGGGAGTCTCACCGTCAATATTTACAGAGATGAATCTACCTCTAAAATTTATCGAATCCGGTGTTGTTTTTCTTTTGAAATTTTCAAGGTATAAATGGAGATATGGGTTATGGATAAGTGGACACTTTTTGTGTTTTCCAAATTCGTGATGTTTTAGGTTTTACCAATTTCGGGTAACTTCTTTCAGAATTTCGGTATTGATATCGAATGGCATGGGGTATAAAGTGATTAGTTGTCTATACCCTGGTGGTCTATTTAATTGAATGGTGAAATCCATATTGTCATTATTTGTAATTTCTTGTGGTTGTTTAAAAGTATCAAAGATGTCTTCTATTATAGATTTGGGGGTATTTTCCTTAAATGTCACATTATAAATTTTGAGGACATAATTATGTGTGGCAATGACATAAATTTCATCCAAATAAGATTCAAAAAGACCACCTTCTAAAAACAAATCAATAAAGTTATTTACGTTGTATTTTGCGTTTTCATTGGGAAGTTTAATTTTAAAGAGCAAAGAATTTTTTTTGGTTGACATAATTGTGAATCAGGTAGGAAATAAAAATTTTTCTCTTACTTTGTCTTCTTTCAATTAATTCAAAAATTGGGAAAATAGTTCGATTGTAGGAAAAAAATAGGACAAATCTTGTGAACTATAATCTGATGGCGACAAAAAATCGAATGTTACAATGAAAAATATATATGAAAAAAAAAAAAATAAAACGTGGTAATTTTTAAATATTTGAAATTACGATAGAAGATATGATACAGTTTATAATAAGTTGGGTAATGTTTTCATTATTTTTATTTAAGTTGAGATGTTTCGATTAATTGTAGTGACAGCATTAGGTAAGCCTTGGAGGAAGTTAGAAGGTTTCGAAGTTTCAATTACGGAACAGAGAAAAAGAAAGGGTGTATGTATAGGGGGTAGAAATGTGGGAAGTGTGAATTTATATTATGTAATCAAGGAAGTTTTTCTCCAGGAAGGTTTTGAATTTAGTTTTAATTTTGTATTTTTCTTCTATTAGGGCAAAATTTGGAATGGGGTTATTAGTGAGGGAGATAAAATTTCTTATGTGGTAGAGGGAAAGTCGAATTAGTGAAGCTAATTTGGTAGTGATGATGTGGGGTGTGCCAGTTGTGTTTGTGTAGTTAAAAAGTAATGTGTCTTGTGTAAGAGAAGTGGGTTTTTTTAAATAAGGAAGAAAGGAGTAGTTGTAAAAGTTTAATTAAGTTTTGAGAGAAGGGATAGGAAAAGAAAAGGTGATGAGGGTCATCAGAAGGGAAGGAGCAGATTTTACAAAGGAAATCGTTAGGGTTTCGGGGTTTGAAGTTATGTTTGGAAAAGAAACATCCCCAGGTATAGCCTTTGTAGGCTGTCCTGAAGGATATTTCTTTTTCCAGGTTAGAGAAAAGAGAAGGACGGGGTTTTATAAGGGTTAAATGTAGCCACGTGTGGGGGGTTTCAGTATGTAGGGTAGGGATGGGGTTAGATTCAGGTTGTAATAGGCTGTGATAAAGGGTTTTAAAGGTTAGGGTATTAACTTCTTGAGGAGGAATGGATATTTTTTTAAAAAGAGAGAAGGTTTTGGACCAAAGAGGGTTGGGTTTAGGACGGTGAGATTGAGAGTTGGTGTAAAGTTCAGGTTTTATATGTAGGAGTTTGGTACCAATATTGTATATTGCATAGGACATCCAGAAGAAAGAGAGAGGGTTAGGGGTTTTAAGAAGGTAGATAAATTTCCATAAGAAGGCTGTAGACGTTTTAATTCCAATATTGGGGAGGGAAATGCCACCGTCTGGTTTAGGTAAGTAAAGGGTAGACTTTTAATGGGTTCGAAAGGGGAAAAGTTCCATAAGAATTTGAAAAGAAGAGTAGTTAGGGATTTGATCTGTTTTGGTGTAGGAGGAATAATTCTGGAGAGAAAGAGAATTCTGGGTAAAAAGTGTTGATTTAGAGAAAGAGTTTTGGAGTAAAGGGAGTCTTTGGGATTTAGAATGGCCAAGGAGGTGCGGAGGAGTGAACGAATGAGGTCATCCCAGTTTTTAGACATATCTTCTTTATGAAAAGAAAAAGTTATTCCAAGGATTTTAGTTGAGGTGAGAGTTTTACCTTGGGGAAATATATTGCGAAAAGATGATAGTAGAGTTGGGGAGTTAGAAATTATAGAGGTTTTGGAATAATTGATTTTGAGACCAGAGTAAGAGGAAAACTCTTCGATTATCTCACGAATTGCAGAAAAGGATTGGGGGATGATATAAAAAGGGTCAGATCATCGGCATAATGACTAACTTTAAGTGAGGAAGTACCAATGGAGATTCCTTGGATTTTAGATGAAGCTAGTATTTTTTTTGTTAGGGGTTCAATACCAATTAAGAATAAGAGCATGCTAAGAGGGCATCCTTGACGAATGCCGCACTTAACAGAAATTGGATCGGAGAGATAGCCATTTAGGTTAAGTTGGGCTGTTAAGTTTGTGAGAAAGATTCGGATCCAGTTTAGAAGAGTTACTGGAATTCCTAATTTTGAGGCGGTAGAGAGAATAAATTCGTGAGATATTGTGTCGAAAGCTTTGTAAAAGTCAATTTGAAGTATGGCTAAGGGTTGGACGAAATCATTAGTAAAGTCGGTAGCAGAGAGGATATTTCGGTGGTTATTGAAGATCTGCCTGTTTGGGAGACCGCATTGTTGTTGAAGAGATATTGTCAAATTAAGGATAGGTTTGATTCTAGAAGAGATAATGGAAGAAAGAATTTCATAGTCTGTATTTAAAAGAGAGATAGGGCGCCAATCTTTGACAGAAGAAGGATTGGATTTTTTGGGGATTAGTTTGATTAGAGCGCGGGATTGAGAAGAAGAAATACGTTTTGAAGATAGGAGTTATTAAAGGTTTGACATAAAATTGGGGTTAAACTGGGAAAGGATTTGTAAAAGTTTGGGGTTAAGCCATCGAGGCCGGGAAAGAGTGTATATTGAGGGTTTGTAGGGCTTCACGGATTTCAGTTTGTGTTATGAGAGGAGAGATTGAAAGAGTTTGAGTGAGGTCATTTGGGTTTGAATTAAAGATTGGGTCGAGATAGTGAGAAGGGTTAGGAAGAGGGTTTGTTGGGGTCCATAAATTTTTGAAAAAAGATAGGAAGGAGGAGAAGTTGTTTGAGGAATTTTCTTTTGTGAGTGTGGGTGGGGAGGTATTTGTTTCGGTGAGAAGGAGAGATTTAGTTTGTGTTAGATTTTCGGTTATTGGAGCAAGAGGAGAGGGGTTGTCGATACTTATTAGAGGGGGTAGGCGGGATCTAATTTGTGAGCCAAGTTTTTTGTTTTGTTCTATTTGTTCTAATTGGATTGAAATGTTGGATATTTCTTGATGGTTTTCAGATTTTTTTGCTTTGATTAAGTTCAGTTGTAGAGTGTTTTGTTTTTTACTTGTTTTATTATGAATTTGTTTGGATTAAAATATTAGTTTTTGTTTAATTTTAAATTTAATTCGATCCCACCACTGTAGGGGTTGATGAATAGGGTTTATGGGAGGAAAGAGATTTTTAATAAATAGGTTGATGTAAGGAAAAGTTGAGGAGGTGTTAAGGATAGAGTCGTTTAATTTCCAATGAGAGGATTTGTATTTTATTTTAGAGGGTATTGTAAGAGAGAGAAGGGGAGCTTTGTTGTAATCGGAGAAAGATATGTTGTAATAGGAGGAATGTATTATTTTAGCAAGAAGGGGTGAAGAGATATATATACGGTCGAGTCGTGATGTGGGGCAGGAACGGGAAAAGGAAAAAGTTCGGGAATTGGGATAGAGGTAACGGTATGAATCGGTTAGGTCAAAATTGGTGAGAATTTTTTGGAATAATATTTTGTCGTTTGTATTTGGGGTGTAATATCCGGTTCTGTCTATAGGGTTTAATACTAAGTTAAAATCGCTTGCAATTATTATGTATTTGTTTTTGAAATCTATATTTTGGAGGTAAGAGGTTAGAGTTTTAATAGCTTTGATTCTGTTTAAGGTTTGAGAAGAGGTTTTTCCGGAGGGGAGATAGCAATTTATAAGGGTATAGTTTATGTTGGATAAGGTAAAGGAGATAGATTGGATATAATTAGGAAGGATTAGGTGGGGTGTGATCGTTTGTGAGTCTAGGTGTATGTGTTTAGTATTTAAGAGTATAAGTGTACCTTGTCTATGTGCAATTGTGGGGGTTAGTGAGTGGTCTGTGTTAGGATAAGCCAGGAAGATGTGCTGGTGTAGGAAGTGTGATAATTGTTGGTGCTGAATTGTGTGTGTTTCCTGGATAAATGTGACGTGGATGTTATGTTTAAAAATAAAGTGTGCAAGTTTATTTGAAGAATTATTAAAACCGTTAATATTTAAAGAGCAGAAGTTTATTTGCATAATTAGTGAATTGTTTAATTATGGATGGGATTTGTGTATAAAATGAAAGCAATAAAAATATAAAGGTGTTTTTATAAAAAAAAGTGAAAAAAAAAGAAAAAAGAAGGATCTGGGAATCGAACTCGTGTTTTAAAGAAAAAAATTTGCGACAGCCTGGACTAGTACAAAGAGTACCATGTTTATGAGATAACTTGATGTGAGGCACACCAATTTGTACCTTGTGGTTAATCTTTTATTTGTGGTTTTAAGCCACAGTATAGTCTAAGTCCAGTGATGCCAAGAGTGCTCAAATCATATGAAATGATAAGTTATGCATAGCGCAGCAGCATCACTGTCTTCTCAGCCAGAGTGCTCAACCTGCAAGAACAGGGAGCATAAATAACTGCAGACAGTACTGCTTTGACCTTACTGTGTATATATGTAAATAATTATTTATTGGTGCAACATAAATCTTAAATATTATGACTTTGAGAAAATTTGTATGAAAATTTTGCCAAAAAACAATTAGAAAAAATTTTGTGCTTATTCAATGTCAAACATGTTTAGCTCACTTTCATAAAAAATGTGATAGAATACTTAACAATCAAGCAATAGCTTCAAATAATTTTTACTGTAAGCTAATTGTTGTAAACATAAAAACTCACATGTATCACATAATTCTGGTAATAAAAATATTTGTAAATCTGAAGTATACTTTAATGCAGGAAAATTAAATTCAATCTTTGTTGAGGACAGTAATCCTGAAAATAAAGAATATGATAACTTAATTAATCCAAATATTCATTACTTTCAAGAACAATTCTGGGAAGTTCAATCTACAAAATTAATCTTTAATAAAAACATTTGTTATAGTCTTCTTATTATTAATATTTGTGTTAATATTAGGTCACTCTCCGATTCTTTAAATTTTAGTAAATTAGAAAGCTTTATTTATAATCTAAACCCCAAACCAGAAATAATTGCTGTAACTGAAACATGGATTCAGAATAATTCACCTGGTCCATATTGTAATCTTGAAAATCGTAATTTGATTTCTAACAGCAGGAAAATTTCCAATGGTGGTGGAGTTGGTTTATACAGGGGTGTTTCAAAAAATTTGACATGTAAATATTGCAGAAACTACATAGTCAAATCAAATGAAATTCAATAGAGTTAATGATGACCTAAACAAGATTTTTTAAAAAATTGAATTAAAATTAGTCAAAGGCACGTGAATTCCATGAAAAGTTTCGCAAATGCTCAATATGCGCACCGCCTGTAACGCGGCACATGTGAAGTCGGTACTCTGGCTCCTCCTAAACATGCTGCAGCATGTTTTGAGAAACAGTCTCCAGTGCGGTAGTGTTTCTTTGTTAACTACCTGTCTTGCACAAAAGTTAAACTGGAGACTGTTACCCAAAACATGCTGCAGCATATTTAGGAGCTCATCATTAACCCCATTAAATTTCATTTGATTCGATTGTGTAGTTTCTGTAATATTTACATGTCAAATTCTGTTAATTTTTTTGAAACACCTTGTGTATATTAAAAATTACTATAAACTTAACCTAATTGATGAATTGACAATATTGAATGAAAACAATTTTGAATCAATTCTTTAAAAAATAGAATTAAAATAATAAAAATTTATTTTTTGAAACATTTATACATCTCCTTCTAATGACAATCATTTCAATAAAAACTTTTTGAATCATCTTTACAATTCTATCCATATTAGTAATGAATCACTGATCTTTAATATCCATAATAGCAAATGTTTTATCACAGGAGATTTTAATTATAATTTTACTGAAATGATGCTTGAAAGTCATGCTTGAAAGGCAAGTATGCAATTTTACTGAAATGATGCTTGAAAGTCATTACATCCCAGTTATTAACAAACCGACTCGCATCACAGATACAAGTGCAACAGTATTAGACTACATCTGGACAAACTTACACCTTCAACAAATAAAATCAGGAGTCATTTTAAATCCACTTTCTAACCATTTACCAGTATGTATGTGTCTTAATCTTAATAAACAGAATTTTTATGGACCTCAACAACAAAAAATCTTTTACCCCAAAACATAACCAAGTTTAATGAAATGTTAAAAAATATTGATATTAATGCAAAATTAAATAAAGCTAATACTAATTTAGCATTTAAATTATTAATGGACAATTATAAATCTACTTTTAACTACTGCTTCCCTTTCATCAAGCAAAATATTAAAAACAAAAATAAACAGCCATGGCTTGATAATGATCTTTATTTATTAATGTTTAAAAAAAGCAACTGTTTTAAAAAATTTTTGAAAAATAAGAGTGTTTAAACAAAGCAAACTTCAATAAAGTAAGAGATACATACAATCGCACCTTGCAAGAAAAAAAACAGAGTTATTCTAGACAAACAGTTAAGAAATTAAGTATTAATTTAAAAGAGACCTAAAAAAATATAAACAAACAATTAGGTAAAGTCAAATCACCAGTATGTTCTTCCATATCCATAAACAACAATTTGGTAAATGACTCCCTCCAGATTACTAATTATTTTAATGACTACTTTGTAAATGTTGCAAATAATTTAGTGTCAGATTTACCCCAAACATCTCAGAGTTTTCAAACATTTATGCAATCTCCCACATTGAGCACACTTTATCTCTACCCAACTAGTTTAACTGAAATAAAAAGATTAATCAGCAACTTTCAGTCTAAAAAAGTACTAGCATTGATGAAATTTCCTCAACTATTTTAAAAAGCATACCAGACAATATAGTATTAGCTCTAACACATGTATTTAATCTTTTGTTAGCTTGTGGTGAATTTATCTCAGACTTTAAAACTGCAAAAGTACCAATTCATAAAAAGGGTAGTGTAAATAATGTATGCAATTATCGCCCAATCAGCTTACTTTGCTCCATGTCAAAAATATTATAAAAAGTTAATATACAATCGTGTAGCATTATTCTTAAATAAACAAAACTTTTTTTATGGATATCAGTTTGCTTTAGAAAAAATCACTCAACTAGTCATCCAACTTCATTATTTATAGAAAATATTGCTGAAGTTCTTGAAAACAAAAAACGTGTACTCGGCATATTCCTTGATCTATCTAAAACGTTTGATACTATTGATCCTACAATTTTACTATCCAAATTATGGCATTGTGAAATTCTTGCTGTAGCGCATGATTGGTTTTGTAGCTATCTTAGCAACAGAAAACAATTAGTTGAAATAAATAATATCTGCTCCAATACTATGTCAATAAAATATAGTGTCCCTCAGGGTTTAATTTTAGGTCCATTACTATTCTCAATTTATGTAAATGATTTAAATAATTATTTTACCTTAGGAAAATGCATCATGTATGCAGACGACACTAATATATTTTTAAAAAGTAATTGCTATGAAACCTTATATGAAGCTGCAAACAAGGAGTTATAGAACATAGATAAGTGACTTCTAGCAAATCGACTACTTCTAAACACTGTCAAAACACATTATATGATTTTTCGCACACCCAAAACAAAGTCTTCATCAAAAAAACTGACAATTTCAATCACAATTAAATGTACTTCTCAACAACCAAAAACGAAATTTTTGGGAATAATATTTCATAAACACTTAAGTTAAAAATTGCATATGGACTTAGTGCTACCACAAATCTGCGTAAGTTACATTACTATCAAAAAAATTTCAAAACGCTTTGACAAAAAAACTCTGCTTGTATCGTACAACTCCCTGATAATCAGTCATATAAGATATTGCATAACAACTTGGTATATTGGTAATAAAAACACAGCCTCAAAAATTCAACGAATCGCTAATAAATTTATATGATTAACATTTGGATTACATCACAAGGCTAACATAACTGACATCTTGCGAAACAATAACATAATAATAATCGATCAAATAACAAAATTAAATAACTTGTTTTATGTATAAATGTATAAAAGGCATGTTACCACCATGCTTTAATCATTTTTTTCAAAATAACCTTGTAAGCAACAACTTTACCAAATGTACAAGAAGCCGGTCCAAATTCTGTCCTTCGTTTTGTAGATTAAACATAACTAAACAATCTTTAAGCTACAGAGGTCCTCTTGCTTGGAATAAAGCCCCATCAAGCATTAAACAGATAAAATCATATAAAAAATTTTGTACAGGATTTTAAAGCACCTTATAGCAACGTAATTTTAATGGTAATTAACTTTACAAAATTTAAAACATTTGTTGCTGGTTGTAATTGTTTCAAGTAACTCCACTTAAATGGACAAAAAAATTGAAGGTGATAAAAGCCCGATGCGACTTGAAAGGCAACATACAGATCATTACAGCCCGTACAGTTAAATGAAATTTACATAATTTATTTCTTTTTGCACCTATTCTTGTTTGCTATTTTTATGTTTTTATTTTTATGTACATAAATTTTGTTCAGCCACATGTTTTTGAAATGGTCCTTTTTGACCCATGGCAGGATTTCTTTTGGTGGGTTTCTTTGCCTGCCTGACCCTTTTTTAGTCCAGATCCTTTTGGTCTTTGAGCTTGTTGTTTTCTCCACCCATGATTATACTACATTCTCTGACTATGGCTCGGATGTGTGTATTAATTATCTTCTTTTTGCTTTCCTTTTCTTATCGACACCACACTGCTTTGTTTAAACGTACACCGACCGTCAGTAGTGCGTGTAATAACGTATTTCGTTTAGTCGCTGCTTCCTTATTCAATATCTGTATTTTTCGTGCAGTATGAGTAATTTCAAGTTGATTGTGCGTAAAAATGAAAATAAATAAATTAAAAAATGAAAAAATAAACCCACGAAACACTGATATAGGCTAAATCTTACTGCTGACTACTAAAGTTATGTTTTGTATCAAATTATGACGTCGGTTATTGGCTTTATGTCGTCAATATTATTTTGTAGCACATGTGAAGATAGATGGAAATGCGATGGATATATAAACTGTCCCTGGCTCAGTCCTCACGATGAAGCAAACTGTTCACAACAATGTCCATCATCATGGTTTACCGTCCCTTGTGATTGCAACAAACCAGGAAATATGACGTGTGAAGGAAAAGTTGGGCAAAGAAATTATGTTTGCTATCCCGTGTGGGGTAAGTTGCCTGTTTCTTTTTGTAAATATTACAATCTCTTGTTTCAAAATTACACAAAGCCAAGTACATTACAAAAAATTTTTAATTCTGACGTAATAGATATCGCTGGGAAATAATTCATTCAATCAAATAAAGTACAAAAATTCTTAAAAAGTTTTCAAAAATTGAAACATTTTATGTTAAAACAATCATTTGTATAATGAAGTAAAAGAGTTTTGGTTTCTGCTGCACATTATACTGTAAAAAGTGATTAACTGTTGACTTAAATACGAATACTCTATCTCCAGTTAAAACAGAGTTAACCGAAGTTCCTATAAAATACTAGTTATAAAACTAATTGTTACCATTGAAACGTGACAAACCTTCATTTGTTTCATTAGTTGATCAATCTGGTATTGAAAAGCATCACGTGAAGCAATGCTTCATGTGTATTTTGTTTTGTTTTTTTTACACGCTGTTTGTTTTGTTTTGTCTTTTGTATATGCTTGAAATACGGAAAAAAAACCGTGACTATTTTGTTCTACTAAAATAAAGATTGTTTGACATCTAACCTTAACTTTAATATCTAATATTCTCAGTGTGATTATGGCTAACCCAATTAAGCAATTTTATTAATGCGTGACAAATAAAAGCTTACATGAAAATATTTGAATTGTTTAAAATGAGATTCTCGAAAACTTTAAAAAAATCAAAACAGCGATGCAGAGGACAGAGACAGTCCTAAGCATCTTCGTAGGCAAGTTCGATCACCTATGAACTGGTGATAAGGATCTTTTTCTGTCTATATGCAAATGGATGGCACACCTATATCGAATTGTGAGTACGGTGCCACGACACAAACCGGAGGGCACGTTTTATCAGCGTGACCCCATACATCAAGCATCACATGGAACACGAGTTCTGAAAATTTTGGATGACGAAACCCAACGCTGGCTCAACACTGTTGCTTCCTGCATCTGACCCGGGCAATATAGCATCATGTGGTGATAAAAACGTAAACAAAAAGCTATATATAATTTATTTAAATTCTGGAATTCCATATCTAATAAACTTTTTGAACAGCATTTTTTTACGACAAACAAAACGCGTATGACTACAACCGTACCTGCCTTAGAAATTCTCAAAAACTAGGGCAAACTCAAAATTTTTCGGACCCGTCAAAACCTGAAGCGAGCAGAGATTGGGAAGCGACAGAAATAATTTAGGTAAAATCGGACATTTTAGGGCAGAGACAAGAAATTGTGTGGGCAAGATTGAAGGTAAAGACCTCTTTTTAGAGATCACTATGTTTTAGGGACAAAAATCGAGAAATCAGAGACAAATTCTAAGTGAAGACCTTTGTTTGTTTTGTTTGTTTTTCTGTCTTCATCTCATATTTTAGACAAATTTTTTCTCACGTTCGTAAAATTTAAAAAATCATGATTCGGGAAAACATCACAAAATTAGCGCAAAACTGTATTGCACACCCAAATCTTTTCAGCTGGTACGTCAGTAGTATATAAAAGGAATTTTGACGGCAGTCCGATGGCGCAGGCGCTGGCGCGATGGCGCACTGACGTCATCAGTGCGCCTACGGTTCCGAACCGTACACTGCATGAACCAACAAAAAGGTCCAAACCCTATCTTTTACTTTCTAGAGTGTATACGTTTCAAATCAATTTAGTTTCAAGTTAATATTAATAATAAGATTAATAAGTTCTAAAAGAAATAAAAACAATAAGATTAATAAGTTCTATTGAAAACAATTTTATAAAGTTTATGCGCTAGAAAGTTACGACGTATTTCCTGAAGCGTGAACGTCGTTTCCTGTTCTGAATCGTATTGATTTGACCTTAAGTAAACTCTAACTACGTCCAAAAAGTGATTTAATATTTTTTTTTTTTCTAACTTTAATCTCAAAGGCAATACTTGTGCACGTTTAAGCGTTAATTTTTGTTAGACCTTTGTTTAATTTTTTCTTGAAAACCTTAATTTTTGTCATACCTAAACTCAATTTTTTTTCTAAAGAACCTTGATTTTTGCCACACCTTTGTTTAATTTTTTTCTTGAAAACCTTAATTTTTGTCATAACTACCTTCAATTTTTTCTTAACAACCTCTATTTTTGTCATAACTTTGTTTAATTTTTTCTTGAAAAACTTAATTTTTATAACTATCTTCAATTTTTTTCTCGCCGATCTTGATTTTTTTTATATCTAGGTTTAATTTTTTTCTTGATAACCTTGATTTTTGTCATACCTTTGTTGAATTTTTTCTTGACAACCTCGATTTTTGTCACACTTATCTTTAATTTTTCTTAACAATCTTGATTTTTGTCATACCTTTGTTTAAATTTTTTTCTTATCAACCTTGGTTTTTGTCATAATTTTGTTTAATTTTTCTTGGTAACCTTGATGTTTATCACACCTAAACTCAATTTTTTTTTCTAAAGAACCTTGATTTTTGTCACACCTTTGTTTAATTTTTTTCTTGATAACCTTGATTTTTGTCATGCCTTTGTTCAATTTAAAAACTTTTTTTCTCTAAGCAACCTTGATTTTTGTCATAACTCCCTTCAATTTTTTTCTTAACAACCTCGATTTTTGTCATAACTTTGTTTAATTTTTTCTTGAAAACCTTAATTTTTATAATTATCTTCAATTTTTTTTTCTCGGTGATCTTGATTTTCTTATATCTAGGTTTAATTTTTTCTTGGTAACCTTGATTTTTGTCATAACTTTGTTTAGTTATTTCTGGACAACCTCGATTTTTGTCACATCTATCTTTAATTTTTCTTAAAAGCCTTAATTTTTGTCGTAACTATCTTCAATTTTTCTTATCAACCTCGATTTTTGTTATACCTTTGTTTAATTTTTTCTTAAAAACCTTAATTTTTCTCATAACTATTTTTAATTTTTTCTTAACAATCTCGATTTTTTGTCATATCTTCGTTTAATTTTTTTCTTGAAAACATTAATTTTTATAACTATCTTCAATTTTTTCTTAACAACCTCGATTTTTGTTATGCCTTTATTTAATTTTTTCTTGAAAACCTTAATTTTTCTAGTAACTATCTTCAATTTTTTCTTAACAATCTCGATTTTTTGTCATATATTTGTTTAATTTTTTTCTTGAAAACATTAATTTTTATAACTATCTTCAATTTTTTCTCGGCGATCTTGATTTCTTTCATACCTTTGTTTAGTTATTTCTTAACAACCTCGAGTTTTGTCACATCTATCTTTAATTTTTCTTAACAATCTTGATTTTTGTCATGCCTTTGTTTGAGTTTTTTCTTATCAACCTTGGTTTTTATCATACTTTTGTTTAAGTTTTCTCAACAATCTTGATTTTTGTCATGCCTTTGTTTAATTTTTTCTTGAAAACCTTAATGTTTATAACTATCTTCAATTTTTTTTCTCGGTGATCTTGATTTTCTTATATCTAGGTTTAATTTTTTGATTTTTGTCATACCTTTGTTTAATTTTTCTTAAAAACATTAATTTTTGTTGTAACTATCTTCAATTTTTTCTTAACAACCTCGATTTTTGTTATACCTTTATTTAATTTTTTCTTGAAAACCTTAATTTTTTTAATAACTATCTTCAATTTTTTCTTAACAATCTCGATTTTTGTCATATATTTGTTTAATTTTTTTCTTGAAAACATTAATTTTTATAACTATCTTCAATTTTTTCTCGGCGATCTTGATTTCTTTCATACCTTTGTTTAGTTATTTTTTGACAACCTCGATTTTTGTCACATCTATCTTTAATTTTTCTTAACAATCTTGATTTTTGTCATACCTTTGTTTGAGTTTTTTCTTATCAACCTTGGTTTTTATCATACTTTTGTTTAAGTTTTCTCAACAATCTTGATTTTTGTCATGCCTTTGTTCAATTTTTCCCGACAACCTTGATTTTTGTCGTAACTATCTTCAATTTTTCTTAACTACCTCGATTTCTGTCATAACTATTTTTTAATTTTTTCCTGAAAACCTTAATTTTTTATAACTATCTTTAATTTTTCTCGACGATCTTGATTTTTTTTTTTTTTTTATATCTAGGTTTAATTTTTCTTGATAAACTTGATTTTTGTCATAACTTTGTTTAATTTTTTCTTGACAACTTCGATTTTTGTCACATTTATCTTTAATTTTTCTTTAAAATCTTGATTTTTGTCATACCTTTGTTTAAGTTTTTTTCTTATCAACCTTGATTTTTCTTGTACTTTGTTTAATTTTTCTTTGTCATACATAAACTCAATTTTTTTTTTTTCTAAACAACCTTGATTTTTGTCATAACTATCTTCAATTTTTCTTAACAACCTCGATTTTTGTTATAACTTTGTTTAATTATTTCTTGACAACCTCGATTTTTGTCACACTTATCCTTAATTTTTTTTACAATCTTGATTTTTGTCATATCTAAACTCAATTTTTTTATTTTTATTTTTATTTTTATTTTTTTTTATTTTATTTTTTTTTCTAATCAACTTTGGTTTTTGCCCTACCTTTATTTAATTTTTCTCGGTAACCTTGATTTTTGTCATACCTTACCTCAATTTTTTTTTTTTAACAACCTCAATTTTTGTCGTACCTTTGTTTAATTTTTTCTTGAAAACTTTGACATTTGTCATAACTATCATTAATTTTTTCTTAACAACCTCAATTTTAGTATAAACACTGTTACCATGGATATTACTTATTTTAAAATTCATATGTTCTTCTGGTAAATTCAGAGGCAAGTAAAACTTCAACAAATATAACAGGCGTAATATTTATTAAAGAACTCAACGACGTTTCGTCCGTTACATCGGGCGGACTTCTTCAGGTAAAAGCAGAACACAACGCGCACCGTATTTAAAAACCAAGAAGTTAAAAACACAAACCAACAAACACAAGGTGAGAAGCGAACATACATAACAATTCAATAATTACTTAGTGCAAAAGAAACAAATTTAACTGGTTGAAAACCCACATAAGTTGAGATTTTTTATATTGCTGTATATTTTTGGAAAAACATTACGATCTTTATCATTTATTGAATTTTTTGTACTATTAATATAAAACGATTCTAAAAATTTTCTTTTATCATAGTCAATGTTATAATCCAATATTTCAAAATTACCAAAATCAATCCTATGTTCACAATTAAAACAATGCTTAACCAATGCAGTTTTTTTATTCAAATCGTCTTCTTTTAATTTAGCCAAATTAATCGGTTTCAAATCACGTTTATGTTCCGATAAGCGAGTATTAAAACATCTGCCCGTTTCACCAACATATACATTTGAACAATCTTTGCACGGAATTTTATAAATTGCACCACGCTTATATATATCATCAACAGAGTCTTTTATTTTTGGTAAAATATTTCCAATTATTTTATAAGGGTAAGTATACACATTAATATTAAATTTTCTCAAAATTCTAGCCATTTCATCACTTAAACCTTTAATATATGGTAAACCGACATAGTTGGATATTTTTTCACTCATGCAAACACTTTTATTAACTTTTTTATGTTTAATTTCTTTTTTCATTTTATTCAATAACCAATCTGGATAATCATTCTCACGTAAAGTATTACAAACAAATTTAACTTCATTGATTTTATCTCGATAATTTGTAATTAATTTAGAATTAGCGCGAAACAATAATGTTTTAACCAAACCAACTTTTTGAGAAAAACTATGACATGAATTAAAATTTAAGTATCTGGTTGTATTTGTAGGTTTTCTATAGGCTTTTGTAGTTAGTTGACCATTGTTACGAACTATTAACACATCTGTTCTGCTTTTACCTGATGAAGTCCGCCCGATGTAACGGACGAAACGTCGTTGAGTTCTTTAATAAATATTACGCCTGTTCGTATTTGTTGAAGTTTTACTTGCCTCTGAATTTACCAGAAGAACATATGAATTTTAAAATAACCTCAATTTTTGTCATACCTTTGTTTAATCTTTTCTAATCAATCTTGATTTTTTATAACTGTCTTTAATTTTTTCTAAGCAAGCTTGATTTTGTACTTCTATTCAATTTTTAAAAAATTTTTCTTAGACAACCTTGATTTTTGTTACACCTATCTTCAATTCTTTTTCTACACAAATTCGATTTTTGTTATACTTTTGTTCAATTTTTAAAACTTTTTTCTTTAAACAATTTTGACTTTTGTTATACTTATGCTCAATTTTTCAAATGTTTTTCTTAACCAACCTTGATTTTTGTTATACCTAATTACAATTTTTTTCTTGACATCCTCAATTTTCTTTATACCTTTGCTTAATTTTTTCTTGGCAACCTTGATTTTTGTCATACCTTTGTTTAATTTTTTCTTAACAATCTTGATTTTGTTGCACCTACCTTCAATTTTTTCTAAGCAACCTTAGTTTTTTGTTATATCTATGCTTAATGTTTTCTCGGTAACCTTGATATTTAGATGCCTACATTCAATTTTTTCCCTAAGAAAGCTTGATTTTTAGGTACCTTTATTCAATTTTAAAACTTTTTTGTCTAAGCAGTCTTGATATTTGTTATAACCAATCTCAATTTTTCTTTAAGCAACCTTGATTTTTATTATACCTATGTTTAACTTTTTTTCTAAACAAGCTTGATTTTTTGTTTCACCCTTGTTGAATTTTTTTTTCTTGACAACCTTTATTTTTATTCGCAGTCAAAGTAATTCTTAAAAGTTTTAAACAAAAATTTTTATTGATAGGTTATTCGTGTTCAATAAGCAGATGTTTCATAATAAAAAAGTCGTCTTTTTTCTTTATTATTTAGTAAACCGAATTCAAACATAGTTATTATTTTTATTTTGTATGAATTTAATTTCTAGTGTTAACATTTTAATTGTTTCAAAAATGAATTCAGTTCCAACTACATTTAATCTTTTGGTCGTTTTATAAACTTTTAATAATAAGAAAGCTACCCGAAATCTCTGTAAACGTGACAACGTGTGTCAAGTTCTCTCTCTTATAAAAAAGCTTGAGTCGTATCCTGTTCATAACGTATTGCGTTTCCTGACATATTCATGATCGGAGTTTGAAAATCTGGTTACCTTAATTTCCAATGTAAAAATAGAGTAAACGAAAATTTTTATAATGCACCTTGATTTTGATAGTTTTTAACGATTTTCTGTGAAAAGAAAATTTTATTACAAACTTGACCCAAAAAATTTGATTTCAAAACACTGTGGTTTCAAAACATATATTTTACCAAGTAAATTTTCTAAAATTAACATAAAATTTGAAATCAAATAAGGCCAACGTAAGTAAGATCGATTCCAAGAAAAGTTAGTTGTTTTTTGAAAATATAATAAGATTTATTCTATCAAGTCCTATCATAGATAGTTCTTATGTCTAAATGAATCAACACATTGCAAATCGAACCCTTGCTCAAGAAGGGTTTGAAAAGCAAAACCATCTTTAAAAAAGTCTGTGCTTTGGATCAGTTGGAAAAACCTACTTTTCCGTCTGCTTACATCACCAACTCGGACCCGAGTAGTGAACCTGGAGAACATTGGGTTGCGGTTTATTTGACAAACGCGGTCGAGGAGAATATTTTGATAGTTATGGACTACCCCGTACATTGATCGGTCTCGACTCTTACATGGATGCCTACTCCTTATTGGCATTATTATATAAAGTTCTGGCGACCGTGTTCTTTGTTTTTATTGTGGAGGAGGTTTATTTTACTGGAAACCGCATGACAATCCTTGATACGAACACGCAAAGTGGTTCCCTATGTGTGAATTTGTTTTGAAAAAACAAGGAGTAAACTACGTGGAGAAAGTATGTCAGAAACATTCGGATTTGCATCGACCAGATATAAAAAATCCACCTCGATCCATTGCAGCGAATCGCTTATGTAGTATGTTGTTTCACCAAATGCAAAACAATGCGACAGCAAAGCAAAGGAATCGAAGATTAGAGGATCTTACGCTGTTTGATCCTCATGTAAAATACGCAAAAAGTAATGGGGTGGAGGACACCAAGATCCGTTATGCGCTATGAAATCAAATGGAAAAAAATCACTGCAATTTCTCCAATCGTCAAGATTTCCTAAATGCTATTTTAGATTTAAAAAAAGACGACAAATGTTTAAAATGTAAAAACGCTGAAAAACATGCAGTATGCATGCCCTGTGGACACATGGTGCTTTGTTGGACATGCGTTCAAGACACCCCCTCTTGTTGGTTGTGTTCCCAATGCATCTCTAAAAAAATTCGCGTCTTTCGGTGTTGATTGCGCAAGATTAGTGTGACGTAAGACTATTTCAAAACGTTGCGCAATATTAGTGTGACATAAGGCTATTTCAAAACGTTGCGCAATATCCGGTTTAGTGGTTATAAAAAGAGACGCGTTTGCGAAACCTCACATTATGGAAACATATACGAGTCAAGCAGACGATCTACATCAAGAAGCAAACGAAATCGAGTACCCCGACTACATTCCTCCTTATACAAGTTGTTACGAAAGTTTGTTGGAGGTTGAAGAGATTATCACCAGAGCAAGAGAAATGGAAAGTGCAGCAAGAGACATTCGAAAAAAGTTTCAAGAAATTATCACATCCGGACTACCGATACCTTCTTCATCCCTATTGAGAAAAGCAATTATTAGTGTCAAAAAAGGAAAAGTAATGTTTTCGATGGATCAACTTGTTCAAGTCGTTGATGTGATAATGGGGAATCTTCCTTACATCCTTTTTCGTCCCAAATCCGAAACAAAAGAGGATGTAGTTTTACTATTCTGGTCTACCAACATGGACGATGCTGCGTGTGAAGTGCAAAAAAACATGGAAATCATTAAGCGAGAAGTAGCAGTGAATCAATTTCAATTGCGTTGTGTGGTGGAAAACGTACCAACTGCAAGACGTCAATTCCTCTATCTACTCAACAACTACATCTTTTTAAAAGTGCAAAAAGACGATGTCTGCCACCTGCCACCAGACAACCACGAACAACTGGAGACCTTTGTCAAACTCTTGACTAACCCTGAACCGATAAAAAAGCGAAAAGTAGATATTATTGCAAGCACGCCTTGATGTGTATTATTTTATTAATAAACAATATGTGTACAATCAATGTTGTGATACATTATGAATAAAGCGAGGAATAGAGCGATCGTTTTCAGTTAGGTTTGACATAAAATCGATACAATAGCATGCAAAGGTACACCAAGACAACAAAATAAAATAAAACAGATACAATAACGACCACAAAAACTGGAAAAGTACGCTGTAAGGTTTTGCGATTGTAAATCCATCCCA
>CAVMFT010000121.1:209269-405765 GCA_963680785.1 Diplosoma virens
TTCCCAATGCATCTCTAAAAAAATTCGCGTCTTTCGGTGTTGATTGCGCAAGATTAGTGTGACGTAAGACTATTTCAAAACGTTGCGCAATATTAGTGTGACATAAGGCTATTTCAAAACGTTGCGCAATATCCGGTTTAGTGGTTATAAAAAGAGACGCGTTTGCGAAACCTCACATTATGGAAACATATACGAGTCAAGCAGACGATCTACATCAAGAAGCAAACGAAATCGAGTACCCCGACTACATTCCTCCTTATACAAGTTGTTACGAAAGTTTGTTGGAGGTTGAAGAGATTATCACCAGAGCAAGAGAAATGGAAAGTGCAGCAAGAGACATTCGAAAAAAGTTTCAAGAAATTATCACATCCGGACTACCGATACCTTCTTCATCCCTATTGAGAAAAGCAATTATTAGTGTCAAAAAAGGAAAAGTAATGTTTTCGATGGATCAACTTGTTCAAGTCGTTGATGTGATAATGGGGAATCTTCCTTACATCCTTTTTCGTCCCAAATCCGAAACAAAAGAGGATGTAGTTTTACTATTCTGGTCTACCAACATGGACGATGCTGCGTGTGAAGTGCAAAAAAACATGGAAATCATTAAGCGAGAAGTAGCAGTGAATCAATTTCAATTGCGTTGTGTGGTGGAAAACGTACCAACTGCAAGACGTCAATTCCTCTATCTACTCAACAACTACATCTTTTTAAAAGTGCAAAAAGACGATGTCTGCCACCTGCCACCAGACAACCACGAACAACTGGAGACCTTTGTCAAACTCTTGACTAACCCTGAACCGATAAAAAAGCGAAAAGTAGATATTATTGCAAGCACGCCTTGATGTGTATTATTTTATTAATAAACAATATGTGTACAATCAATGTTGTGATACATTATGAATAAAGCGAGGAATAGAGCGATCGTTTTCAGTTAGGTTTGACATAAAATCGATACAATAGCATGCAAAGGTACACCAAGACAACAAAATAAAATAAAACAGATACAATAACGACCACAAAAACTGGAAAAGTACGCTGTAAGGTTTTGCGATTGTAAATCCATCCCAATAAGGAGTAGGCATCCATGTAAGAGTCGAGACCGATCAATGTACGGGGTAGTCCATAACTATCAAAATATTCTCCTCGACCGCGTTTGTCAAATAAACCGCAACCCAATGTTCTCCAGGTTCACTACTCGGGTCCGAGTTGGTGATGTAAGCAGACGGAAAAGTAGGTTTTTCCAACTGATCCAAAGCACAGACTTTTTTAAAGATGGTTTTGCTTTTCAAACCCTTCTTGAGCAAGGGTTCGATTTGCAATGTGTTGATTCATTTAGACATAAGAACTATCTATGATAGGACTTGATAGAATAAATCTTATTATATTTTCAAAAAACAACTAACTTTTCTTGGAATCGATCTTACTTACGTTGGCCTTATTTGATTTCAAATTTTATGTTAATTTTAGAAAATTTACTTGGTAAAATATATGTTTTGAAACCACAGTGTTTTGAAATCAAATTTTTTGGGTCAAGTTTGTAATAAAATTTTCTTTTCACAGAAAATCGTTAAAAACTATCAAAATCAAGGTGCATTATAAAAATTTTCGTTTACTCTATTTTTACATTGGAAATTAAGGTAACCAGATTTTCAAACTCCGATCATGAATATGTCAGGAAACGCAATACGTTATGAACAGGATACGACTCAAGCTTTTTTATAAGAGAGAGAACTTGACACACGTTGTCACGTTTACAGAGATTTCGGGTAGCTTTCTTATTATTAAAAGTTTATAAAACGACCAAAAGATTAAACGTAGTTGGAACTGAATTCATTTTTGAAACAATTAAAATGTTAACACTAGAAATTAAATTCATACAACATAAAAATAATAACTATGTTTGGATTCGGTTTACTAAATAATAAAGAAAAAAGACGACTTTTTTACGTATTATGAAACATCTGCTACACTGGGTAGGTAGTACAATGAAAACAATGTTCCACCAGCGCAACTGCAAAAGACACCGCTAAACCGCAAGGGTATACTGGCGGCGGTACCGATATGCTAACCACATCGAGTTAGCTAACACGGATACGGGTTAAGACAAGCAAAACCCTGCAGTTCCCATTACAAACATATAGTAAGAATGGTCAAGTCAATCAACAAGCAACTACCTACCCAGCGTTCAGGTCCACAACTGGATGTTTGAGGTGTAAAAACCACAAACAGAAAGTTGTGCCAGCTGTTTAAGTTTTCAACTTTTTCACCTGGGGTCAACAACAAGCTGTAGTGTCCTGACGAGTCCTAATATTCTATTTGAATAAGGTAAGTGGAGTCTTGCTTTTAGACTCCTTACCTTATTAAATACGGATCAACCCCAAACCCCTAAAACTCCACAAAAATCTCAAAACCCACAAAAAAAAAAAAATAAAATAAGGACGAAACAGGTCTGTCGGCACTTGCTTGTTGATTGACTTGACCATTCTTACTATATGTTTGTAATGGGAACTGCAGGGTTTTGCTTGTCTTAACCCGTATCCGTGTTAGCTAACTCGATGTGGTTAGCATATCGGAACCGCCGCCAGTATACCCTTGGGGTTTAGCGGTGTCTTTTGCAGTTGCGCTGGTGGAACATTGTTTTCATTGTAAAAATCAAGATTGTTGAGAAAACTTAAACAAAAGTATGATAAAAACCAAGGTTGATAAGAAAAAACTCAAACAAAGGTATGACAAAAATCAAGATTGTTAAGAAAAATTAAAGATAGATGTGACAAAAATCGAGGTTGTCAAAAAATAACTAAACAAAGGTATGAAAGAAATCAAGATCGCCGAGAAAAAATTGAAGATAGTTATAAAAATTAATGTTTTCAAGAAAAAAATTAAACAAATATATGACAAAAATCGAGATTGTTAAGAAAAAATTGAAGATAGTTATTAAAAAAATTAAGGTTTTCAAGAAAAAATTAAATAAAGGTATAACAAAAATCGAGGTTGTTAAGAAAAAATTGAAGATAGTTACAACAAAAATTAATGTTTTTAAGAAAAATTAAACAAAGGTATGACAAAAATCAAAAAATTAAACCTAGATATAAGAAAATCAAGATCACCGAGAAAAAAAATTGAAGATAGTTATAAACATTAAGGTTTTCAAGAAAAAATTAAACAAAGGCATGACAAAAATCAAGATTGTTGAGAAAACTTAAACAAAAGTATGATAAAAACCAAGGTTGATAAGAAAAAACTCAAACAAAGGCATGACAAAAATCAAGATTGTTAAGAAAAATTAAAGATAGATGTGACAAAACTCGAGGTTGTTAAGAAATAACTAAACAAAGGTATGAAAGAAATCAAGATCGCCGAGAAAAAATTGAAGATAGTTATAAAAATTAATGTTTTCAAGAAAAAAATTAAACAAATATATGACAAAAAATCGAGATTGTTAAGAAAAAATTGAAGATAGTTACTAGAAAAATTAAGGTTTTCAAGAAAAAATTAAATAAAGGCATAACAAAAATCGAGGTTGTTAAGAAAAAATTGAAGATAGTTATAAAAATTAATGTTTTCAAGAAAAAAATTAAATGAATATATGACAAAAAAATCGAGATTGTTAAGAAAAAATTAAAGATAGTTATGAGAAAAATTAAGGTTTTTAAGAAAAAATTAAACAAAGGTATAACAAAAATCGAGGTTGATAAGAAAAATTGAAGATAGTTACGACAAAAATTAAGGCTTTTAAGAAAAATTAAAGATAGATGTGACAAAAATCGAGGTTGTCCAGAAATAACTAAACAAAGTTATGACAAAAATCAAGGTTACCAAGAAAAAATTAAACCTAGATATAAGAAAATCAAGATCACCGAGAAAAAAAAATTGAAGATAATTATAAAAATTAAGGTTTTCAAGAAAAAATTAAACAAAGTTATGACAAAAATCGAGGTTGTTAAGAAAAAAATTGAAGGGAGTTATGACAAAAATCAAGGTTGCTTAGAGAAAAAAAGTTTTTAAATTGAACAAAGGCATGACAAAAATCAAGGTTATCAAGAAAAAAATTAAACAAAGGTGTGACAAAAATCAAGGTTCTTTAGAAAAAAAAATTGAGTTTAGGTGTGATAAACATCAAGATTACCAAGAAAAATTAAACAAAATTATGACAAAAACCAAGGTTGATAAGAAAAAAATTTAAACAAAGGTATGACAAAAATCAAGATTGTTAAGAAAAATTAAAGATAAGTGTGACAAAAATCGAGGTTGTCAAGAAAAAATTCAACAAAGGTATGACAAAAATCAAGGTTATCAAGAAAAAAATTAAACCTAGATATAAAAAAAATCAAGATCGGCGAGAAAAAAATTGAAGATAGTTATAAAAATTAAGTTTTTCAAGAAAAAATTAAACAAAGTTATGACAAAAATAGAGGTTGTTAAGAAAAAATTGAAGGTAGTTATGACAAAAATTAAGGTTTTCAAGAAAAAAATTAAACAAAGGTGTGGCAAAAATCAAGGTTCTTTAGAAAAAAAATTGAGTTTAGGTATGACAAAAATTAAGGTTTTCAAGAAAAAATTAAACAAAGGTCTAACAAAAATTAACGCTTAAACGTGCACAAGTATTGCCTTTGAGATTAAAGTTAGAAAAAAAAAAATATTAAATCACTTTTTGGACGTAGTTAGAGTTTACTTAAGGTCAAATCAATACGATTCAGAACAGGAAACGACGTTCACGCTTCAGGAAATACGTCGTAACTTTCTAGCGCATAAACTTTATAAAATTGTTTTCAATAGAACTTATTAATCTTATTGTTTTTATTTCTTTTAGAACTTATTAATCTTATTATTAATATTAACTTGAAACTAAATTGATTTGAAACGTATACACTCTAGAAAGTAAAAGATAGGGTTTGGACCTTTTTGTTGGTTCATGCAGTGTACGGTTCGGAACCGTAGGCGCACTGATGACGTCAGTGCGCCATCGCGCCAGCGCCTGCGCCATCGGACTGCCGTCAAAATTCCTTTTGTATACTACTTACGTCTATGCGAATTAGCACAATTAAATTAATTTATATTTCATTTGTTTATGACTTAATTTTTAATACTAATAGCGCTCAAAACAATTTGTATGCGACATAATCATTTATATTAAGATATAAAGTCTTTAACAAGATATTTCATCAAAAAAAATCTAATTTAATGATAAGTTAAGAAAAAAATGGGAATCAGCCACAAACACTGCAAACGATTTCAATAAGTAGTTAATAATGTATGTAGCTAATTAAAAGTAAAAAAATTGAAAAATACATGCCAAAATATAAAGCAAACAAGCGTAGAGCATAATCACACTATTTTTCCTTCTAATGAGGCTCGCTTGAAGATCAATTACTTAGATTTAATTATCTGTCGATTGCGTTCACCCTAATCGCACTTTTAAAACTTATTTTTTTACGATGAAAATACACTTTCCTTTGTTGTTTCAGACGAGCTTGCAAAATCAAATAATGCCTTTTAACATTGAGAAAGAGCATAGACTAGGGGTCACCAACATGTACCCGCAGGTCTAGGTTGCCATCGAGGAACTTAGAAGTCGCCTGTAGGCGTATTTTAAAAATAACACGATCTAGTTGTAGATAAAGAATATTGAAAAAACTGTGTAAATATGTTATTTTGGAAAAGTGGATTAAACTGGTAGCCCTTATATGACATCATTAGATCTTAGTTTCAAAAAAGTGGGTGACCCCTGTTATAATCGGCAGCGTGGTGAAGTGGTTAAAGCGCCTGAATTGTGATCGACATGGTCTCGCTTCAAAGCCTACTTGCCCTATTCTGTTTGCGTCTTTGGGAAAGACACTCTACGGCACTTTCCTTTGTTTCCTTCGCTTCACAGCAAAATGTGTCACTGGCTCCGCTATCAATTTCAAACTTAATTCTGTGGTCATTAAGTCTAATAGTTTGATAGATGGGTGAAACAGAACATTGGACTTTGTGCACCAATTGTTTCACAAGCTTATTATCTCTTAGTCGAGACATGCATACAGATTGCAGATGACCTGTTTTCTTGCAGAAGCTGCAAATAGCTTTAATGTGGGGACAAGCTTTGCTAAAATGTCCAGAATTTCCACACCTGAAGCAGGCGGTTTTCTTTTCTTGCGTTTTGGAAGTTTTGGACTTTGCGTGATAAACTTTCTGCACCGACGTAGAAGGTTGACCGTGTACGGTTTCCTTTGCTACCTTGGCTGCTTCTTCCACTTCTTGAGCCACTTTGATGGCGTTGCTAAACTTCAGTTCATCGTCCTTGAGCTTGAAGAGTGTCTTCAAAACTGCTTCGTTATCGACCGAACAGATGAATTTAGTTCGCAAGGCTTCATCTAATGGATCTTTAATGGATTGAAAATCACACGTAGCTGCATCTTGTCGTATTCTGCTTGCCAGTTCAGGAATAGTTTCGCCAGGTTTGCGTTTCATGTCAGACCAGAACTTGAAACGTTCTCTGACAACAAACCGTTTTGGGTCAAACTGCTTTGCCCTAAACGTCTGAATATCATTCATGGTTAGCTCATGTATGCTTTTGACAGGTTGTTGCTGAGCCGCTAAGTTGCTAAGCATTTTGTAAACGGAGTTAGATTGGTTGGTAAGAAAAATTTGTGCTTGCTTGTTGTCGGGAATGGAGTTAGCAGTGACGAATGTTCGGAACCTTGCCAAATAATCAGTCCATAACTCAGATGTGGAATCGAATGGTTGAAAACTTGCCATCGGTGTTGGAACATTTTCTCGCGGGTTGTTCAAGGTGCTTTGTAGAATTTTCAGCTGCTCTTGAAGCATTGTCATTTGCTCTTGGTGTTGCTTGTTCTGCTCTTGGTGTTGCTTATTTAACAACAAAATCAGTTCAGAAATTTCACTCATATCGACAATTCAAGCTTTAATGCAGATTCAACAAATTTTCTTTTTTCTTGACGCAGATGAGTTACTTGAATCCTCGTCGCCACTTTTGCCTGTTGTATCTTTGCACGAATACACAGGTTTATTAAAAAACAATAGTAAATATTCACAAAAGTACTTAGCCAAAAAAAACAACCGTATTGAAATATAATGCTTTTAGTTCGTTTGCTGTAGTAGCTTGATAACTTTGAAATGACTGATGAACCAAAATAAAGGCGCATATTTAACTAGTAACAATTATGCTTTGAGATGCGCGTGTCCAATAATTGATCGAGCAGAAGGCGCTGATTACGATTAGAGCGTTTAAGAAAAAACACTACGTCATCTATTGCACAATATCACAACATATACAAGTTTTGATGGGGAGGAGATGGAAGATGATGTCGATAGCGTTTGTTTAGTTCGAACAATCAGTCGTCAAATCAATCCTGACAATCCATTGCTTGTGGTCAGAGAGACTGCCAAGGATCCAATTCTTTCCCAACTAATGCGATTTGTGAAGGAAGGATGGCCGCATGCATTTTCGGAAGAGCTTAAAGACTTCAAAAAGTTGGAAAATTCGTTGTCAACAGAGAATGGTTGCGTTTTTTACGGCTTACGGGTAATAATTCCTTCAACCCTACGTAATCATATTCTTAAATTATTACACCTTGGACATTTCGGCATGCAACGGATGAAACAACTTGCCAGGTCAACTGTCTATTGGCCAAGAATTGACTTTGACATCGAGAACTTATGTCGCAAATGCACTTCCTGTGGCCAATTTCAAAATAAGCCGGATAAACCTTCAATCCATCCGTGGATGATGCCAGAAAAACCATGGTCAAGACTCCACTTGGACCATGCGATCAACTTTCTGGGAAGAAACTGGTTAGTCCTTGTAGACGCTTATTCAAAATATCCTTGCATTCATCCAACAACCTCAACGTCTTCGAAAAGTACTACTGCTATACTTGAACAAGAATTTGCTCATTTCGGATATCCCCACACGTTGGTGACCGATAATGCCACAACATTCATGTCTCAAGAGTTCCAAGCTTGGTGCAAACAACGAGGCATTGTACATCTCACCGGAGCACCTTATCATCCAGCAACAAACGGTGCTGCCGAGCGTTTGATACAATCGTTCAAACAGGCATTGAGAAAATCCTCGTTACCTCCAAAGGAAGCTTTGCAAGAATTTCTAATGCAATATAGAAGAATTCCTTTTGCATCGGGACTGTCACCAAGCGAATTGTTGAATGGAAGAAGAATTCGCACCAAAATTGACACTTTGGTTCCATCCATTCCGCATCTCCTGCAGGGAAGACAGTCAAGACAAGCGAGCAAGCATTCAAATGCTGAAGACTCGGAAGTGGTTTCGAAAGTCGAACATCATTACTCACTAGGAGACCCTTGTTACGCACTGTACTTCGGCCCTAGAAGAGATCGTGACCCACGATGGGTGCCTGCGATAGTTACGAAAGTCCATGGTACACGAAGCGTCAATGTAAGAGTCATTCCTCGAGGACCAACTTGGAGAAGACATCTTGATCAACTTCGACCTCGATACGGTTCGGATCAAGATGATGATCCCTGTGAAATCCCAACGAGCGTTTTGTCTACAGAAACACTTCCAGCCGGGACTGACCACGCATCTAGTTCTTCTTCGATGAACCAACGCAACAATCCGAGACTACCAACCGGAGACGAGTACGGGCGACACAATCTACGACGATCAGCGAGAACAAAGAGACCTCCAAAAAAATATTGTTGCTAATATGTATATATATTTTTTTGTCGTAGTTTATTTGGGGAGGTGTTGTGATATTGTGCAATCGATGACGTAGTGTTTTCCTAAACGCTTCTAATCGTAATCAGCGCCTTCTGCTCGAACAATTATTGGACACGCGCATCTCCAAGCATAATTGTTACAAGTTAAATATGCGCCTTTATTTCGGTTGATCAGTCAGTTCAGAGTTATCAAGCTACTACAGCAAACGAACTAAAAGCATTCTACTTCAATACGGTTGTTTTTTGGCTAAGTACTTTTTGTGAATATTTATTATTGTTTTTTTAATAAACCTGTGTATTCGTGCAAAGATACAACAATAGACAACTCTTATTCATTCATTCATTCAGCAAACAATGGTGTATCTGTGAAATCAAACATTTAATTTGCTAAAAAAATTTGAAGTTATTTTAGAAAAACAATTTATAAAATAAATCAATAAAATAAAAGCCATCCCAAACTGGAAAAGAAGTTTTTAACAAAGTACACCATGAAAAAAATAAATTTTTAATTGCCGTATTTATTTAAAAATTTCTTGAACACCACCACAGATCTTTGCTAATTAACTTTCTAAAGAGATACACAGGCTTATAAAAGTTGATTTGAGGAAAACTATCAAAAAGAAGTGGCATTAGCTAAATAATAATTTTGTAAACTTCTTTTTAACTGCACTTTTGAACAAACAATTCTTCTAACTGTTTATATCTTTACAAAAATTATTTTAAGTCTTAGTTTGTTTTTATTTCCATTCAAAAGAACAACTGATAATTGAAAATAAAATAGATCAAAGGTTGCAAATAGGGAGATGGCAATTAATTGATTTATGTTGCAACATGCACAAAAAATATTGCATGTGTAGCGTCGCCAAGATGCGAACCAGGCTGTGATCGCGCGCTAATTAAAGTTCGCACATGGCGGCTGGTGATTGTGCGCGCTGCTGTTGCCTGCCCTTTGGCTATCTCTCAAATTGTAACAGTTAGCACGAGGTAGTTCTTCACTTTTTGGTTTGGCCTTCGTAGGAGAAGGTTACTAGTAGAGCCTGCTGGCCGCTTTCTGATGTATATCCTCTTGGAAATTTGTATAGCCTATTGGCAGAAGTTTGAACGGAACAAATTTGTTATAACCTAAACCTAAACTTGGTGTACGTAATCTAACTGCGTGATTATAATTGGAATAAACAAGTATTCTTAGTTCAAGTTCGAAACATTTTCCGTTCCGGAATTAACAGCATGGTCACTGCATCTATACATTAACATTGAAGATTAAAAAAGCAACCAAATGCAAAAAAATAACATTCTTTAAATGTTACAAATACTCTTCTACAGGTCACAAGTTAGAAGTGCATTGCTTAGTTAAAATTAGCTTTTTACTTGAGTAATCTAGTGACTATTATGATGCATTTGTGTTTATTTTAGCATTTTAATATATTTTAGTCTACCATTAGCACATTTACATGTACTTCCAGAATGTAATTATTTATAATATTTACTTAAAAAATATAACCTTAAAAAAGCAGACCAGTATCACAGTATTACGCCTTTTTAAAGAAATTTAATTTTATGTAATATCTTAATAGTAATCGTTTTTTGCTGAACTGCAATGTTAATATTACTTTCTAATGTATTGCTCTTAGTGATACTATTTTTATTGTATTGTAGGTTTATTATTGGCTACTTTGTAATATAATTTCACAATATTTTTTTAAATTTTAAATTAGATATTTAAAAAATGTCATCTTTGGTTTTGAAGGATTTGACTAAACAATCTATGTTATTCAAGGTCTTACACCTATTTATAACTCTTTATTTGATATTTTATTAAAGCTTTTTTTCTTTGTACAAAGTTTGTAAATGCTTTGCGAGACTATTCTCCTTTGTGACGTAATAACTGCTTTTTACGAATCGATAAAGTTAACACATTTTCGGGGCATTGTGCGAGTGAGCAAGAGTTGTTTACAGTGCTGGTTTTGGCTGATAGTTGTTACGTTTTGGTAGCTCTGCAATTGTGTCGTTCTTCTTTTCATCTTTTTTATTAATACATTTCTTACAAGCTATCGCGGCCCAAGTTGCAAATAAAATTAAGGAAAGATCAGTTTAAAAGTTACGGACGTTCTGAACCGATTTAATGGCGACGGTGACGTATCAGTTTGGCTAAAGCAAGCGCACTTAGCGAAAAGTCTGCCTTAATTGAAAGATTTAGTAGTTGTGATTCCCTTGTTTCTTGATGGGCCCCGCATTTGCAGTGTATGATCAATTAAAAGAAGAGGAAAAGTGAGATGCTGATAAAATTGAGTTAGCACTGAGAACTGCTTTCTCTTGTGATAAATTTTTAGCTTACTATGAATTTCGAAATAGACAATGGAAGAATGGTGAGTCGGTAGATGTTTATTTGGCTGATCTTAAGCGGTTGGCCCATTTAGCAAACATCGACGGTGAAAATGAAGAAATTATTAAACTTTCGTTTGTTATGGGGTTACCTAATAAAGTTTCTGCCCAATTAAGAGCAACACCAAAAATTGACACGCTTGATTTGACTGCAATATTACAAATTTCTAGAGCTTTAATGACTGAAATATTTAAAAGCAATTTGATTGAAGTTGGCGCAGTTGCGAGAAGCAATACAAGTGCGACTACTTTCAGATGTTTTAATTGTGGAGATCCGCACTACCGAAAAGACTGTGTTAAAGCAAAAGAGATAATTCATTATGCGTGCGGAAAGCGTGAGCATATTGCACGACTTTGTGCGGCACGAAATTATAGCTCTGCGGGAAACGAAAATGAGGCATTGCGTGCGCCAGCAATGGCCCCAATCATAGCGAAGGCGCAATCGTCCCAAGAATGAATGTTAAAATTAATTAACCAGCAGCTTGTGATTTAATTGACACCGGTATACGCAAACATTAGTGGGATCTACAATACGAACAACTCAAGCAAGTGGGCGTAAACAAATTATCACTGATGATGGGAGAGTGATAGATTGTTAGAGAGAAACTTACGTCACTTTGTCAATAGCGGGTAAAACGATTAAATACTATGTGTTGCAATCCAGAGAATGTTGCCGGGTGTTGACGTTGTAATCGGAACTGATGTGTTAAAGCACTTCAAATTCTGTCTAGATTATGAAAAATTTTCTATTGCGGCCGCTGTGATCTCAAATGAAATGCCTGTTGATAACCTAACAATCACTAAAAACTACCTTAAAGTCAATTTGATGGAGAGAAATGTGTTGCAAGGTGGAACCTGATAACAGAACCAGTGCTACGCAATTGTGTAGATTTTATAAGATGGACGAAGCTGTTTATCCAAGATTCAAATCAGAAGTAAATAGATGGATCGATAACGGTTGGTTAGTAAAAACTAAATGCAATAAAGAGTGTGTGATACCCTTAATGGCTGTTGTTCAAGAAAAGAAAGACAAGGTGCGACCAGTGCTTGATTTTGGAGAATTAAATGAATTTGTTGAATGCAGCGGGGCAAATGCAGATGCTTGTGACGAGAAACTGAGGGGAGGCAGAAATCGGCCAACTGTGCGTTGTTAGACTTACGCGATGTCTACATGCAGATAAGTGTTGCTGATGAATGCAGCAAGTATCAAACTTTTAAATTTGAGGGCAATTTTTATAAACCAATCAGGCTTGGGTTTGGTTTAAAATGCGCCCCTGAAATAATGAAAGCCATCGTTTCTAATGTTTCGTCGTTAGATAAAAGATTTCTGAAGAAACTAACCATTATTATGATGACATTATCATTGACCTCAACGTGGTAAGTGCCCAAGTAGTAAAAGATCATTTATTAAAATTTGGACTGATAACCAAACCATCTGAAAATTTAAATTTTGCAAAAGTCCTTGGCTTGCAAACTTATGAAAAGAAAGGTGTTGTTCATTGGAGACGAACTGAGCTAAAGAAAGAGATAAATCCGTCAAATCTGAATTTTATGACAAAGCGGCAAGTGTTTTCCTTGTGTGGATAATTGATTGGTCATTACCCAGTTGCTGGATGGTTGCTTGTAGCGTGTAGTTTTGTAAAAAGGAGCTGTGAGAGTACCGCATGGGATAGTTTTGCTGGGTCCGTTGCTATTCAAAGATTAAGGGAAGTTTTAAGTTGTTTGGATGTTAATGACCCAGTTCTTCCGGAAAGTTAAATGTTTGGTGTGACGCTAGTCAAATAGCATATGGTGTTGCTTTGAAAAGAAAAAAAACAGGTCATTGAAGACGGAGCTTGGTTGCGAAAAGCCGATGATGGAACTCACATAAACTTGGCTGAGTTGAATGCGGTGACTAAAGGAGTCAATTTAGCAATGAAGTGGGGAGCCGGAGATATTACAATTTTTACAGACTCTGCCGCCGTTTACTCGTAATTGTCATCATTGTTGAAAAAAGATTAACGCATTAGAATATCTGGACTATCCGAAATGTTAGTAAAAAGAAGACTTTCAATATTTTCGGAAACACTAGAAGCATACAAAGTCAAATGGAGCGTGTCCCTTGTTTTTACAACTAAAAATAAGGCTGATGGACTTACGCACGTTCCAAAGCATTGGCTAACCATAACTTCTTCAAGTTCAATTTGTGCAATTGCCCTCCATGAAAAGTTTTCTAAAAATTGTGGTCTTGCAGAGCAATCTCATACTTTGCATCAGTGTGGTGTTGAAACGACACTGCATTTTGCAAGAAAATTATACCCCAGCTACAGTAAAAGCGACGCGGAATTTGTTGTGAAAAATTGTCGCGAGTGCCAGTCAGTTGATCCGAGCGCAGTGAGAATTAATGGAGACGAGTTGAGTGTAGAGGAAGATTGGAAACGTCTCGCGCTTGACGTAACACACCATGGTTGTCAGAAGTACTTGACAATAGTTGATTGCGGCCCAAGTCAATTTGCCATTTGGAGAAACATTAAAAATGAATCAGAAAGTCATGTCGTGTCTGTGTTAAGACAGATACTTTCTCAGTTTGGTCCACCAATTGAAATTTTGTGTGATCATTCAGATCATTCAGATCCAATTTGATGCAGGAATTTTGTAAACTTTGAAAAATAAATTTAACTTTTAGATGCGCTTACAAATCTTCTGGGAACGGGATAGTGGAACGCAATCACAGGACAATTAAGCTAATGTCTGCTTGTTGCGGGAAAAGCATCGATTACTGCGTTTTCTGGTACAATATCACCCCACATGGCAGTAAAGGCATAATTCCGTGGAGCAAGCTTTTCTCTTACGAATGGCGAAATGCGTTTTTGGAGATAGAAGTTAATTCTAAAATTAATGATGGTTAGGAAAGCGATAAACGTGCGTACTCCGTGGGTGATAAAGTTTGGGTAAAGCCTCACGGAGCCCGTTGCACTTCCCTATGGAATCACGGAATAGTGACAAAAGTTAACTCTGAACACAATGTGGAAGTTGATGGGGTGCCGAGACATGTTTGTAACATGAGGAGAAGATGGGCGGATGAGGGCGAGCGAGACGATAAAAGTCTTATTTCGGCGAATTTACCAACAGTCGGTCCAAATTTTGTGTCTTCTAGTTCTGAACCTAACTTTGAAAGAGACGCTGAAAGGCGTAATGCCACTCTGGAAAATGGCAATGATGTAGAAAACGAATCACTTCTACTACCCCGGCGGGGGTCACGTGCGAGACGATTGCCGGCGCATCTTAAAGACTTTTTCGTTAACGATGATTTTGAAATCACGGGGGAGTGTGATTAAAGTTAAAAGTTTGTTTGTAAATGCTTTTCATGTTTGTGAGACTATTCTCCTTTGTGACGTAATAACTGCTTTTTACGAATCGATAAAGTTAACACAATTTCGGGGCATTGTGCGAGTGAGCAAGAGTTGTTTACAGTGCTGGTTTTGGCTGATAGTTTGTTGTTACGTTTTGGTAGCTCTGCAATTGTGTGGTTCTTCATTTCATCTTTTTTATTAATATATTTATTACATAATTAGTCATTATCTTTTTTTTAACAGAAAATTACATGAAAAAATTGTGAACTAATTTTAATACAATATTCTTCAATGGTTAAAAAAATTAAATAAAACAATAATTTTTCTTTTAGAAAAGCCAAAAGTAGACTAATGTATATAACTTACATGCTAATCATTAAAAATTTCAAATCTTTCTAATAAGAGTTGCTATTAAAAATATTGGATTTTAAATGGTATTGAATATAATTTGCAAATCTAAAAAGCTTAGGAAAGCAAATTTTACACTGCAAAAAACAATTGCACAGCAATTATGTAACTAAGCCTTTACAAAAATGAAAGATTAAAAATAATGTGTTGTTCCGATGATAAGAAGTTTTTGCAATTTTGTAGAATTTAGTAAATAGTTTTTGAAATTTTGTAGCAAATTTATTCGGTAACTTAGTACGTTATTTAATCGTCTACCTTTTCGGCGCCTGTAACGAAAGGCTCTCACCGATAACGCAATCTAGGTGTCTACTAATGGTAAAATTCTTAATCTTCTTGCTGGATCTGACCTTCGAACCAGCGACAGCAAAAATATAGTCTAGCTAAATCACAGCTCAGACTACCACAATATCTTCTCTATTAAGAAATATGCTCCAATCCACTTAGGAGCCTGAATAGTATAAATCAACAGCAAATAAATTCAGTAGCTTAATTCTTCACAATCACGTAGACAACCAAAGACTTGCGGCCAAAAAACTATGACTTCACACAGTTAACAATTTTCCAATTCTAAGTTACCACAACGAAACATCGAATCCATCTAATTAATTACTGCTTTTCAGCGAACCTTATTTATACCAGTCGATAAGGTTACTCGATTGTTCTGAAATTATCTAAAAACACAGGCTTGTCCATGGGACATATTTTTCTGTCCCGTCCCATCCCATCCCATCCCATGGGATTCCCATCGGAATACAGTTCAATAAAAATAATTAAATTTATAAAAATTTAGGTTTATTGTCTACTAAATAGGACGATATGCAGTGATGGCATTCAAAATTTTAAGAATAGGTTCTCTTTTATATTTTCTCCAAAAATTAGGGTGTTCTCTGAAAACAAAAAAAAAAAAGTCTTCACTTCGATTTCTTCTCTAATTTCTCTATTTTCTCCCAAAATTAAGGTGTTCTCTGAAAAAAAAAAAAAAAAAGGTCTTCACTCAGAATCGTTCTTTACACTCTGAACAAACATCTGCAGCAGATTGAAACTGTTACATTAAAACAGAGATATTGAAATACATAGATTACGTAAAGTAAAAACCGCTTCGCTTTTTCATAAATTGACAGCAACAGATAAAGATATAATGTTACGCACAAAACGTAATCTTATATAAAAAAAGACTATTTGTATTTATTTTCCGGTGTCCCACCACAAAATAGATAATAGATACAAGTATATGAAGAAAAAAGGAGAGTAAAAAACATTTAAAAGGTAAAAAAGTATAAAACTCTGACGTAATCAAGTTGCTATGACATGGCTACTTTCCCATGGGAAATACAAATGTGTGCTGTCCCATCCCATCCCATCCCATGGGATGATTCCCATGGGAATCCCATTCCCATGGACAAGCCTGCAAAAACAACAAATATTACGTCATAGTCAAAACAGGTCAAGCGGATAGTTCTGGAATTTACTTTAAGGTTCGTGAAATTAAGCAGTGTTGCCATTTTCTTATAAGTAAATGTAAAATACTTAAATTACTTATAAAACTGTTATTTCTTCGGCTATTTGAGCCGGACCAAAGCGAAATCAAAGAGATTTTTTATGAGATTGTGAATCTACATAATTTGGGCGATTTTTAGGAACGGAACATGTGTATTGTACAGCTATACAGTTAGGCTATTAGTTAAAACAAAAATTCAATTATTTTCTGTACTGTAAAATCTTGCCAGAAAAGAAAAAATTGATTTTAACACTAAAAACCCTTAGTTGCATTGTAGTTCTTTAGATATGGCATTTAAACTTGGATTATGGCTCTTAACTATAAAATAAAACATAAAAATATTGGGAGCAAGTTAAGAATTCGCCCTTGCTGTTTAAAACTCTTTGTTCTAAGTTTTGAATTCTCTCGTTTTCAACTCGCTTCTCTCTCTCTCGTTCTTTCTCACTCTTTCTCCCTCTGTTTCTCTGTTGCTCTTTACAAGAAGTAAAATTGTAGAGCTTGGCGAATGCTTTACCAAATAAAAATCACCGCGGTTGGGCGAATAATTTACAAGGAATACAGTTCGTTGATTGGAAACAGAGGGAGAAAGAGTGAGAAAGAACAAGAGAGGGAGTATACGAGAGAGAGAGAGAAGCGAGTTAAAAACGAGATAATTAAAAAATTAAAAAAAGAGTTTTAAACAGCGAGGGTGAATTCTTAAGCTCCAAATATTGTACTATTTATTATTCATTTACTGTTGCTTAATTCAAGAAATCAATACAATATCCGTGATTAGTTTTGTTTATTCTTTTGCCAACAAGTCATAAAAATGTTCTTTTATAAATAATTAGACTATTTTTTGGTAATACCAATAATACGTTTGCAAAAAAGCACTATTTAACTGTATATGCCTTCCCCTGCTTATACTAATACATTAAATACAAGCGGACTGAATGAAACAAAATGGTGACGCGGATGAGTTTCATAACTTGTATTTTATAGGAACTTTGGAGTTAACAAGCGCCAGAAAGGTACAAATTTAAAGACCAAACCGTCATTTCACCTTTTTTTCCTTTTTGCCCCTTATTTACTCTATTTTAACTAGGCAAAGTGTAAGTTGTAAAAAGAAATCACTTTTAAACAAAGATTCTTAAATCTTTTAAAAATTATTTGTGTGTCGTTGAGTTTTTAAGATATGTTGAATTATATTTAGTTTTTGTACAACACATTACAGATAGGTACTTCACATTATTTTAATTTCAAATAATGATTTATGTTTTAATTTCAACTAAAATTACTACTGGAAGTTATTGCAAATTTGTTAGAAATTGACAAATAAAAGCTAAAACCTTTAAAAATTTGTTATTAGCCAAACAATTTTTCTGAAAATAAATGTAGATTAGAACGTCATTATGATAACAAGGGTGGCTAACGCGGTTACGATTCAATGCCTATGTACGTTTCGTGAGGTAGTTTCTGAAAAGATACTTTATGTACTGCTCTCTCTATCTGCTCGGAAGTTTTAGCAAGCCGTTTTGAATTTTTGTGCTATTTTTAAGCAAAAAAAATAAAAAAACGCAAGTACATAATATCAAATGTGTTTTTTTCATTAAGCACAGCGAAAATTACTCAGGTAGATTGAGCATTAAACTCGCGTCCTTCGGTTTCCAAATCAGAACTATTTTACACTGAGCTATCCTACCACTCAGATAGACTGAGCATCAAACTCGTGTTCTTCTGCTCGCAAGTCAGAGTGTTATCACACTGAGCTATCCTACCACTCAGGTAGACTAAGCATTGAACTCGCGTCCTTCTGCTTGCAAGTTAAAGTGTTATCACACTGAGCTATCTTACCACTCCGATTGACTGAGCACCGAACTCGCGTCGTTCTGCTCGCAAGCCAGAATGTTATCACACTGAGCTATCTTACCACTCATATAGACTGTCACAAACTTTGTTCGGGAATCCCAAAGGACCAGTTGAGCTAGGTAACCCGAATACCTGCGCTGAAACAAAGCTGTGTCTAAATTTTATTTTATTCCGGCTCAAGAGGTAGTTTTGCTATGAGCCTGACAGTTTATACAGTTGGTTAACGAAAGCTCGGATTGATTTCGTTGAAGATTCTTTTTCACAACAAACAGAGACCCTTGTCTCTAATAAAAACAGATGTATTACAAAAATATCACGTCCGACGAAACTTCTATTCCACGCTTTGCCAAACTGCAAAGCGAAATCAACACTATAACTCGACTCAATCAACACAAATAATTCTACGTCTGTAGAACAAAACTGCCAACCACTGGCACAAAATAAATTCAACAATTGTCCACCGACACAAAATCTAACGGTCCACCTCCTGTGGCCAAACAAAATCACCTTCGCTCGAGCCGCCACTCGAGTCGCTTCAAATTACCTCACAACGATAATAATCATCATCATAATTTCTCGCTACGCATCGGCTTTATATAGAAAACAAAATCACGTGACGTAAACTTTCTCGTAAATTCAAGATTCAGCCAGAAACCCCTGGAGAGTTCGTTACGCGAATCAAGTGGAATATACGCGAATTTTCCAGTACAATGACGTTAGTCAAAAACATATTACGTCAATACAAAGAGAAAAAAAAAAAAAAAAAAGATACATGTATCGAGCCATATAACAAATTGGACGTATATCGCAGACAGCGCTCAAAGAGCCGCATTTATTCTCTTATAATAAAACTACGAACTGCTTTTAACGGGGATACACTACATCGTTATGATTAAAATTATGAATGAAGTGTGACATAGACTGAGCATTGAACTCGGGTCCTTCTACTCGCAAGACAGAGTGTTATCACATTGAGCTATGCATTGTGTTATTTTACATTAACATCAAACAATATAGGGTCTGCTTGGACAAGAGGTCAACTTTTAGGCATTTAAATCGTTTTTTTTTTTTTTGTAAGAATGTATCAAACTTTTTTAAACAAAAAAAAAATTTATAGGTCCTGTTGCTAACTCGGTTTTAAGCAAAAAAGCGGCAAAACTGAAAAAAAGTTACAATTTGAAAATTTCACTTGTTACGCATGAGATCACAAGACATTGCTTAGCATCCCGCATTGGTTTGTTAACCCTTAGTGCGGCAACGCTCACTGATTGTCGATTGTCCAGGAAGGGGTTGAATGCGTATAACTATGGCAATACAAATAGCGGTAACTACTATGTTAAAGAGCAAACGTTGTCTTTTTTGCATAATTTAATTCCAAAAAACAAACAAAATACTTTGTTTTAACTTGTTTTCAGTGATGTTTTATTTTTTTAATTTATAAAACAAAATATTTTACTCCAACAATATTTACACCACGAGTAAAAGGACATTCAACAAAAAAATAACAGTGTTGACACGTGGAAACACAATATATAACAATACCTATACTAAAGGTTTTGAGTCAATTAGAGAAAAAAATTTTAAAGAAAGAAAAGAATATGGATTTAAAAATAGATTAATGTAGCCAGGATTAAACATTTTTGATGTTATTTGATGGCTTGTAACCCCAGCACATAGAGTTTATCAGGTACTACACTTTGTCCAAGAATGACCTAGAGGAAGTTGCAATTGGATTTCCACATTTATCCTGACCTATAAGTCGATAAACTTACAACCGGATGCAGTTTACACTCGTATTCAGGAGAAACGCATTTAAAGACAAGACATTATAGTTTATTTTGTTACACATTGATTCTAGTTTTAGTTATTTAAACGTATGATTTAAATTGAAAAGTGCATAACATTTGTCAAAGACAAGCTCAGTTATAATTAAAGTTATTTATCTGGTCGATTTTATGAAAGTTTATTTGATTACTATGCTAATTTAATACAATTTTAAAGTGAAATAATTTGTTTCATTGTTTGGAGAGTGGAATAATTGCCAGGATCGACGATGACTGAAATATAAAAAGAAAACAGCATGAATGGGTAAAACACATTTATTGCAAACGTGAATTGATCTTTCTTGCAGAATGCTCAATAAAAAGATTAAAGCAATTTAACAAAGATTTATTTAATCACTGAATAAAATCACTACAATCTTATTACGGCTAGATTCTTAGCGTAATATAGTAGAAGTTAACCACGCGTTCCTTGTATGGATACGGTTTTCTATTAAACATAAAAATTAATTAATACAGCAAATAAAACAATTACACAAAAAATGACTTACTAACTAAATCCACTTCAGAGTATTCCAAAACAAGAACGTTACATTAATTGAAAAGCAGCGAAAGAAAAGAAAGAAAAAGACCTAGTTGTTACTATTAAAAGAAATTGTCTCGCAGAAACTAACAAAAAAGCGCCGATTTTAAAAATGACGTAATACGAGAAAAGAAATTAGTCCGTGTTTTAAATTAAATCGAGTAGGAAACTAGGCAGGGCCATTTTGGCACTAACAAGTCTGTTTCATCCTATGGAATTGTCTGGTGGTTACTTGTTCAAATAGTTAATTAGTTTATTTGAGTAGATAACCACCTGACAATTCTATAGGATGAAATAGACTGTTTCGGTTTTATTCAGTAGTTAAATCAATTTTATGCTGCAATAAATGTGGAAAGACTGTCAGAAGAGAGCTTGATGAAAAATTTAGAGCAAGAAATTAAATTATATAAAGCACGCAGAAAATTCTTATTCAATTACAAAACCTCAAGAGTCTGTTTCACCTTTACGGTTTGTCAGCTGATAACTTAAAACACAGACAAATATACTAATAAAAAATAAAACTCCTCTCAAGATAATTTGCTAAAGCGAAAAATTCTTAAACAAAAAAATAAAATTCTTATTCAATTACAAAACCTCAAGAGTCTGTTTCACCTTTACGATTCGTCAGCTGATAACTTTAAACACAGACATATATACTAATTGTTCCTGACGCACGTGGAGTCTGCGACAGCCACAGAAACTAAATTGTTGGAAAATAACTGTACTGAACAAAAGAAACAGCCAATTAGTCCAGTCTAACTACTTGAATTAATTTCTAATATAACCAGTCAAATTTCTTCAATTATTTCTATTAATTTTTACAATTCAACTCCAATACAACAACCAACTGTTCAATTGTTTTTCCTTTTAGTCAAAACTGAACCAAAAAATTTCTAGGGTTGCTTTTTCAAAATGAACGCATTGAAAAGATTGTTACAATGAAAAATGCTTTTTCTTCTTCTTTCGGCTTCTCCCTACTCGGGGTCGCCACAGCGCGACAGTAATCTCCATTTCACTCGGTCTACTTCGTCCCCTTCCCTAGCTCCAACCCTTTCCATGTCTCCTCTCACCAAATCCATCCACCTTCTCCTTGGCTTTCCTCTTTTCCTTCTGCCTGGCACCGCCATCTCCATCATCCTTTTCCCCACGTAGTCTTCTTCTCTCCTTTTTACTTGTCCATACCAACGTAGCCTCGCATTCCGAAGTTTGTCTCCCAGCTTTGCAATTTTCGCAGTCCCTCTCACGTATTCGTTTCTTATCTTGTCCTTTCTTGTCACTCCCAGTGCCCATCTCACCATTTTCAACTCTTCAACTTCCATTTTTCCCATTTTTCTTTCAGTCACTGCCACCGTTTCCATTCCATAAAGCATGGTTGGTCTAACGACACCCTTGTACATTTTACCCTTAACCTTTGCTGATAACTTCCTGTCGCACAGAACTCCAGATAACTTCCTTCAACTTATCCATCCTGCTTGAATCCTTCTCCTTACTTCTTCTTTACATCTTTCATCATTACTAACTGTTGACCCCAGGTATTTGAAATTTTTGGCTTTCTTTACCTTTTCTCCTTGCAACTTCAACTCTTCTCCATCATCCACAACCCCAACCCTCAAATATTCTGTCTTACTCCGGCTCACTTTCAGACCTCTTCTCTCCAGTGCATTTCGCCGAATCTCCAGATCCTTCTCTAGCTCCCTATGATTTTGTCTACACAGAACTATGTCATCTGCAAACAGCATATCCCATGGTGCGTCCTTCCTGATGTTCTCCGTCAGCCTGTCTATAATGATGGCAAAAAGAAATGGGTTGAGTGCTGAACCTTGGTGGAGTCCAACACCTACCTTAAATTCTTCAGTCAACCCTGCTGCACTTCTCACAGTTGTTGTTACTCCGTCGTACATATCCTGGATAATCCTTATGTAGCACTCTGATGTTTCAGCTAACCGCAAGTATTCCCACAGTTCCTCTCTGGGTACCCTGTCGTATGCTTTCTCCAGGTCAATAAAGGCACAGTGCACAGTCAATTCTCTAGCTCGCTTGTTTCATTGGATAAAATTGTATGTAGGGTAATCCGTGATTTTCCTAGAGGAACAAGATCGAGTTCTTTCAAGAGTGTTTTCGATATTAGTGTCACTTGTGACCCAGGATCATGCTGCGCGTAAATCAAGGTATTTTTTCTTGTGCATGGGTTGCTTATTTGTACAGCAGATATACGTGTCAAAATACCTGTTTGTTGTGCCTCTATCTTCCTCACTACTAAGGTACTAGCCTTTTGATTGTAAGATGGGAGTGGGGCGGCCCCAACAGCCACCCTTTCAGTAGAACTGATATTTTCGCTGGGATATGTGGGAAAGGAAGTAGTATATATTTCGTGCAGTAAAGTAGTATGCTTAGGCACTGCCATGCGTTGTTTGCAGTGCTTACATTTGCAAGGAAACTTACAGTCTTCTACAGAGTGAGACTGCAAGCAAATAAGGAAACGATAAGCCTGAATAATGGCGTTTCGTTTTTCTTCTAGGGTCAAACGTTGATAATTATCGCAATTGTATAAGAAGTGCCGTTTCTCTGATATTTTAGTGGAGCACAGGAAACACCTTAGAGATTGCTGCCATTTGGATGCTTTACTGGGTGCACTTGCTATCGGTGTTGATCTTGTTATCACATGCGTTGTTGTCGCCGAATTCCCGTTTTAGTTTAGACATTTGTGTGATGTACTTTAGCCCTTTGCGTAGATCGATTCCTCTCTCCTCTGTCAGAAGAGCATAGCAATCGCTCTGCAAAAGTTGTTTTAACAACCTTTAGCCCTCTGTTAAGGAATTGTTTGAAAGAGTCAAATGATGGCTGCTTAGTGCTGCCGAAGTTATCATGTAAGAAGTATGTGCACTGCTTCTTAAAATTGTAAGGGAGTTATTCACCCACATCGACAATAAAGTTACTGTCAAGGCTGTGCATTTGTTGGTGGGCCCTGGCATACAGTTCGCAGTCGTTAAGGTCAGAGATTAGTTTCTCTAAGGTTCCTGCATCCATACGGGGTAATTTTGCTCCTGAACGAACTTGCCTTAGAAGTGGTTCCGCAAGAAAACTGCAGCATCCATAACGAAATCTGAGTCCTTCTAGGGCTCGCGTGATTTGTGTGTTTATATCCTAACCTGGCACAGGCGCACCAGAGCCGAAATGGCTTCTTGCGCGCCTTCCTGACAGGAAGCACGAAGAAGATCCATTTTACGGTGTGAAATGGGACAACGCTTGATCAGTTCTCTTATCTGATTTTGGAAAAAGATTAAGGGAAGGTTGCGACCAGAGTATATGATTTCGCGAGCCTCGTCTAATAGAATATGGTATCTTGCAGGGCAATATGGGAAAAATTATTACTGTGAGGGCTTCCTTGAAATTCTTGATTTTGAAATGTTAAGCCCTATTCTGCGGATAAGGGTCGTGTTGTGTATAGTACCCTCTGTGGTTTCGCAGTAGAATAGACTTTGTGTTAGCAGTACTTTCCACTAGTGGTCTGTATGATTGAGCATGTGGTTGAGCATTAGCAAAATCTTCTGCGTGTTTAGGTGTAACGTTACAAAGCCTTTCCCTAGGTTGCGTATGGGTAATGGTTTGTAAACTTGTTGTTGATTTTGTGAGAGAGCACTAACAACTGAGTTTGATTTGATAAGTTCAACATTTGCTCTTCAGCTTCTAGTTCCGCCTGTCTGAGCTCGAATTCAATTTGGTGTTGTTTTTGCTGTAATTTAGCTTTTCGTGTTTTAAGCCGTAGTGAGATTCGTTTTCTGGCTAGTTGCGAGGATGCGCAACTTCTTGAGCTGCCACTCCCAACAGTGCTAGCAAAGTCGGAAGGTTCGATGTTTGGCATGTTTGTGTTTGTGTTCAAGAGCATTTGATTTTGTTGTGAATGTGTTTCAATTTCTAGCGGTGTGAGCCCACTATTGTTTTGAACGCTAGCATGGTATTTCTGGTAAATATCTATGATATTCAGTCTCAGTGCTTCCAAACGATTGTATATCACCTAACTTTCGCATTTACCTCCCCCAGACGCCTGCCCCTTACACGCAAGTATCTCGGCATCGAGCGCATGATACTTTTCATTAACAAGGGCAACATTTTCGTGACCCGTACTTTCATTAAGTGTCGTAATAAAAGATTCGCCAGCGGACATTAATTCCCGTACTTTAGCACGGTGATTTCGCATTTCCTTTTGACTATCATCGGTAACATCACAAGAAATAAGCGACTGCTTTGGGCTAGACCCTTCAGCCATATTAATAAGTAAGTAAGGAATGAAAATTACTTTGCACGACGGTAAATAAATTATAACTTGAAAAGGTGAAATAAATATAAATACCTCACGCAGTTTGCCACTTAACACTACGCAAAATTTGTTATATGGTTAAATCAAGTAGGTTAATAATATAATTAACAAGAATTATTCTACTGTTCGTTATACGTGCTTTTTGATTGTAGTTGCTTGATTGACAGCTGCTGGTAAGATGGCTTCTTTCTTCCAGCTAGCGAGTGTAAATTTGAGAAAAGCAGATTGAATCTTCACTCTTCAGAACTTGCTATTGCTTTGCGTTTTAAACTGGAGTTTTTAGAAATTTTATCTTGATTAGAATTTCATCTTTCTTAGAAATTTATCTTTTTCTATGTTCCTGACGCACGTGGAGTCTGCGACAGCCACAGAAACTAAATTGTTGGAAAATAGCTGTACTGAACAAAAGAAACAGCCAATTAGTCCAGTCTAACTACTTGAATTAATTTCTAATATAACCAGTCAAATTTCTTTAATTATTTCTATTAATTTTTACGATTCAACTCCAATACAACAACCAACTGTTCAATTATTTTTTTTAGTCAAAACTGAACCAATAAATTTCTAGGGTTGCTTTTTCAAAATGAACGCATTGAAAAGATTGTTACAATGAAAAATGCTATGAACTTAGAATTAAACGTGGCCATCTTGTGACATCTATTACGTCACAAGCGCCAAATGAATCAGTGTTTTACAAGCTATTAAGTATTGGAAAATGAAGTTTACTAAGTTAATCGTTCGGACCACAAATAAAAAATAAAAATAAAACTCCTCACAGGATAATTTGCTAAAGCGAAAGATTCTTAAACAAAAAAATTAAAATCTATATAGCCAATAGGTTTTGGTATACAAGCTGAACATTTTATAAACAAGCTTAACAGGCAAACATAATCACTTGAGCTGATTTTCCATCTTGACTAGATGTGCCACCTATCATCATTACGCAAATTAGTCATACACTGGTTATAAAACCTTTTCCATTGGGCTGACTATTTTCCTTGTGATATTTTTTTATACTTTTTTTTCTCATTTCTTATATTTTACTTGATCAAGCTGTCGCGGCCATGCTTTCTACGGTATTATTTCTGCACTCTTCTAATTATATTCTACATGTTTTAACGTCCAACAATGTGCTGCTTCTTCTGCTGATATTGTACTGCAGGTACAGTAGAATTCCAATTATATAGACTTGGGCAAGTCTATATAACGTGTATTGTCTATAAAAAATGTACCGGCTGCTCTCAAAGAAATATTTGAAAATATATATTTCTTACATATAAACTATTAGTCTTAAAGTAAATAGTATTTATTCATCAGTTTCATCTGTAGTCAAAGCAATATTTTGCATGGCATGTTCAAAATACAGTAAATTTATTTTCAAAAAGTCTATATAACAGGTATTCTACAAAATTTGTAGTCTATATAATTGGAATTCTACTGTAATATGAAAATACGAGCGCGTAATTGGTTGTAGGAGAAAGGCGCGAAAGAAGAAAAAAAACTAACCAGGCGTGAAGAAATAGTATAAATAGATATGAAAAAAATAACGCTAAAAAAAATTAAAAGATTATAAAAAGCAACAGTTATAAATAAATGGTAAAATCGCAACAACAAATGGCAAGAACGACGTATATGAAATTTGTAAATAAAAAATTTAGTGAAATGTAGACGCACCAAAAATAACGAAATAAAATCATATACAAACATCAGATATTAAAAACTATAATGATTATTTTTAACTTCCTTAAATATTGTTGTAAAACATGCACAACTTTTTTGTTATTGCCGGCCGCATTACAGAGTTAGTTTTAACTAATAACCGTTAGTGAGTTATGGTAAGTAGATGAAATTATACATTACGTGTATAAAATACTAAGTTTCATTGATAATATGCTTAAATTACTTCTACCTATTGCAATAGAACAAAATGCCACCATTTTTAACAATTGAAAGTATTTAAACACAAATCGTGATACATTGTAGGCCTCTTGATGATTTCTTTATTCTTACTTGCATGCAAGTAAACTTGCAAAATCGATCAATCCAAGCAGCTAGCTATTGTGACACTAAAGCTACTAACAAAAATTTTTGGTCAACAATTTTTACTAAAAGTGAACCAAAGCAACTTGGTTATATTTGCTTTGAAAAACAGAGAAATTTAAGTTAAATTTGAAATAGAACGACGCATGTAGATTTTGAACGGCGATCTTGTTCAAAATCTGCATGCGTCGTTCAAAATCTACAACACATTAGCTGTCAAAACGCTCTTTAACAACAACCGTGCCAAATCCATTAGAGAAACATTTTTATTTTTTGCATAAAAATAATATTGTATTTTTACCGAATTTAAATTGGTTAACATTTTTATCATATAAAATAAGATCAAAATATTTTAACTTAAAATTGCACACACCAGGGTGGGGATGCTAAAGATTTATAAGAGAGGTTGGAGGTTGGTGGAATATAGTAGAACGTATATTGCTGAGATGAAGACGCTCAGGCGTTGCAGTTCAAAACGGTTTAGAAAAGCTTTGGTTACTATAAAATGAGCCGCTTAAAGAATTGCAAAAATGAGCAAAAAATCAATTTTATATGTAAAATTTGACAAGATAAAATTTTGGAAAATCTTGACTTTATTTAAAACTTTGACTTTATTTTATATAATTTAGTAAAAACACTCCTAAACAATCCAAACTGGAAGGTTGTGTAAATTTCATGAAATAATAAAGCACTGAAATAAAATTTACTTTATTGACATTAGACAGACTTTAGACTGCTATTTTAGACAAGGTTTTTGTTGTGGAATTAATGCTCACTTTATAGCGTATACACTGTATGTGATTGCGTATTCGAATTAGCACTTTAAAAAACGTTTTTCTGTCAAAATAAAAAAATTAAACTGATCGGAGCAAAATAATTTTAATGGGGCACTAAAGAGAAGAAAAAAAATTTTTAGGGGGTACAAGGGGTTTTTAGCCCCTTACATTTAGGTATTTAATTGTTTGCTATAATTCTCCAAGAAACATGTCAGTTGACGCCAATGAGATATCATTTGGCTATCAACATATCCTTACAAATTGGAAAAAAATAGAAACATTGTCGCCAGTGGTGGATATTTAAATTCAGGGGCCCTAAGCAATGATTTTCGAAAATTTAAGTTCTCTAAACAAGAAAAAGAGCTTTGATCTCGTCTTTCACTTTTTTCTCCCAAAATCATGGTGATCTCTAAAAAAAGGTCTTCGTTTTAATTTCATCCCTGATTTCCCTATTTTGCTCCCAAAATCACGGTAATCTCTAAAAAAAAAATAAAGATCTTCACCTCGAATCGATCTTGTATTTCTCACTTTTCTTCGCAACTTCATAACGATCTCTAAAAAACATCTGCAACGAAACAAAACTATATGTGTAATTTTCAAAGAGGGGGCCCGAGGCAACTACCTCATTCGCCTCACCCAATATCAACCACTGATCCTCGCCATCTTAACCTGTTCACCAACAAAACAATCCAATAATAATCTATTTTTTTGGCAATAAATATGTTTTTCGAGGCATAAAATGCATCCGTAAAAATGTTTCTCGAAAGAAAAAAAGTTAATTTACGTCAAAACATTTCTTTATTTAAATGTGCCGTACATCAGATTTAATTACGCAATTGTCTTTTTTGGGTCAAATTGATTATTTCAACCACAACACTTCTAAATTAATTTTTGAACGCCAAAAAGATTTCAGGTGCATAACAAAGCTTGTGCATTCTGTTTAGTTACAACCCTATTTGTGACATTTGGGATTCTTGGTGAAATTTTGCAAAACCATAATGCGGAAAAGTTTGTATTTTTCCAAATCTTTCCTCTTTCTCAAATCCTTTGGTCTGATAAGTTTATGGCCACAATCTAAGAGCCCTGTCCTTGGTTTATACGCTTGCAAAATTGGACTTAAAAATATTGAGAATTATGAGGATTGAACCAACCATTTACGGAAAATCGTATTAATCTCTAATAGTTTTCCTTGAACTCAAACCAGAGCTAAACCGAACCTTTAAAAATAGAATTTTCCAAATCGGGACTCGAACCGGAACGTTATTTCTAACGGTTCTACGCCCTGGTCACAACATTATTATCTTTCAAATGAAATATTTTTACGAGATATTTGCGATTAGCAAAAGAAAAAGAGTAAGGCCTGCATTGACGCAACATTGAATTTTTAGGATTTACAAATAAAAGCAATTATAAATCAAAACCGAAAAATTTTTTTCGAGTGCAGTTATTAGTCAGGTTTTTTGTTAGCTCATTACACACAGATCAAGTTGAAAAGATTTCAGGTAGTGCCAAAATGAATTATGAGCAGAACTACGCTTACGCAGAGTAAACCCCAAAATAACTGGTTCAATTTTTGTAGTTATGCCTTACTTTTATTATATGTTTTAACTATAACTTATTAAATTAAATACTGTCAAAATTTTTTTACCAAAAGTCCTTTTAACTTTACTATTACAGCAAATTGTGACGCATTCCAAAATATAATTTTTTTGTAGTTTTCCAATCAATTAAGTTAAAATAATTTTCTAAATAGAGTTTATGTATATTTGCTTTCAAGCTAATTTTTCAAAAAAATATTTATTATCACTTTAAAAATAACAAAAAAATTTTTAGTAATTGAACCACTATGTTTGCTGTAGTTTAGCAAAAATAGAAAACCAGAAAAAAATGTTGCTTCTATTGTTAAAAACTATTTTGATTGAAAAATTGTTTTACATAAATAAAATTTAGTTTTTTTATCAAAAAGAAAAACTAAACTGAATCAAAGCACTTATTCATCCACGTTGAGTCGAAATTTATTTTTCTTACGATTGGAATGTAATCAATGTTTTTTGGCAAAATGTGGAGGAAACCATTTTGCATTTAAAAAAACAGCTTTTTCGAGTCAGTGAGATTATGAAATGCAAACTATTTCGCAATATTTTTTTAATAATTGTTTTTAAAGATTATTGCATTCCAAATTATAAAATTTAAAATTTGTTAAAAAAATTGAACGAAAATTATTTTTATTTTACAGGTAAATGCAATCAATATCATGATTGCTTTGACAAATCAGACGAATTAAATTGTTCTTGCTTCTTCGAAAATCAATTTCAATGTCAGTGTTATAAAAACAATCCTGTTGACTGTAAATACGGCCCAGAAACACCAGTCGAATTTATTGGATGCATTCCAATTGAGCAACAAAATGATGGAATCAAGCAATGCCCAGATGGAAGCGATGAAAATTATCAACTTAAAAAAACCATAAATAGTGGTCAATGTAATGCCACAATCAATAGAATAACTAACGTATCAGAATATAGTCTTAATTCTCATATTTCTTTTGATAACTCAACTTGTTACAATGCTTCTTCTCTTCTCTGTTCCACAATAGATTGCAATGAAACTGATCTTATTTGCATCTCCAACTATTCTGATTCCACTAAACAATGTAATCGTGCTTTTCAATGTGATGATGGTAGTTTAGGGTTAATATATCAGTTGTGTGACGGCATAGTCGATTGTCTTGACAAAAGTGATGAAATTCAACATCAACATGGCTTTAAATGTGTTGCTGTTGATTCAGAAAGAAAATGTGTTTTACCTCAACGAAATTTGCATGACAATATTGCACAATGCCGAGATAAATCTGATCTTTGCAGAAATAACTCGTGTTTTCAATGTTTTGATCAACGTTTGTTGATTTCATCCAATCAAGTGTGTGATGGTTTATTTGATTGTTACGACTGGTCTGATGAGTGTTTGTGTGAACAATATTTGGACTCTGATCTATGTAACATGAGATTTCCTTCTTGTTATTTTTCATTTGTTGATCATAATTTAAATGCAAGTTCGAATCTTGATTACAAAGCCATTTTTACCGTAAATGCTGATCTAGGAAAATCCACTAAAACATGTCAAACCAGATCGGATGATAATCGTCTAGCAACACTATGCGACGGTCGACCAGAATGTAGTGATCTCAGTGATGAATGTAATGATATTTGTAATAACCCACCTGAGTTTTGTAATTATACTTGTCATAACAATCATAGCATCGGTGATCGATATTGTGACGGCATAGAAGACGATTTTTATGGCATCACAAACAAATCAAATTGCTTTAAAGGATTTGACGAATTGAACTGTCCAAAACGATTTAATTGCACAGCAGGAAACAAAGTCAGTATCGATGTTGATCAGGTATGTGATGGGATGCAAGATTGTGATGATAACAAAGATGAAAAAGATTGCAAAGATAATCATAACAGTATCTTTTCATCAGATCAAGAAATGATAGCGAGTCCTGCATTGAAAAGTTGTTTTTGGATTATGGGGATGGCAGTCATCAGTGGTAACTTTTACGTAATTTTATCAACGATTCATCTTCTTCAAATAGAAAAACTAAACAAATATTCTTGGTATCAACATTTGATTATTCTTAACATTTCTATTGCTGACATGATAATGGGAATTTATTTGCTTGTTATCGCAGTTTACAGCGCTTATTATTCTGGCTATTACGGACAAATCGACATTGAATGGCGATCAAGTTTACGTTGTTCAATAATTGGCAGTTTTGCAGTTCTATCCAGTGAAGCATCATGTTTTTTTATGGTTTTGTTAACAAGCTGTCGCTTGTACGCAATCTACAAACCATTTTCTACTCTCTCAACATCTACTCGTAAATACAAGTTGGCAATCATTTTAGTTTGGTTGCTGGCTATTATTGTTGCTGTTTTTCCAATTTCACATCAAACATTTGACTACTTTTTGCACAGTGTTGAGTTTTCAAACCGATTTACTCGTTCAAAGATTTGGAATAAAGAGAACGTCACTAAGTTTGCTTGTCGCTTGGCAATACTAAACCATAAACTGATGGAATGTAACTGCAATAACTGGGATTCTACAAAGTTATTTTTCAAAAACAACCATCCAGAATATTCTTCGGGAGTAGAGTTTGGCTATTATGGCCAAACCAGTGTGTGCATGCCGAGGTTTTATGTTAATCGAGGTGAATCAGCATGGGAATATAGTCTTGTAATTATTACCGTCAATTTTTTTTGTTTCCTTTTTATTGCAGTAAGTTACATTTGCATGTTTATAAAGGCAAAAAAAAAAAAACTTGAAATAAGAAACAATCAAAGAGAAAGACAGCAATCAAGGATGCAAAGACGAATTTCAAGAATCATTATCACTGACTTTTTGTGTTGGATTCCCATTTGCATCATAGCATATGTCAAACTCAGTGGATTTCCAGTGGATGACATTGCTTACATTGTCAGCGCTGGTTTGTTGCTTCCAATCAACAGCGCTTTTAATCCATTATTGTACTCGTCACTTCTTGATAAGTTGCGAGAAGCTTTTAAAAATTTAAAAAGCAACAAACAAAACCAAGAAGAAGTAGTTGAGCTAAACAATTTAAACTTTACTGATGAATCAAACAATACTAAATGATCAAATATTGTAAACCATTTTTATGTATCTTTTACGAGTATAAGCCGCATTATTTGATCAAATTCTTAAAACAGTTTTAGTTTTCATAAAACTTTTTAGATTCTTTTTCTTTCATTTAATCAATTTTCCAGGTTTGCTGGAGCAGGAGCTTTCATATATTCCACACTAAAGCCATTTCAAGTGCTTCGGCAATTTTGTTTAAAGTTTCGGCATCCCACATATAGGACGCCAGGCACAAACGGTAGAAGTATTGTACAAAAAAGCGTTTGTGTAAGTGAAGGATTTAGTTATTTTTAGAGTCAGCAATGAATGTAAATAGTTTAGTAAAACACGTTATATTGCAACTGATAAAGCAGTTCAATAATGTTGCAACATAGAACTTCATTCGCCTCGCGTTCTACATGTACGGCAGCTAGTACTTTTAAACCTAAAAGGTGAAAATTTAAAAAATGTTGGTAATGTGTTGATTGGATTTAAATGAAATCAATTTATAAGATGCAACCAAAAACTGCTCAAACTTAACTATCTTTGGCTTATTTGGGTTAAAAAAAAACCGAGCCGACTCACAATTATATGATTAAAAGTCAGCAACAATATCGCAAAGTTTGGCGTGTCAATTGGGAATAGAAGTTATATGATGTTTAATGCCTATAAAATAAATAGAAATGTAAATATTGGAAAAAATGTATTTGTTGAAATCTCAGGATTGTTCTAGCTATATAATTATATACTCTCTGTATTAAATTAATTATAAGCAAAAATTTACCTTATAATATGAAAAATTATTTGTCAATAATCAATCATTTATTGGGTATTTAGTTAATTTTACAATTGTTCTAAAAGATTCGGGAAAAAATATTCAAGTTTTAATAGTTAAGAAAGCAATTGTGTGCTATCACAATACCTTTGCAAAAATGTTCCTGCAAAAAAATTTTGTAAAAATATGATATTGTTTTATTGCGAGTTGTTGTATTTGTTATGCTTTGGATTGTCAATAATTTTGTAAAAAACAGTTTCAAGTTTTTAAAAGTTGTAGCGAAAACAATTTTATGGTAATACGTCATGATCAAAACAATTATGCGAAGTCAAGTATGTTGTCCATTACATAGCAATAAATTGTGTACATTTTATTACATAAACATAATTTATAAACATAATTTACAAAAAGCACTGGTTATTTAATCGCTCAGTTTATTTGATAATATTATTACTATTTAATTTTTTTCTTTTTCACTTCTTATACCTTTATCTGATTAAGGTGTTGCGGCCATGCTTTTCCACTGTCTTGTACTTTCACTTTCTGATTATCTTAAGCATGTTTTAACGTCTGATGTTTTGCTTTTCTTTTTCTTTTCTTGACCTTTTCTTGATCTTTTCAATATTTATAAATTTTGTGCTAAACTGTATAATAATATTCGAAAATAAAAATGAATAAATGAACGAATGAATTTTGAACAAAAACGCGTTAATTTGTACACAGAAAGTCTGGCTTTGTTTCCCGATATTGCATAGACGGGCATCGCAAACTGTTACATATTCATCAAAGCGACAAATTATAATTTCTGTTGTTTAAAGAAATTTATAAAAATTTTTTTTTAGAATGAAAGAAAATAGCAATGACATATTCTTGCAAAAAAATTTTTTTAAATAATAACTTGTTTTATTTTGTAGATAATTTCTGTATTTGATGTGCGTTTGAATTTAACTAATATTCTAGAATAAACAATTTCAAGTGTTACGAAAACAATTGCAAACTGCTGTATTATATTATCAACACAATGTGCTATGTAGTGATTTAACAAATCGGGTCTTCTATCAAGTAAAATACTTCATTTAAAAAACGATTATTTATATTTGTGTTCATCAAAAAGTTGTCCAAAATTTTGCTGTTGCAATATTTAGATCTGTTTCAGAAGTCTAGGTTATAGATGTACAAGAAAGTAAATCAAAAAAAGATTTGTTCATTTGTGAAATACGTACGGAACGTGAAAAGTTATTAATAGCAATGGCCAACTGCATGGCACTAGCACAATGCCGAACGGGATAAATAATTTATTAAGTAAAGAGCCCGAAGCTTTAGGTTTACGGGAAAAGTCGACCCACCAAAAACTATAAACCTTTCAGGACAGTCCAAGATTGTTGCCTCTGTACGGCATTTTTTAAATTTTTAGAAGTAGCAGTTTACAGTACATTGAATCTTACTCAAAAGGCAAAATGTTGTTGTTTTCTATGTTTAATATCAACTGAAGCGCACCTACCAAAAAAACTTTTTTGGGGTTATTTTATTTTGCAGCCTACTCTTCAAAATGCTAATGTATAAAAAACACATACGCCGTCTGCTGTTTTATGAAGGGGAGCTGCATGGGATTGTGACAATTAGTAATTCCAATGTCAGTTTGTATTCTCAGCAGTGACATTGAAAAAACTAGGAATCACGAATGGAAAAAAAAGTAGGCCTACATCTAGGATTCCCACTTTTATTATTAGGGTCAGTACTGGGTGCCTCTTAAAAATATCTTGCTCAGGACAGTTTGGGTTAAACTATAGCTAGCCTATAATCTGATACTGGGGCTTGATCGTTTAGCAAAGTGCATGAGCGGCATCAATCTGTGATGCGTCAGGCACCAATGTGCTATACGTACATCCATGTGTTATCGGGCATATCAAGTCAAATGTTATATCAAGTCATATCACAGGTCTGAAAATTTTGTACAGCAAAGCTAATAAGCAGCCATTAGAGCAGTGATAGCTTTAGTATGAAGCAAACAAATTGACTGCACCAGCTTCCCAAAACACGCGGCAGAAGTGATTTTTGAACAAAAATTGCACAACAACAGCTTCTCAAGAGAGGAAAGCCCAATTTCTGTTGCCCGCCAAAGTTTTTAGAGGTCCCGTTTTGCAAACGAACATTCAAAGAAGTTGATTGATGTACTTAAAGACTTTAATATATTAATCCTAAGTAAAAATTAAAGCCATTTATTTGGTCTTCTCATTACATTGAACAAAGTTTGTATGCAAGTGAAGATTTGTGCATGCAAAGACTAATGCAAAAAATTCTTTACTTGTCAATCGGGGTAAATCCCCTTTAAACTTGCTTTGTAGATAGATAACTTCGTACCTCATTTACTGGGTCCCCTTTCTTGCAATAGGCCCACTTTTTTTAAAGCAATTTCTTGGTATTATGAAAAAATGTAAATCATTGATCCAAACTTTTTCTTTAATCTGATTAGAAGTTGATACATTCTTTATACAATGACGAAGAATAAGACCTGTTAACTCTTTCAGGATAGCAAAATACGAAAAAAAGATGCTCAAAATGCAAAAAAAATTGTACGTGTGATTTTTTTTTTTTGCAATTAGAACAAATTAATTCTTGTTCAGAAAAAGACAAATTTAGCGAAAATAGCTGAAAATTTGCATCATTTCTATAAAAACAGTGACGGCAAATTTTTGTTCAAAATTCATGTTACCATGCAGAATCGCTTGTGTCAAGCATTGATAGTAAAACACAAAGAATGAATAAAAGCGTTTGCTTTACCCTTCTATATATTACTTTTCACTTCATATGCTGACTTGTCAGTTAGAATCCAGACTTAGAAACCTCTTTTTATAGGTTTTTTAGGCATGTACTGTTTAATTCATGTGGGCCTTTTAATTTTTTCATCGATTCATCGTTAGCCATAACTTCAACAAAGATAAAGCAAGTTTTAAATTTTTTTTGAACTGCTGTCACAAATGGTCAAAATCTGTCAAGTTTATTTTACGTAGAAGAAGTTAATAAAGGCATAAGTGAGATATCATTTAAATGCAAATGGGCCAAAATGTAATCAAATCCATGGAGAGGCATTGAAGTAGACACGTATGAATTTTTGCAGCATTGGACTTATACTCCAGTGATCTCGGTAAAAAGGATACTTTTTTATCCCATAAGCAAATTTATTCAAAAAAATTTCTATTTAGCTGCGGTCACAGATGTTTTTGTTTGTTTGTTTGTTTGTTATTTGTTAATATTACCTATATTGACAAATAACTTATTTCAAAATATTATTTCAAAATGTTATTATTTCAAATGTATGATTGGTCAAAAGCAGATTAAGGTAATTGAATCAAATTTTTTTCCAGGTTTTTTACCATGGCTGTTGGCCCATGTGGCTTAGTAAATGTTGATGATGTGGGAGGAATATTAGAGTATCCTCTTGCTACATTATCCAAAGTAATATGAGCAGTAGTAGCAGCAAGGTTTGCAACTGACATATCATCGCTTGAAGAGTAGAAGTCATGAAAACCAGTCATCATTATTAAAAACGTTTTGAACTGACTTGGATCATCCTCCCATGAACTGCCGTCACCTGAGCTTGACAAGCCCGACTCTGACAATGCACTAAACCCAAGCGAAAATTTTTCTCCGTTTTTCTACAGCCATGTATGATTTTTAGCCGATTATCTCCAATTATGTCAGTGCCGGCCATACATAAAAAAACCATGCATAATCATATATGACCATGTTTGTATTGCCGTCTTTATTTAGTTGATTTTTTTCAATTTCAATTACCATCTACAATTATACATGGGCCGTTGCTGATCGAATGTTGATATATATATATTTATCTTCGAAGGCTCATTCATGGCCGTGGATAAAAAACCATGTATGATCATGCATAAATAGTCATGATTATCATTAGATTAAACCGTTTCAAATTATGTTCCAGTTTAAGATTAGATTCAACAAAGTTTCTTTTTAATATTTAAAGTTATGCATAGTCGTAAATTAAAACTCTTTTTACAATTTACTTAATTTTTTTCAACTAAGTGATACGGAGATAGCTATGTATGATTAAACATAGGCCGTTGTTGATCGAATGTTGATATATCTGTATTTATCTTTGATCGCTCAAAAAGGGCCATAGATAAAAAATGATATATGATCATGATTATTATTATTGGATCAAACCATTTCTAATTATGTTCCAGTATAAGTTTAGATCAGGGCTGTCCAAACTTTTTTCTAGGAGGGCCAGATTGATAATGTGAAAGTGACCGAGGGCCAAGAACGATCTCTAAAAAAAAGGTCTTCATTTCGATTTCATTTCAAATTTCGTTATATTTCTCCCAGAATCGTTGTGATCTCTAAAAAAAGGTCTTTACTTCGATTTGATCTCTAGTTTGATTGTTATTCCCCCAAAATTGTGGTGATCTTTAAAAAGAAGTAATTAACATGGTAAAATCGGTTATTTCGGACATAATTCTATCCAACTATGGTTCAAAGTGAGTGCATATCACCGCATCTATACCGTGGGCCATAGTCTGCCCACCCCTGGTTTAGTATATGTCAACTGGGCCGCACAGAAACCTTAAAAGGGCCGCGGGTTGGCCATCATTGGTTTAGATTAAACAGAGTCTATTTAAAACTTTTAAAAATTTACGTTTAGTTTGGTTTGAGTTCAATAAAACAAACAGTTAATACAGGTTTTAGCTTCACATTTATTATATAAGTAAAATCTGTAATTTAAAATAATAAATGTTTTTCGGTTTAATATCAATTATTTATTACAAACTTTAAGCAGCATACCAATTGGGTAGAAAAGAAAAAAATATTAAAAATGAAATGAAATTCACTTGACCGCCAGATTTTATTTGTCTTAGTTTTAATCCTTTTTGTATTGACAAATACAGTTTTTCAGAACATTGTTTTCAAACTTTATAGTTCTTTTCAACATAAACACTAAAGTAAATTTAAATGCCTAAAATAACGAAACGAAGTACGCATTATATGGCAATTAGTCTGTTATCTTGCATTAAAGTTAAGCATAAAATTAAAAAAAAAAAAACGACTTCAACTTTACAACTCTATCTACTTTTTATCGATATAGAGCCGCAGATAATTTTTCGTTGTGTAAAAACCACAAATAAAAAGTTGTTCAATCTGTTTAAACAATCAACTTCTGTAGGCCGAATCGTCATCAAGCTACCAAAGTCGAGTAGATTTGTTTGAATAGATTGACATTGTATGTTAAAAACCTGACTTTAGAATAAGGTGATTGTTGTGTGCCATGTAAGTGTTAGATTCAGGTAGTGTCTCTTACGCCGGATGCACTTCTTTGGGCAAGACCGGTAATACATTTGCTAACGCTTTGAGTGGTGAAAAATAACAATTTATAACTACTGCACAAGAGTAGTAATATGCAGTAATCATAAAACAGCTATCAGCAACCATCTATGGTTTTCCCTGATTATCTATGATTTGCTCAGAGATTAATCTCTGATCATCTCTATTCGGATATAAACATCTCCAAATATATCTGTTTATCTCCCAAAGAGGTATCAACGGCCATCTATGATTATCTATGATCTGCTATGGAGATCATCTCCAATCATCTATATTCGTATGTAACATTTATGTATATAATTAGAGATGTATCTACGATTATCTATTGGTAGCAATCTCCAGTCATCGGTGATCAGACATAATTTCGGAGAAAAACGATGAAAAGTATATATGGTCGGAGATAAATTTTCCGATTGTGTACTCTGCAAATCTGTTTTAGGTTCTAGTTACCAGTTACTAGTTGTCGTAATTTTAGTGAGCGTTTTATTTTACACGAAAAAATATTCTTAAAATAAATAGTTAAACGTATAGTATTCTGGTCAAATACATATTCGTAGGAGAGGGGAAAATATCTACAATGCCTAAAATACCTGCTTTTACAGGCCAAATATGCTAGCAGTTATAAACCTAAATTTAGTTATGATCTCTTATCACAGTTAGCTTGGTAAACATTGGAGGTGCACTACGGGTTTTCACCCGCTGTTTGCCACATCCAATTTGGTCAACTCTGCACAATGTTACTGTTGCAGCATAGTGGGACATTTTGTGTTCATACTGTTTATACCCAGCATTCCCTATTCCAAAAAAATGTTACTGTTAGCTTTTAATATAGTTTATCTTGTAACCTGCGCGAAATCTTTGCCTAATTTTATTGCAATCATTCTGCTTTTCAACTTTTTGTTATCTCAAAACAGAAACCTGTTATAGTTAGGCACCTCATCTCCCAAAAACTCTGCATCTGTCGTATTCTAAACATTCTTCGACAAACTGGTGAGACTAAACAAGTTAGCAGTTCTTTTACGTCAGAGCCCACATAGTGGTCATTCACAGTAGTTCACATTACAAATATTTATATGGTCATTCACATTACAACAAATGGTCATTCATGTACTGTACAAATATTTATAAGCTTTTCTTTCAAAAGTCAAAATATGTTTGAAGGCACGGTCATGATTGAAACTTTGTTCAAATATTTGATTAGCTCAGCTCTCAGTGTTGGAGTTGCTGAATTTGTTGAATCTTAATTAACACTATAATTACCGCGTTTTTGACCTACCCAGAATTACCGCGAGCGGTCAAAACGACTGTTTGTCCATTAAGGAACAATAAGCCCAATAATTTAGCTTTACTTTATCTAACAAGTTTTTTTTAACTTGTGTAGTATACCTAGAAATAGCTTAAATCTTTGTAGGTGTGAGTATAGTGCGTCGTAGACTCCTCTTTAGTTTCATGTTCTGGAATATACTGCATAGAGACTGATCTCCGATTTACATTAAAGGCGTTTTAATTCAACCTGATTTGTAAGTGCGTAGTTGACATTTTTTCAAAGTTTTCATTATATGTACAACACATATGAGCTCTAAAACTAAATGAAAAACAATTTACCTTAAAATGCGATCAAAATATCAAATGGCTATTTTTCATCATGCTGCTGTTTGCATAGACCACAAGCGGCTATTTAAAAGCATATAAAAACAAAGAAAATTTTGCCGAGCTTTAGTCCACACATTCAACTTTAACACAACCTGTACACTTTCGGCAAACTGATCTACAGGATCCACAAAAAAATTTTGCAGTTTTTTTTTGTTTACAGTTCACATTAACTTGGCATTGCTTTCGCTTTTTGCTTCCGTCAAGGATTGAATTTTGATGAGAATTGTTGAAAAGTGAAAGCGAAACTGCGGCTAGTAAAGCTGTCTTTCGTTGAACATGAGCTTCCCTCAGTTTAGAGGCGAGCTAAAACATAAAATGTCTTCTCGAGATAGCATCTTCAGTTTTCATCTTGTACAACACATAGGTGTTGATGCAAACAAGGTCGAAAATATTGTAAAAGACAGCTGCCAGCCAGCGCCGCGTACCTGCCTTCACCGTGTATTGTCGTCCCATCTGGTCAGCAATATCAACACCACATTTATTTTTTTCTAGAATGTGATTGTTTCCGGTTTTTTTATTGTTGTATCGACCATAACACGTATGTGAAGTGCGCTAATAATACAAACATTCTTTTTTTTTGCACTGGTATAGTATTAAGGATGTGGCTTGGTTGTTGTCACTTTTTTTTGCTAGAGTTTGTTGAAATATCTGCTCTGCTGTAAAGTTTTTACCGGAATCTGTCACACTTGACGGAACCTGTCACACTGCTGAGACGACTTATAGGCTCAAAGTGGGATGCTAGTTTCAAAACAGTTCGCACAACTGCCCTATCTCTGGTTCACTCAACAGCTGAGTACTGCACACCAGTTTGGTGTCGCAATACTCACACTCGCCTCATTGACAGTGTCTTGAACAACGCCTTGCGCATAGTCACTGGATGCCTGCGTCCCACTCCAACGTATCACCTACCCATACTTTCAGGCATCCAGTCAGCTGAGCTTGGCCGATTAGGAGTGACATTCGCCTTGGCTTAATGTGGATTTCTGGACACTAATCATATCCTAAACTTTGCCCCCAAAAAGCCGTACTGTCTCAACCCTGCCGCACTTAGTAGCCAAAACAGCTTCTATGTAAAAGGATCCTGTCTCCACTTGATGGACAGCTGCGGCAACTTAAATCAAGACACCCATTTGTGCCTGCAGCACTGGAACTGCTGAATAACCCTTCCCTGTTAGGCACCAGTGTAGCACGATGATCGGAATATAAGTGGAGCATGGAGTGGCGAGGAAATGTCTCTAGACTCCATATATTTATTAAAGATGTTATCCCAAAGTCACCGGGATTTAACTTTCCCAGACCTGCATGGGTCAAGGTTAATTGCATCCGAACCGGCGTTGGTCTATTCCTCTCCGAAACGCACAAATGGGGTATGGTTTCTACGGCGGCCTGTGAGTGTGGAACAGAGGAGCAGACAGCTGAGCATGTAACCACATTTTGCCTCATTTATCACCATCCAAATGTAGCCCGTGTTTTCTCAGATGTCGACAAGAACCTGGCAACCTGGCTGATGGAAACATGTCCAGGCAATTTAGTGGACCGTCCAGCTCCTGTCCATCTTCCCCAAACGAAGAAAAAGAATAAAAAAGCAAAATGCATAACCAATCTAAATAGTAAACAATCAATTTTAATCGTACAAAAAATTGACTTAGAGTTAAACTGCCTACTGAATATCTCCTTAAACACAAAGCATAATTCTTATTACAAGTCTACACAAAAAAACGACTAATGTTACCAGGCATAGCTGGACATTAAATTTTGCACTATCAATGGTCCAAACTACACATAGAAAAAAACAGAATATCAATATTGATTTTGTTGTGGGCATTATGGTCGAGTTGTTTAAAGCGCGGTGATTGTGATCGTCATGATCTAGATTCAAAATCTAATCGCGCCAATCATTGGGTCCTTGGGAAAGACATTTTATTAGGGAGAAGCTTAATTTTGAAAATTTTTTAAAATTGAAAATAAGGCCCCAAATATTTTATTGTATGATAATAAAAATTTAGAATATAATTACTCTTTTCACTTTACTTGCAAAAAAACCCAATATATCCCTTTCAAAATTTAGTATACCACTTTCTTCAAAGTATCGTCAATATTTTTCTGTGGTATAATTATTTTTACAAAAAAAACAATTTTGAAAAGATTTATACATTATATGCAAGTTTATTTACTACTTAATATAGCTTTGAGGCATCCAGAAGTCGGACCAGGGGCAAGACATTTTAGTACCCCCAAAAATTAAAAATAAATAAATAACTTTAGAAGTGCTTAAATATAAAAAAGCTTGTAAAGATACTTTTGTAACCTACTTGATGATGATTTTGAAATTTTTTTATTGGTTAACTATAAGTACATCCGCACAGGGGAACCGAAAGCAGGGGATAGATGGGTAATTGCCATGTCTTTGCAAATTGCTTTTGCAGAGCATAGTCATTAGCTTCAGTAGATTTTTTTTATTTTGAAAGTATTTGAAGTAATTTTTATGCATTCATTTACTTATTTATCATTTTTATTTATCCTCTGACTTGCTAGACAGCGTTGGAGGTGATAAACTTAGGGCAACCATCAGGCGATTACCCAGACCTGCTATCGAAAATCATAAGATATTGCTCATTGATTAAAATTTTTATTCGATTTTTTTAGTTTGTGTTTGGATATGATTGTATCGCAACTACGTCGCTAATACCAGCCATAATAAAACCACAAGTGAAAGATTCCAATTCAGTGTGTATACCAATCTTAATCCTACCCATCGAGAAACATCAAATCCCAAACATCAACTCCTCATCCCTCAACATCAGCCAAGAAGAAATAATAAAATCATTTGATAATATTGAATACGCAAAAATGCTCCAACCTTCAACAAGCAAAAAAATAACCCCCAAATTCCCTTTTCCCTCAACGATTCCCAAATTCAAAAAAAAAATTATCTCCCTCATCTCAATCATCAAGCATTTCCATAGATTTAAAACCAAGAAAAAAGAGATCCAATTCCAAAGAAAAACGTAGAAAAAATAGTTTGTAATTGTTTTGTTTCTTTTTATATGAAAATTAAATAAAAATTGTAAATAAATGTTTTAAAAGTGAATTGTAATTAAATGTATTTTATTTTTCTTTATCCTTTCGTTATAATATTATGATTATGACAGCCAAGGTAAGTCCTTTAAAAATTTTTTTTTTGTTAAATGTTTTTTTCTTCTATTGCTACATAATTTCTACAATGAATTTTAACCACACCCAATACTCACGTGACACTAACCTGATCAAAACAACACCATATTAGGTCATATCACAACAACGGACTATGTTTATTTCCACGTAACTCCTTTACACGCACACATTTCTTTCGCACTTCTTTTTCACATACATACTTCACATGTTCCAAATACACGCGTTCGATTCCTGGGTCTATGTTTTTTTTCAAAAAACTTTTTTTCACACGCACGCATTTTCTTCACACTTCTTCACATACATACTTCACGTGTTTCAAATACACGCGTTCGATTTCTAGGTCTTACGTTTTTTTTTTTCACGTAACATTTTCACACGCACGCAGTTCATTCGCACTTCCTTTTCACATACACACTTCACATGTTCCAAATACACGCGTTCGATTCCCAGGTCTTACTTTCTTTTTCTTTTTTATTTCATTATGTATTCATATCTATTTATTTATGTACCTATTGATTTTCATTTTATTTATTTCTCTATTTATTTATTTTTCTCTATTTCCTTTCACAAATATAAAATTCATTAATAATGCTAATAAATTTCGCTTGTTTAAACATTACAATAAATCATAAATCTTCAGACAAACTTACACATTTTATTTCTCAATACAACATGCACTTCACTTGCATTCAAGAAACTCATACAATACAACACCAAGAACTATCACACTTCTCACACCAACACAATCTTTTAGTTTACCCCAACACTGATCACTCATTAACACCAATAATTGCACATAAACAAGGAACACTCATAATCATAAATACCAAACATATTCACCTAACCTCACAAATGATCACATTCCATTTAATCCTCCCTAACTATATTCAATCTATTTCTTTTACTTTAACCAATATAAACTATACCCTCATAAATTGTTACCTCCCCTCTAGAAAAACCTCCACCCAAACCTCAAATCGTATAAAAGCCATCAAAAACCTGAGTTCCTAGCTCCATAAATTTGAATTCAAAAATAATTACGTAATAATAGCCGGCGATTTTAATTTAGTTTTAATCCCAATCGACAGAACCGGACACTACACCCCTAATACAAATGACAAAATCTTATTCCAAAAAATACTCACAAATTTTGACCTGATTGATTCATGCCGCTACCTATATCCTAGCTCCAGAATGTTCTCCTTTTCCCATTCCTATCCTACATCTAGACTTGACCGGATCTATATTTCTTCATCCCTAATAGCCAAAATAATTCACTCCTCCTATCATAACATATCTTTTTCCGATCATAACAAGGTTTTCTCTCTTAAAATACCCTCAAAACAAAATTTAAATCTTCTCACTGGAAATTAAACAACTCCATCCTTGATTCTTCTTTAACACTTTTCTATATCAACTCTTTTATTAAAAACCTCTTCCCCCCTTTAATCCCATCCAATAGCCCCTACAGTGGTGGGATCTAATTAAACTAAAAATTAAACAACGATTAATCTTTTACTCAAAATTAAATTACAATAATAAGCATTTTGAACAACACGAAGAAATATCTAATATCACAAACCAACTAGAACAAATACAAAAAAACAAACAATTAGGAGCACAAATTAGATCCCGCCTACCCCCGCTGACAAGTATTGACAATCCCTCTCCTCTTGCTTCTGTTACTGAAAATTTAATCCATCCAAATCCCTTCTTACTACTGATTGAAATACCTCCCCCTCTTCATCTATAAAACAAAATGTTTCAAATAACTTCTCTTCCTATCTATCCTTCTTCAAAAATCTATGGAACCCAACATCTACTCTTCCTAACTCTTCAACCCATCTTGATGAAATTTTTATCTCTAATTTTAATGACTTACCTCAAACTCTCCCATCCTACCCTTTCATTACTCAAAATGAAATTTGTGCAGCTATTCAAATCCTTAATATAAATTCTGCCCCTGGCCTCGATGGTTTTACCCCAAGCTTTTATACTTTATTTCCCTTGTTAACTCCAATCTTATCCAGTTTTTTCATATTTTGCGCCCCCATTAAAATTTTCAACACATATTATAGGGGGCTTTTTGAAAAAAAATTTTTTTTCGAGTAAATATGTTTATTTATATGGATATCATATATTTTTAAGGGCCTTACATGAATTCAAACTTTAAGCCCGCCCTAATTTTATGAAACTTTATTGAAATCCAATATCCAGTATTGCAGCAAAGTACACCACAAGTAAAGTACATTTTTTTTTTAAATATATTCAAGTTGCTTTAATAATTTAAAAGTTTTAATTAAGACAAACATAAAAAATTTATCAAATTAATGTTTTTTTTCCAAATAAAATAAAGTTTTAAGATAGTTGAAAGAGCAAATATTTATATCTTATAAAAAAAGAAAAACTAGAGGCTACCTTGCCAAACTATCAGATATTTAAAGTTGTCTAACTTTACCACAGCAAAAATTTTCTTAAATGATTAAAATTTTTATTGTTAAATTTAATAATTCAAACAACCTTTTGAAACCTAATTGGGTAAACATGACTTTTAAATACAAAACAAGCATCAAACTGATTGCAAATAATGTCAAGTTATCAACAAAACCAAAGCGTGGTTTAGTTAAAAATTAAAAATATAGAATAACATGATAAATTGCTCCTCACTTTAAAAAAGCATCTGAATCATTTCATTAACGTACAAGTTTATCAACAACTTATTATTCAATCATTAGCTTGAAAATTGTCGTTTTTACCAAGTAAAAAAATTGTGATACAGCCCATCCATAAAAATGTTTTGCTGAATTATAATATTTAACAAACAGAATTTATGACTAATATTTATTAATTGCACATTTAACCGATTCTGTTTTGCAAAAGAAATTCCCCAGACTAATCTTAAAAAACTCAATGATTTACTAACATCAATTCTTGAGTTTAGTTTTAAATCCGATACTTTTAAGTGACAACAGCGACACTACACTGTAACAAGTACTGAAGGAGCTCCTGCACTATTTCTGTGCAAAACTTATGACGTAAGCACAAGTTTGCAATTCCGGCAGTTGCAAATATCTCTAAATTTTGTCTTTAAATACTCAAAGATATAAAGAATAGTCAAAAAGGAAATATGGACCATATTCAAAGCTTTAAATAATTTTTAAAGAAGATTTCAGAAATCGGCTACATTGTTAAAAAACATTCGAGAGTTTCATTCGATAATGATCGATAAACAAACTGATACAACCAAGCTGGGTTTGTAATTACCTTCTAGACGCGGATGCTTTTTTTCATATAAGAAAGCGTACGGAATGCTGATGTTTTTGATAAATTCCAACCACACCTATCTCAAACCTGTCTATAAATTACCTGCAAAATACTTCGTCACCCAGTATCGACAAATAGAAAGAGATTTTCTCGAAGACTTTATTGAAATTTACGTAAACGCAGTAATGGTTTATAGCCAGGTTTACCATCGATCCGAACTTAAAATTAAAGATAACCAAAAGAAAAACGTATTTATGCATGCTTTTTTTATTTTCAATATCAACACATATGTTAAGGCATTTTACTTAGTACCATATTTTTCATTAGAAACAATTTTTTCAGCAATCGCTTATTTTTTGAAATTACTTCATGCACCTGACGGCAGCTGTGATCCAAGTTTACTTTTAATTGCAGCAGAGATTTGACTGTTTTTTTATGAAGTCTGTTCCTTTTATCGGTCCATTGAGTCGATACGAGAGAAAACACGCGTTCGAGAAACGCGTTACTGACTGGAAGAGAAAAAACGATGCTAACCAACTTGTAAAGGAGCGAAAACAAGTCATTTTCATTAAAGATTTTCATCCACTTGGTTTCGGTTATATTCTTACCAAAATTCATCGATTGGAATCTTCTTGAGAATAGCATAGACAGCTGAAATCTCACCAAATAGCTCATCTCTCATTGCCATCGGTGTATCAACTTGCTTTGCTTACTCTTTAACCTCCTCATACTCAATTCCTAAACTCTTGAAAGGGTCCAGTTAATGTACTTTTGATGCTTCTCAAATCGGTACTAATTACTGATGTATCCCAACGTGATAGTGAAAATTCTTGAAAAACTTATTTTAAAAACATTAGCATACTCTTTTTTAACAACTGTCTATAGTGGATCAGCTGTAATTCTCGCTATTTCATGAAATAAATTCTGAACATTGAGACTTCAAGATCTCAACGAGTACAGCACAGGAAAGAGAACGTTTGTCTGATTATCTCAATTATCTCAGACAGCTCAGGAAAGAGAACGTTTGTCGTCTATACAAGTAATAGTGGTTTCTCAAAAAGCTGGAGAGTAATGTGGAGAAATGAAACAATAATAAGTGACATTTCAGTTTTTAAAAAATTCTCTAAAATATGAAGTGGTTGTTTTAGCGAAAGAAAATGCGCCTTGAGTCGTTACCTGAGTTCTATCATCTGCTCAAGCATAGCATCCAGAGTTTGCCATCGTGTCGGCGTGTAGGTTGGTAGAGTTGAATATTTTTCTGACAAGTTGGTCACGGAATTGTTTGAGGTTATTTGTCCTACCGGTTTGATTATTGAAGTGGCATCCAATCTTAAGCACAATTGTTTCAATGTTACCTGTGAAGCGTTCTGCTCCCTTCTCTGCGGCGTTATGCAAAATATGGAAAGAGCAGCCGACTGGAATCAGATACGATTTTCTCTTTGTAAGGTAATAAAAATATTGTTATTTCCTGCTTGGTTAGAGCCTCCAAAGTTCACTGGTACATCGTCGGTAGAAAACAATGTCAACTGTTGCAGGTCTAGCTTGAAAGAATGAAATTGATTTCTGACAATGACACAAAACGATGTCATTCTCTTCCATACTTGAAAAAATAAAATTTATTGTCTGTTCCGAGGTCTTACCTGGCATCGATCAAAGATCTAGAAGACGTACATTAACTCCAATTTTGGCATTAAAGAAACTGATAACAAGTGGAAATAGTTTCATTTCCTTGTGATTGGCGCATTAACCGACATTGAAAAAGAATCGATACAAAGGTCAGATAACTACTTTTTTTAGCATAGAGAGCAAGAAAGCCAGTAATAATGCTTGTTATCTTGGTTCTGGCGGAAGCAAACCTTTTTTCAATATCTGAATCAGGAAAAATTGCTTTGAATAATTGCGATGTGCAATTATTAAAGTGTAATGATTGTTGGTGTTTGACAGTGTGGTATGCCCACGTTTCCTCAGCAGTAGCTGCTTTATAATCTGTGGTTGTTAGTTGAGATGACCTTGTGTAAAAGTTTTCCATGGATTGATTTGAATCAATTATTCGAGCAACGTTTTTATGTTTTTGGGTATCATTGTGAGTAAAAATGGCTGTCTTCCCCATAGCCTCCAAACTGATTGCGCAGTTACACATGTTGCAGTGCGCAAAATATGTGCTTTTTAGACTTAGCTTGATACTCTTGAATTCCTTCTCAAAATTGTCACGGAAACAGTTTTTGCGCTAGCTCATTTTTTTGTTCTACGGTCATAAATTCTGTCGCAAAATTTTAAAATTTTACGACTAGAATAAAGGCTGAAAATAAGACAAAAGAAGGAAGCAGGTCCAAAAGAAGTAAATTTCAAAGAAATAAATGCAATAAAATTTTTTAAGGCACTCACCTTAAAAAAAAGGACAAATCTTATACATACATAACGACGGTATGGCAACCTTGTCTAAAGCTGAAATTTTTAAGAGTATTTCAGCTGCACAATTAAAATTTACTAAGCCTTGAGCAAAAAGAGATTGTTAGTTGTTACCTGACTAGCTAAGCCAAGCCAAAACTGAAAAGGCCAGAAAGAAAAAAAACATACACAATTTTTTTTGTCAAACAAATTAAAGTTGTACAATGAAGTCATTAGCGTCCTGCGTGCATTGCAATAGGATACTGTGTTTTAACCATAATTTTTAACTTGTTGAAAGTAGAGTGAATGCTCAGAATATATAGATTTTTCACTTTAACAAATAATTTAGATTTTATTATCTTTTGAAAATTTATATTGCGTTGTGAAGCAATTTTTCCATGTATTTTTTCTTGGTCAGCGGTCAGTATTTTTCCGTGTTGTTTTCTGGCATAGAGTAAATGTTTTATGCTTTTTGTCAAAACGTAGACAAACATTCCGGTATGATAGGCTGTTGACCTAATACAGTAGCTTCAAAATTTAATTTATTGATCTTTAGAAAATGATAAATAAGTTTTCGCGTATTTTGCTAAATGTTTGTATGAAATGTTTTGAAGACTACGAAAGCTTGTTCATTTATTGATTCATTTTTTATTCTCGATCATTATTGAAACAATTTAGCACAAAAATTATAAATATTAAAAAGATCAAAAAAAGGAAGAAGCAACACAACGTCAGACGTTAGAACATGCAAATGATAATCATAAAGTAAAAGTACAAGACAGTATAAAGCATGGCCGTCACATCTTAATCACATAAAAATATAAGAAGTGAAAAAGAAAAAAAAAATAAATAAATAAATAAATACATGACAATATTATTATCAAACAAACTGAACGATTAAATAACCAGTGCATGACTAGGCTGCGTAATGATGATGGGTGACACAGCTAGCCAAGATAGGAATTTAGCTCAACTGAGCTGGGTGAGTAAAGAAAAACCAGGTCCGGAAAGCTTTTCTAAATGCAACTGGTGACTATAATAGAATTGTGAATATTGCAGAGAGTATATACGAAAAAATTACGGAATTATACATCCAATAATAAACAAATATTAACAATACAAAAGACAAAAAAACATAAAAAAAACTATTATGCTAGTCGAAGTTGGTGGAAAAAACATATATGAATAATATAAAAATTATAAATAAAAATTAAAATAAATAAAAAAAAAAACTTTAACAACGGAATTCATGCACTAAAAAAAAAATATTAGATAAAATTTTTGCAGACCAGCATAATAGTGATATAAAAAAATTTAAACAAAGTCAATAACATTTAGTAACTGTTTTATAACTTATTTTACAATTCTAAAAATAAAAAATTAATTGCTAAAATGAAACTGGAGACTATTGCCAAAAAGAAACTTTAATGAAAGAGCGAAGGTAAGGGTGAAAAAGAATCAATTTGATTGAGTTTGAAATTATGCAGACAATTAAAATTTAAGAAGAGTTTTTTAAAGCTTTGTGTGCAGACTGGATATTTTGATCGATTAAGCTTTTCTTCTAGAGATTGCATTTAAAAATTTTGATACCATTTCCATTTCCTTCTTTCCCGAAACCTATAATTAAAAATACATAGGGCAGTATCGCGTTTAGGAATATAAACACTACAATTAAATATTATTCCCATTACTTGAAAGATATTTATAAAACTTAAGAGTAAATGATCGAACACTTTGTTTTTTATTTTTTAATTCAAAGAGAATGCAATTCCAATAAGCGGAACCACGGTGTGAAATAGCTTGCTGACATACTGTGCTAAAGCATTTCTTTGGAATAAAGATAGACTTGTTTCTGGTATTGTATCTAGATTCGTTTTTAGTAAAAACACCTTTAAATACAATTGGGTTTTTACCATTTTTTGCTTAAACATAAACACAATTAGTTCTTTAGCCAAAAGTTGATCTATTGTTAACAATTTATTTTCTTTCATGATATAACAAACAGTTGAGCTACTGTTAAAACTAAAAAATAATTTAACAAATTTATAGCACAGTCCTTGTAATCTTTTAACTAAAGTTTTATTGCCAAAACACCAATTTAAAATACAATAAGAAAGCTGACTTTTTTCAAGAGAGTGATAAAGTAGGAGAAGAGATCTTTTGTTTAACAGCAATTTCACTTTAATAACAGTTTCAAGAACACTACATAGTTTAGATATTAGGTGATTTATATGTCTTGACCATGATAAGTGCTCTTGTTTATAAACACCAAGAAATTTAATACATTCAACTTGTTCAATTTTATTTTGTCGCGATGTGAGAGTTTGCTTTTTTGTTGTTAAGTTGGATTGAGCAGTCTTAAATAACACGTATTTAGTTTTAGAAACATTAACTGATAATCTATTTGCAATCAACCACTGGTCAACTAGTTGAAGTTCTTTATTACCAGCATCAAATAGCTCCGTGATGTCTTTATTTTGTAAAAAAAATGCTTGTATCATCAGCAAACATCAAAGAATCACTATCATTCAGACAATTTTTGAAATCATTGACATAATGTTAATTTATTTTAAAAAAAGAATTTTCTGTCGAACTTGAATTTTTCCGTCCATGCGTGCTTGTTTGTTAATTTGGCAACTGTGCGTTTTTCCGCTTGTTTTTCCACTTGAGTAAGCGCGCAATTATTAGAAGCGCCTTTTTTTCTTGAGGTTTTCTCTGGACGGTAATGATCTATTTTCAGAAAGTTTAAGTCTTGCACGGAGGTAACTGTGAATTTTGAATCGTTGACAGTTTTGAAAAAACCATTTCGTCGCCTTCGTCTCATTAATTTGATTTCCTCGGGATTCATCTATCGTCAAATTCATTTAACTGTAAATTACTGCAATATTTTGTTTTGAACGCTTGGTATTGGACAACAAATTGAAATTATCCGATTTTCGACTTTTAATAAAATCAATTCAAAAACTTCAAGAATTACAAATAGAGCAGGGCGAGGAACGCGGTTCTTCAATCCGTCAACAAACAGAGTCAAGTTGAGTTAATACTTCGTTAAAAGCAACAACATAAATCAAAAAGAGAAGTGGTCCTAGATTAAAGCCCTGAGGCACACCACTTGTAACTTCAAGAGTAGTAGTGGAAACAATTTCTGGATATTTTACTTGTTGTTTACGTCCTGTTAAGTAACTATTAAAGCACTTTAATGCATTGCCTCTATCCCCATAATGATTAAGTTTGGAAAGTAATATTGTATGATCAATTGTATCAAATGCTTTTAATAAAACCAAAAAAATTCCTATGGTTGCCTTTTTACAGGTAAATGACTGAGATATTTTTTCCATTAAAATTGAAATTGCATGAGTAGTAGAATGATTTTTTCTAAAACCAAATTGATATTTGTAAAAAAATTTGCTTTTCTAAAAATGAGTACAATCTATTATCTATAACTTTTCCAAGTAATTTCGAAATATTTGACAATAAAGTAACTGGTCGATTATTATTAATATTGTTGGAATCACCTTTTTTGAACACAGAACACACAGTAGCAAGTTTAAAGTAATCTATTAATTCACCTTTATCCATAGAAAAATTGAAGACATGGGTAAGTGCTAGTAGTATATTATGAGGTGAAGATTTAAGAACTTTGGTTGGAATATCATCTGGCCCTGCACTTAATTTGTTTTTTGAATTTTTCAGAATGTTTGCAAGTTCTTGAGGACATGTTGGCCAAGTAAATATTGATTGGCATGTGGAAGATTTTGAATATTCTGAGAAATGCTTTTTCTTTGGAGGTAAAGATTTCACTAATTCATCGGGAACAATCAGCAAAATGTTTATTGATATAATTTGCTATTTTCAAAGGATCATGAACAATTTTTCCATCAATATTGAGGCTTCTGCAATTATGTTTTCTTCTTATAATAGAATTAATCAATTTCCAAGTGCTTTTAATGTGTTTTTTACAATTGTTAAATTTTAAATTATAATATTTCTGTTTTTTGTTTTAACAGTGGAAAAATACAAATTTCTGGCTTGTGTAAATGCTTGTCTTGTTTGTGGGTTTTTTTTATTAATGTATCTTTTATACAGTTTTTCTTTTTTGTTGAATAGAATGTGAAGATCAGAATCAAACCACTGATTATTTGTTTTTTTGCAAGAAATTTTAGTTAAAGGAAAGAAATTTTCAAATTTATTCATATAAAGCTTTTGTAATTTTTTGTAGCTGGAATTTGGGTAAGAATCATATAATATTGGGAGTAATATCACTTTCTGAAAGAGCTTTAGAGAACAGATTTACATTTTGATCTGTAAAATGGCGACATTGTTGGACATTTTGATGAGAAATTTTGCTGATGGAAGTTCACATTATGACAGGAAGGTGATCGGATATACAGTGGGTTAAAACATCACAGTTTATTTTTATGCTTACCAATGAATTGCTCCATAAATAATCCAAAAGAGTTGCATTATTTTGTGAAATTCTTGTAGGTTTATTGATAAGAAGAGTAAACCCATTATCAAACATTTGATCTACAAAATTTGTAATCTGAGGTTTTTCACAATCAAGTATATTGTAATTAAAGTCACCTAATAGAAAACAATCTTTCTTTTTTATACGTTTTAAAGTATTATTTAGAATATCTAAGAAAGAAGAATGTGAAATAATATCATTGCATGGAGACTTGTAAATGCAACCAAATGTAATGGTTTTATTTTTAAATTGAACATCAATGAATAGAGATTCAAAAATGTTTTACTCCATTCTATTCAAATCTAATCGTGTAGAAACTAAATTTTCTTTCACATAGAATCCAACACCACCTCCCTGAGTTTGAATTCTTGGATTAGAAATGAATGAGTAGCCGGGAAGATTTATAAGTGACTCTGAATAATTTGGCTTTAACCAAGTTTCAGTTACAGCTATGAGGCTAGGTGCTAAAGCTAAAGAAGATAATAGTCCTTCTAATTTTGAAAAAATTTTAAGATTGCTGTATGATCTAATATTTAAAAATAATACTGAAAAATTACTGTTCTCATTGAAATTGTTAAACTGTAGAGATTTAGCATCTTTACTGAATAACTATTGGTCATTTACATTGTAAAAAAAGCTAATTTCATTATCATTGCAAGAATCTTCATTAGCTATTGGATGTTCCTTATGCAGAGATAGAATTTTGAATAAGTTATTTAGATGATTAGCAGAATAAGAAAGGTTAAAAATAACAAAATCAAATAATTCAGCAAAATCTTTATCTGAACAAGAACTAAAAGGAAATGTAAATGAACAAAAAGTGTACTTTCATAGCATATTTTTGGTGATGCAAAATTTATCTTTAATGCAATTAAGATGAATAGTCTGCAAACATGTGGAGCATGATAATATTTTTTGGTTCTTTTTAACTAATTTAAGGCAAACAAAGCATTTTTTAACTTTTTTGTGAAAGCAAACAAATCATTTTTTAACTTTAGAGATAAAGAATTAAAGCAGAAAATTATAAAAATCAGAAGAAAGCAAATAAAATTCCAGAGAAAGTGCTTTTTTGTTTTTCTTGGCAGAGAATGGCATATTAGCTACTATATCATTTTGCTTACTTAAAATTAAAAAAAAATAAGTAAATAAACAATAATTTACTTAATAATTTATTGATAAATTTATTTAATAAAAGATACGAGTAGTTTAATAAAAACAAAAAAAATTCACTTAGTAATTAATTTATTTATGTCTCCAAAGTCCTTAAGTACTTGCCTTTTTTTTTTGTAAAAACAATATACAATATCATTATTAGTCCAAACATTGTTGAACCCAAAAGCTTTCTTGGCTTCCATTACAAGTAGTAATCTTCTTTTGGTCAAGGATTCCGTAATCGAGAGTTTTTCTAATTGAGATTTCTTTAGCTTCTTCTTGTTATAAAAAAACAAATTTCGCACGGATCTTCTCACAAATTTGATGATGATAGGAGGGGGACAACCTTTCCTAGATGGTAAAACATGACATATGTCAGCTCAGAATTGAGCTTGTTGGTCACATATAACTCAAAAACAGGATACCTCCCTCCAACTGGTTGGTCTGAGCATCCATGTAGTATTAGGCAGTTCCGACGTCCATATTGCTCCAGATCATCAAAGGAATTTTGGGTTTCCGGAAGTGATTTTGCCAGCCCTTCAACAATGGTATTGACCGGAGAAATGGAGTTCTCAAGGTCTTGAAGTTGCTGGCTCTGACCTGAAAAACAAGAGCAATCAGCACCACTGGCAGAATCATTCAAAAATTATTCAGCATACCTTTTTGAGTAGATTTGATTACCTGTAACTCCTTCGTTACTTCATCTAAAAATAACTTACCACCCAAAGATAACTTACCATCAGCCATTGCAAATTGATGAAAGATCTTTAGTTAATTATCAACAAAAACAGTAAATTATTTAATATTAAAGTAATTTTTAATGGTAATAGACTTTACAAATTTTAAAACATCTGCTGCTGGTTTTTATTATTACAGGTAACTCCACCTAATTGGACAAAGAAATTAAAGGTGATAAAAGCCCGATGCGACTTCAAAGGCAACATCCAGATCATTACGGCCCGTCCAGTTCGATGAAAATTCACATAATTTAATTCTTTTGCACCTATTCTTGTTTGCTATTTGTATGTTTTACGTATATAAATTTTTTGTCCAGCCATATGCTTTTGAAATGGTCCTTTTGACCCGTGGCAGGATTTCTTTTGGTGGGTTCCTTTGCCTGCCTGACCCTTTTTGGTCCAGAACCTTTTGGTCTCTGAGTTTGTTGTTTCTCCCACCCATGATCATACAAAATTCTCTGAATATGGCTCGGATGTGTATATTAATTATCTTCTTTTCGCTTTCCTTTTCTTATTAACATCACATCGCTTTGTTCAAAGGTACGGCGACCATGCACAACTGACGTTTAGTCGCTGCTTCCTTATTCACAATCTTTATTTCTATATGCACTTTGATTAATTTCGAGTTGATTGTGAGTAAAAATGAAAATAAATAAATAAATAAATAAATACTTTACAATAATAATTAAACACAAGGCTTTTTGCCAAGCAAAAATAATCAAGCGCACATCTGAAACTTATTCAAATAGAATTGTTAAATTTTACTAATACAATTATGATTTCATTTTTATTAAAGAATTTAACCAAATCAAAACGTTGTAACATTTTTGTTTGAGTCTATAATCAAAAAACTTGAAATAAAATTTTAAGCGAAAACCTTATTTTTAGTCTTCCATTAATCTTTGAAAGAAAAACACAAAATTTCATTTTTCAATTTTCTAAAAATTAAAATTAAATAAAAATTCAAGGGCTTAATTCTAAATGTATCTAAGTCACATAATGTCAGCTTTGAGAAAATGAGATTTAAAATTTTCAAAAACCCTGGCAAATCAGAGTGATGATGAAAAACCTAAATGGTTATTTTATTACATTGGTTATGTATCTCTCCCAATTTCAACAACTTTTTAGAATTTTATTATGACGTCATAAGCAATTAAAGCTTGTTTTGCAAATTGGACTTCGGTATTTTCATTGGAAATTTTGTTTTACAAGCGCTTTTCTAACAAATTGACAGGGTAGTTAGGCAGAAAAAGTCAACCACATATAATAATAATGATAATATGCATTCTATTTTTATAGAGTAACATATCAGAAAAGAATTTAAGACCTGGGAGGAAATCAAAAAATCAAGTGATGAAAAGTTAATTTTCCGAAAAAGATCTATTAACTATTAATCTATTAGCTGAATCAATATAAAGCTATTAAGTAGAAATTTTTTTAAAAAATGTTTCTGAGTGTCATTAGGTTATAGACGGGAATCAAAAGCTACAAATAAAACGTTACGATTTCCAATTAATTTAAAAATAATGATTAAAATAATAATACAGGTAAACCTAAGGCAAAGATAAGTTATTGAATACGCTTGCCTATAATGAAATTGAAAATTGTTACTTCATTACAATGCTTAAATACTTACTCTTATATCATTAACCTTTGACAAATTTCCAAAAACTCCTATTTCAAGTTTTAATGATAAAAGTAAAGAAAAATGTTCAGGTGGGACTGCTTTGCAGATCGAGCCATCAAACAATAGGTTTAATAAGCTATCAAGTGTGTATAAGAATTTTTACATAAATCATTTGGACCTGGGTACTTCTAGAATAAAAATACGCTAAGATTTCATACCTCTGTGCTATTCAAAAAGTGATTTCCGTACATTATCCTGAAAAGATTTTTTGTCTGAATATTTCTGGCGAATAAACAAACAATTTTTTTAGCTTATCTGATTTTTTTAAAAATGTGATCAAGGTATTTTTAGAAAAAGCGCCTTCAATTTTAAAGCATAGATCTAAAACATATAAACTTGTAGTCCCTAAAAATATTTCCGAAATCCTTCCTTGAATAACAGGTCAGACAACCTCTTTGTACGCGTTTTCTCTATTGGCTAAATACCGTATGTTAAAAGCGAGAAGTGATTTTGATTATTTTCGTAAAAGAGTAGCAAAGTTAGAAGTGATTGATTTTTTCTGGTCAACTATTCATGTTAATCTATGAGATCTACTTTAGCTGGAGATATGTTTCAAATATCTGTTTCTTGTCATCGTAGAAGACAACAAATTTATCCACAGCCTTAGAATTAAGAGGTTATCTATGGAAACAACAACAATGGAAAAAATAATTTAATACTTCTTGCACCTTTCCATTGTTCTTGTCACACTGGGAAATGATAAAAACATTTGTTCGGATCTAGTTATTTCCGTGACATCAATGCATTCGTGGCGTGGGCAAGGTGGCCCAGTCGATAAAAGCGTCGTATGGATGGCGAACGCGATCGACATCACAGTTGGATCAATTATAATTCTAATTGTGATTCAATATAATTAATAAAATAATAATAAATAATTATACTTTTTTATGTAATTGTAGTTTAATTGAGATTTTTTGTTTTTGTGTAATTGTAGTTGCAATTGTAATCTTGAAGAATTGTCGGCCAATTTACAATTACTTTTTGCTTTTAACAAGTTTACTAAATTCTGCGCTCTTAATTGCAAGGAAGTCTTTTTTTTAACTTTAAGGCAGTGATAAACATATTCTCGTTAACTAAAATTTTTTTAACGAGCAATGGTAAATAGCTTGACAATAAAAATGCTTGGTTAACGAAAGCATTATATTCAGTTTTTGAAATGAAAATTCCAAATAAACAATTGGCTTCAAAAATATGTGTGTTTTATTTGTGAAAGTTTTCGGTTAACTCAATTGCTGAAATAAGGAACATGATTTTTTCAGAATAAAATACAGGCCTAAAAATAAATTTAGGGTTCTTAGAAAGAAAAAATGTTTATGAAGTTTTTGGAAAATAAATGTTTTTCGTGTCTGTGCAGTAGCTGCAACATTACAAATACCACCCTAAAAATATATTTACCATCCAGTTATACGAGATACTTTTATTTATTTTTTATTTTATCTCTATATTTATCCTCCTAACTCGCAGGAAAGCGACGGAGGCGCTAATACATAGGGTAGGCAATTACCCCGACCTGCTTCCGGAGATATCAAGATATTGCTGTCCGCTTGTAATTTAGTAAAGATGTGGCTGTAATTTAGAACTACTTGCTAGGACCACCAAGCAGGGAAATGTGCCGTAAAGTGTCTTTTCGAAGGATACAACAGAATGGCGCGACACAACAGAAGACCGAATACAAAAAACTTCACTTTTGCAAATGTATTTGTTACTTTTAACGTTTAAAAATTCATATTGGGTTGTGAAGAAATCTTTCTAAATACATTATTTTTTCAATCAAGATGTTATATTATAACAATTGTAATTTTTCTGCCACAAAACTGTAATGCGTTTTGTCAAAACAAAGGCAAACATTGCGATAAAAATCTACAAAAATCTATATCGTAGTTTTAAAGTTTAATTAGTCGATCTGTTGAAAGTAGAAAATGTGTACTCAAATATTTCGCTAGTTGTTTCGGTGTAGGGTTCCTACTAATGTTTTGTAGATTACAAAATCTTATTAAAGTTTACAAATACAATTGAGAATGATTTTTTTAAGAACTTGAAGAGAATTAAGCCGTCATTTTTTTTTTTTGGAATTTATAAACACAAAATTTAACTTTTAATTTCAAGTAAAAATCTTATATTGATATGTTTTGCGAAAGCAAAGAGCACTTTTCAATTTTTTTAATAAGCAATGAGCTCAGTTAATCTGAGTGATTTCCGTTATTCGATTAGCAAAGTCATTTTTAATTAAAGTTAACTCGAAAATTTTTGTGTCCGATTTCTTACGTTTACTTTCAAAACTCAAATTCTAACCACACGAAACTACGAAAAGTCGCGTAGCATCACGAATATTCTTCAAATAGAAAAATAAAAAAATCTTTCTAAAAATATTCGAAGAACTGAATGACTCAAATTATTCACAAAGTTAAAATAAACTGATGTAAAATGCTTTCATTACAGTTTAAAGAGCTTTAAAATTTTACTGATTTTACTTCAATAAATTTCTGATGCATTGTTGCTAGTTACATATTAGAACATTTGCGATAAAAGATAGTTTTTAGCAAATTTGTAAATTTTGCAGCTAAGTATAGATTTCAATCAATTATTATTGAATAAACTTGATATTGTTTCATTTATAAAATTTTTAGATTCATCATCGTGAGTATCAACATAATGTTTTAAATCCAAGTTTTTATTAAATTTATGAGTTTCAAATCGTGTATTTTTTGTAATCACCTATGAAGCTTTTGACAACAAACAATTTTGGAAAAATTGTATTTTTAACGAACATTCAATAACTTATTTTTCACTCTAAGTAAAATAAAACTACAGCTTTTGTAGCGTTTGAGTTATAAATCATCAAATTTCGATTGTTTTCTGAAGCCCACTTTGATGAGTCAAAAGCTTGAAAAAGATGTGGAGAATAAAGTTAAAACAATTATTTTATATAATAATTCCCGCAATAAAACTTAGATAGAAAACTTTTAAATATAATTTCTGGATTTAAGCAGATAATCCATACTGGAAACATGAAAAATAACGTCTTAGAAAAAGGAACAAAGTTAAAATTGTAAGAATACAGTGAGAGTACAATAAGTGAGAAAAAATATTAATTGTGAAAAGCACAATTTCTGTTTCTTATTCTCGTTTTGTTATTTTAAATAATAATGATGTTGATAAATTTAACTGTTGTTTAAAATTGACAAACAAACTTATTGTAAATTTTTTTCCCACCGTACATAGACAAGAGTTTTGGTCTGAATTTGTCTGGATTTCAATGTAAACCTTATCAGCAAGATTAACGGAGATAATGATATTTTAATCGAATTAATAGTCAAAAACAATGACTAAACTACGGATCCAAAAGACGACTTTTTTGCAAATCGGCCACTGTTTTCTCCTTATCCAAAGTTGCAATCACAGTTATTCGAATTTTGATGCCTTTTTGGTCAACATGGCTGCGTGAGACTTCTTTCTTTGCATTGCTCGGATGAAAAAACAAAGCCAGGAATAAACGAATTTGTAAAGCAAGATCTATGGTTTGCTCTGGCAGTTAGAGCCCGCCAAAATAAGATGCAACACAAGTCACATCATTGTGTTGTTTTGTAAAGGTCAAATTTAATTATTGAGTTTTATTTTACAGAGTGAATTGTTACAAAATCATTTTTTGTTGAATGCGCCTTCACAAAGGCATGAAATAACCCACATATGCCTAAATAGAATTTAAAAAAAAAATGGCCGTCGTTACATTGCATTGGGTTACAAAATGGATCGCGCTATGAAAAACGTTGAAAACCACTGGTTTAAGAAATTTTTTTAGTTTGCTTTATTTAAGGAACCTGCGTGAAAATTCGATAAGACTTTTTTATGGAGGAAAAATTTTACCCAAGAAAAAATAATCAGTATCGCTTGCATCTTTTGTAAATTAGTATTCTAGTTTTTTTTAGGAAATTTTTTTTTTTGCAACATTTGAGCTTTATACAGGAAATTGAAGCTATGTATTATTTATTTAAAAATATTAAAAGCTTTACAGATTTCCAACTTGCTTTTTCTGCCAAAAAACATCCTAAAAGCGGAGCAGAATAGACCTGCTGTAGACAGACAAGCAAAGACAGATCATCCTTTATGGCACATTGTATAAAGTTATCAATTGAATTCTACGCAACAAATGTAGTTGAAACAACTTTTCGAAACTTCGATTTGAAGTTAAGATCGTTTCGTTTTCATGTTTCCCCATTCTGCAATTCAGCTGCTAATGCAATAAATATTTATTTGACTAGCAACGCATTTGCCTAACTCCACTCTTGAACAATCCCCAAACAAGAATAGCGTTTCTAAGATCAACAGTATGAATAATTAATTAAATTTAAAGTAAAAAAATAAGTTACGGAAAACAAAAATAAACTAATTGTCGGTTAAAAGTATTCCGCTTAAAAAAACTTAAATCTAACTGATTTTGCTTGTATCCTCAGTCAATTTTGCGGTTACTTGAAACTCATCAAAGATTTACAATTGTTGCATAATGAAATTTAGTCATTTTTTTGAGTGAAAAAAACAGCGTTGAAAAACATCTACTGTCATAAATTTTGAAATAAAAAAACAAAACATGTAAAACAATAATGTTGACGATTGTCTAAACTAAGTTGATTCTTTAATTTCACTGTCATTTGTTGATCAAGTTAATAATCTTATCAAGAAAAAACTCAAGAGAGGCAAAGACCTCATTTTTTCCGGAGCGGATGCTCGTGACTAAAAGCGTTCACTCATCGTGCTGCAGTTCTAGAAGAAAGTCTAACATAAGCGATTGTTTCCGTTTTTGAATTTCGAATCACGTCACGTATCTTACGTAATCACAGCGCAAAAATGACGTCACCGAATATTTTTTTGGCTTCATGTGTCCTTTGAAATTCAATTAAAAACTAAAAAAGGTTTTTCACATCAAATCAAAGGCCACTAGTGGTTATTCTTTGAAAAAAATTTTTTATAAAAAATTTTATAAGGTCAATTTGTAAACTCCAGCAGAGCTTTGTGTCATAAGCAAAAGATGACGCAACAGTTTTATGCAGGAGGAGACCAAGACCAAGATCAAGACCGAAAAATTTTATGGAAATGCATCTCGAATATTTAAAAGCAATAAACTTTTATTTTTTAAAAATGAACGTTTACACTTCAAACAAACATGTAAGTCTAACATATTGTAAAAAAGCGTTGCTCTGTGTGGTCGCATTATTAAACAATCCGCTATAAAATTCGCTCATCTAAAGCAGAAAAAGCAGAAACGCACAAGGCATGCTGGTTAGCAAATTTTAAAAAAGTAAAATATTTATTATTGTCACACTTCATTTATAGTTTTAAACTTAACTTAATATGTAACTCTGTAGTTAATTTTCAGTATTTTACAGCAATTTTTGAGCTTTTGATTATGACGTAATATTTTCGATTGTTTTGTAGAGATTGTGTAATCGGTACACCAAAACTCCCACTTAATTTATTTTGTCCACAAATTGTTCTTATAAATGTACTATAAAGACTCGCTTTACCGTTTTAACACTAAAAGCCCGGATCGGTCATTTTTGACTGTTTTTGATGTTCGATTGGTCGTAACTTTTTTGTGCGAGCAGTCAAATTGATGGCCTTCCTTGAGTTTTCCTAATTTTACTTAAACTTTTAATTTTTGATTATACCACAAAAGAGCTAGTTACAAAACAGCTAACCACAAAAGAGCTGATACAAAAGTGCTAGTGCTACAAAAGTCTTTCTATGGCTAGCTATTGTGGCACTAGCTCTTTTTTGGCACTAGCTCTTTTGTTATTACCTGTTTTGTAACTAGCTTTTTTAAATGGACACCTTAATTTTTGATAAAATAAATTGCTAAACGTTTCATGGCGCACACAATTCACACGCCTACCTAAAAGCTCAGACCGGTCAAAAATGATCGATGTGTTGTCATCACATTGGTTATGTTGTTTACAACAAACAAAACGTTTTTTTCACACTTTTCTTATTATTGAGACTAATTAGTGCTTGTCACTCACGAATTTAAAATACAGCTATACAAACTGCTTAAATAATTTTGTAATAAAATTGCTAATTTTCAATTTTCTTTCCTATAAAACACACCGGCAAGTAAGCTATAGATCATTGGTTCTCAATCTTTTTGTTACAAAGTACCATCTAAGACTTAGATGGCACTCAAACTGTGGGCCATGGCCCAGTAGTAGGCCATGAGCCCATTTTTAGAGGGCCATAGAGCTATTTCCAAACATTCTACCCTTGTATGATAAAAACTGTATGTTTTTAGTTTTTTAAATTAATACAGTGTCATCTGCAAATAAATTGACACGGAATTTGCGGTATATAGCGGTAAATCATTAATAAACATGAAAAAAATAGGGGTCCTAATGTACAGCTTTGGGGTACACCACAATAAATTTTTGTTTGAAAATCAGAAGTAACAGCCAAATCATTTCTAGTTTTTGCAGGACCACAGCCAGCCAGCAATCTTTAAAATTTGGAAGACCAAAAATTAGGAACACAGTTCCTCCTGCAATCAGAGACTGTCAATATTAATATTTTTAAGAGAAAATTGACTCAACATCTTTTAAATCGTTCGCAAATACCTGGATAAATTAAATTCTTTCCACATGCTTATTAATTTGTTCGCTGCTTGTTTGTTTTTTGCTTTTGATTTTCAGAGAGATAGATATCCACTCTTACAGTATTTATTTTTTGGTTCGAAGACATGGTCTGAAGACTATGCAAATTCTTTCTCTTTAAACTCTACAATTGTATACGTATATATTTTCTCTATATACCTATTATTCCTTTATTGTAATTTAAATTATGACGTAGTTCTTATTTAAGTAAATAACTTCATTTTATTGTGTCATGTGTATTTGAAATGGTTTTTTTGACCCATTGCAGGATTTCTTTAAATGGGTTTTTTTGCCTACAAAGACCCTTTTGGTCATAGGTTTTTTGTGATCCCACCATTTTTCGCCATTTTTGCCAACACAGCAATGCCTTAACACATGGCACGTCTTATTCATTAACGGTATTTATTTATATTTGTTTTTTTGTTTTTTATTGTTATTGTTTACTTTCTTTTTTCTTTATATCATTCTGTTAAAGGTGCTGCAACTATGCATATCCTTTCTACCTACTATTTTGGGTTTTTCTTATTGCATGATATAACGTTAAGCGTTTTGTGGCTTATTCCTTTTTCTTGTTCTGCTTGCTGTTGTGTGATCTATTATTGTTATTTGTGTCTTTTTTTTACTGGCGGGACAGAAATAAAAGATACTGATATTGACATTGGATTTACTTTCGATTCAATACCATTGTATTTAGTATATTGGTTACAATTGTTAAATAATTTGAAAGAATTGACAGCATTTTGCCTCGAGTGCCATAGCTATTCATTTTATTGCTTAGAATTTTGACGGTGTCAAAAGTTTTTCATAGGTCTAAAAATATGCCAGAAGTAAAATATTCTTCAACCAAATTTTTTTGACAAATACTTTGAAGATCAATTATGGCCATCTCAGTGAAGTAGCTTTTTCTAAATTCAAATTGTTGACTAGAAATAATCTTGAGGGAGGAAAAATAATTTTCAATTCGAACATGGAAAAAAGTTTTTCAAAAATGTTGGCTATTGGTGATAAAATTGTTATAGACCTATGATTTCTTGTAAAATCTTTTTGACCTAATTTAAAAATAGGAATAACCTTGGCTTTTTTTAATACTGTGGAAAAAATACCAGCTTCAAAACATTTGTTAAAGTTGTCACTGAGAAAAGGTGCTATTAATGGGACTATTGATTTGTATAATTTGATGGGTACGTTTTCAGGTCCACAAGCTTTAAAGAATTTAAGCTGAAGTAATTCCTAAAAAACTTTCTCAGGAGTTATTGGGTCAAATTGGAATGATTTTACATTACTTGAAACTTCAAACATGCTGTGTGTACTTCTAGGAACTTTTGCATACATAGAAGGTCCAATATTTGTAAAGAAATTGTTTAAAGTGTTACTTATATTAGTCTTATCAGTAATTTTACCTTTTATGAGGTCATTAAGTATATTAATGTTGTTGCTAGTATTTTTCTTTTGACCAATAGTTTCATTAATTACTTCCATTGCAGGGTTAAGTTGTTTTGTGTTTACAAATTTGATTATGATAATAATTTCTTTTTGCTTGACTTAAAAGTTTAGTTAATTTGTTAAGACATTGCTGGTATTTTGAGAGTAGATGTGTTTGTAAAACATCAGAAAGTTGGAAGGTTATATTATTACTAAAAACACTGCAAATAGTTCTATGCCCAAAAGGAAGTACAATAAAAGTTACATAAAATTTAGATTTACTTCATTGATTGATCAAGGAGTTGAAAAAGGTGTAACGAACTCATCGCCGCAAACTGTCTTTCGTGCATGCCTTGTTCGATATTGCAAAGTTTTCCGCGAATATATTTTTTTTACACGTTATATTTCGCTGGCTGCAGATTTAGCTTGTAGCGCTTTTTTGCTCGCTGCACAGCGCTTACCTGCTCCTAGAACAACTGCATGTAACAACTTCGCATTTCTTAGCATTTTCTTCATGTACCACCTTTCCGTTTTTCCCTCCCCCTAACTGATCTTTATGTAATTATTATCATTATTCCGCCTTTTGTGTAATCATTATCAACACTCCTCGAACAGGATATAGCCTGACCATGTGATCTATCGCCTCATGATTTTACCTGTAAAAAGGGTCAGGCGTCATAATAGTAAATCTATAAAATTATTTTGACGTTATATACACTCGACGTTCAGACCGAGCTAGAGACAGAGACGGAGCAAAATAGAACGAGACTAACTACTAACAACCGAATTGATAGAGAGACCTATGAAGCTTAATTTAATTTAGACTCGTTGTTCTGCAACACTACTGAGTAAAGATTTGTATTGGAAATAGTTCCGGAATTTTAATATCGTTTTGTCTATTCGTTTGAAATTCGTGCCCCTTTTAATAAAAGATGTTAAAGCTTGCTCGTGTGCCAAAAGCCATTCACGCTACAGGGGCAATGTGTGTATGCTATCGTGTTTTTGGTAATGAATCATCGAGGCCAAGTAAATTGAGCCATCACCTTAATACAAGTCATTCGGAGCTAAAAGAGAGAAACATAGAGTATTTTAAAAGACTGGAATCTAACTGTAAAAGTCAAAGACTCGACGGAACTTGCAGCTTTCAACAAACTCATCAGAAACTTATTGAAGCTTCTTTTGTTGTTAGCCAAATAATAGCCAAGCAGATAAAAACTTCATAATATTGGTGAAACTGTTATTAAACCTAATGTACTAGTTATTGCTAAAATTGTACTGGGTGAAAAATATGAGAAGAGACTTGAAACTGTTTCTTTATCTAATAACGCAGTAAAGAGACGAATCGCATTAATGTTAGAAGACATAAAGGATGAAGTAATCACTGAAATAAAAGACAAGTCTCTTTTTGGCATTTTTTCCATCCAGCTCAATGAGTCTGTTGATGTATCTTCAGTCTCTCAACTCATTGTTTTTGTTCGATACGCAGTTTACACGTTTGTAAAAGATTAACTACTTTTTGTAGTGCCCTGGAAACCAGTGCAAAGGCGTCAGATGTAATGGATAAGGTGGACCACTTTTTTGATGAAAATGGAATTGCCTGGAAAAATTTATGTGGTGTGTGCACAGATGGTGCCCCAGCGATGCTTGGGTCCAAAAGTGGATTTTGAGCACTTGTGCAAAGGAAGACACCAAACATTTTGTTCACTCTTTGCTTCATTTACCGTGAAGCATTAGCTTTCAAAACTTTACCCTGTGGACTTTAAGATGTACTTAACATTACTATTAAAATAGAAAATTTTGTGAAAAGCGGCGCTTTACACACACTCTGTTTGAAAATTTTTGCAAATATATGGGATCTGATCATGTAAACCTTCTGTATTATAAAACATGTAAACCTTCTGTATTATATTTCTGTGTCCACACAAGTTGTTTATTTTGTATTATTTATCCTCCTGACTTGAGGGCAACGACGGAAGCGATAAACATTGGGCACCTGTTTTACCGCATAAACCCGCTTTCGGAGATCCCGAGGAGTACTTGTGTCTGGTTGCTTTTCTGTAGAATATTGCTACAATTTGTAGTGCTTCCCAGAAATCACCAAGTATGAGAAAGTACAGTAAAGTGCCTTTCCCAAGAACATAACAACAAAACGCCTAGTCGAGGCATTGAACTCATAACCTTACGGTTGAGAGCTAGGAGCAGTAACACTGCGCCTCTCGCACTTACGCAGTCATTGTAAACGTTACAACACGTCACAGTAGTGAGCCATAAACCATTTTTAAATAAATATTTGGGCCACGAAACAAAAAAGATTGGGAACCATTGATCTAAGTATTTTTTTATAGTAAGAAAAAGTCGGGTAATACGGACCCCGAGGAAGTATGGACCTCTTCTGATTTCCCAAATATGAAAAAATTTTAGAAAAAACAATTTGCATTATTGAAAACTACATAAAAAAGTAATGAAAAAAATGTTTTTGCAAAGTTAAATTTTTTTTATTGTTTTGCATTTTCCAAAAATAATATTTTTGTTCATTTGATCTTATTTTTTAACTAGATTGATGCCAATGAATCAAAGTTTATATTTTAAAGTCACTTTTTTTGTTGTTCGACTTGACGTTATTTTGTTTGGTTTTTAATAAAAAAATTCTTCATCATAAAGAAATTACTATAAAATTTTAAAGTTTATAAAATATTTTTAAATACGTCACTTCCGATAAGGGTCCATATTGCAAGCACAACTTTTAATATGGACCCTTTTATCTAAAAAGTTTAAAGGGTCATCACAGCTTACATAAAACAATTTACCAGCTGGTATTTGTATGAAAGAAAGTATAGACTGAGGACATAGTATCAAAATAATTTTGTGTTCGAAAAATAAAAAGAAAAATTTTACTGGGATTTTCGCTTAAGGGTCCCCCCACCACAAGTTCATTCACAGATTAATTTTTTGGATTTGTTTAAATGCAAATGATAATTTCATTTACCAAGCAATTGGTAATTTTATTTACCTACGTTAGTAGCATATTTGTTTTTTCTGCACAAGTTGCTTTATGCAAAAACCCATTGCACTCACTGCACATCGGAAGCCATAGGGGGCCATGTATGAAAACCGTGGTTTTTGGTTTTAATATTCATCATGGCAGAGAAGCCCTGCTCACATTTGCATGAGCTAGGAAATACTAGGAATTGCAAAATAGTTTTTGAGTGAGGTTGGGTAAGTAAAGTTGGGTTGGTAAGTATATTGTTAGCCAGAAATTGCCTGGCAAGCTTTCTTTATGCTTAAATTCAGCTACTTCATTACATTGGATGTCAATGGTTGGTTTTTATCATGCTGTTTGGCAAGTAATCGGATGGATGAACACAAAACAAATTAAAAATATCGGGACAACTATCTATGCTCAGAAAATAATCCATTAACAGTGTTTTAAGTTTTAGATTGCAGCCAATTTTTTTAAACAACTTTTTTTAGATTATTTTTACAGAGAGGAGAGATGGGTCAACTTTGAACATTCAATGCTCTCCAATTTCTTTATTAATTGACCATAAGTCTAGTTTTTTACAGAAGCTTGCAATTTAGAAACAAAATCTTTAAAAAATATTTAAACCTTGCAAAAACTGATTCACACAAGGAAACGTAGTCGGAAGAATTTTTGAATTAAGGAAAAAGTTACTAGAATTTGGCAAAAAGAATCTAGATTAGAATAACCCAGAAATCGAGACTTGTGCTACTTGTGGGATATTTTTAATACTTTCTTCATCAAAAATTTGTGACAAGTACTGTACTACAAGTCTCAATAAAAACTTTTGGTTTTTCAAATCATTATTTTTTGTGTTTAAATCTGAATAACTTTTCCCCTAATTAAAAAACTCTTTTTACTATATTTCCTCGTGAGAGCAAACGTAGATTTGTACAGAAAAGAAGATATTTTCTCTTTAACAAATTCACAACATCATTGTACGTTCAAAACACAAACTATAGAAATAAAGCAATTTTATAACATACAAAGATTTTTTAGAAATTCTTTTATGTGCCACATCAAATTTTATACTTTCGCTTTGAGAATAGCTAAAAAAATTGCGGCGCAAGCGTTTTCGTAATTTTTTCCCAAATTGTGCTTGTGGATCAGTTCTTGTGTGTAAATCAGCTGCCAAAAGGGCCCACTCTGATAATTTTATTGATTACGCAATAAATTTAGTTTATGGCTAATGTATTTGCTTTTTCGCTTAAACACAAATAAATATAAAAAAATATAATTAATTTGAATATTGGATCTTCTTGGAATTCAAAAACTGATCGCGTACCACTTAAAAAGCTCTCTGGTACCATTAATGATACGCGAGCCACAGATTGAGAACCACTGCTGTAGATAGACTATTGCTGAAGTATTGTGTTGAAAGAAGAAAATGAGAAATATTAAGTTTTGTTGCACGGAGTCATTTACTGCGTCAAACACAATTTAGTTGACAATGTTATTTTAATTTTTTTCTTGCATTTGCTTGCATAATTTAAATTTTGTTGCCTGCCTTCTGTAGATTGAATCAAACTGTAATACTTCAGCCTAAACATTGCAAGCTTGCAAAGGGCCCGTAAAAAGCAACACACAGTGAAAAAAGTGCTTGAGCACTTACACCGTTGACACTGATTTATTTGACCGCTTGTGTCAGGAAAAATACAGTATGGCCGAATTTTTCTGAGGTTTGTGGTAAAGGAAGATTCTTCGCTGCAAACGTGTTTTCAGAACGTTCAGGGACAACGTTGTATTCCTACAGATCGATCAGTGAGAAGATTCCCTATAGCGCTTTTCATCTATTCATGGATGAGCACATGCTGAGTTATTCAGATCCACATTGCCAAACACAGAAAAATGAATGATGATAACTTTAGCTTATATTTGGAAAATTTGAAGAAATTTTTAGGTATTCAGCTGGCTCGTAGAGCGTTAGTTAAAAAAACACACCTATCAAACAACTTTGAAGTAAGAAATGGTGACATTTTGTTTCTGGAAACACTATAGATTGTAAAAAAAATACCAAAACATTATAAACATTTGATATTCGATGAATATTCCAGTCGTAGTCAAAGATGACAAGCTGAGAAATTTTATTTAATTTTTGAAATATGGAATGCTTCTGTTGTCCACTGCCAAAAGTGCTATGTGCCTAATTTCAATTTGATTACTGACAAATGATACTCTTTGGCAAAACTTGCTGTCCATTTACGCAACACATGGTTAAGAAACCAAAAAGTTAGGTATTAAGTTTTGGCTATTGGCGGATACCAAAACAAAGTATTCGGGCTAGGGCAAACCGTATCTGAAAAAAGACCTAACCCGAAGCAAAGGGAACGATTCAGCAAATACATTCATGCCCTTCTGTCTTGTAACTAAATCGAAGTTGTCGAGAAAGCAATTTTCGCTGCAGCTTTTAGAAGAACTTTGCCAGCCAAATCGTGACGTGGTAACAGCCCCCCATTAGCGGCAGGGTGGCAACAACTCACGCCAGGACAGGAAGTGGAGAGATTGCCAGTTTCCTTCTTGTGGAGATAAATCTAGCTCCTCCTGTCAAGCTGAACGAAGAATTAGTTGTGGAAAACACACAGCAGAAAAACTTACACTGTGACGTATACAAACTGCGTAGTTTAATGTATAGTTTCTGAACGGTTTTTTGTGGTTTTTTAAATTTCACTGTTCGTGTTGGCTGATTTGTTTTTGTTTTGTTGATTACGGGTTATGTTTTTGTGAAAAAATTTTTCATTGTCTTTTTATAACTGATTGCGTTGCAGCAGGATACCGCAACAACATTTAAGGACCTAATATCATGACCGGTCAAAAATGACCGCTCTCGTCCTTCTGGGTAGAGCGATTTTTCAGGGCTTCTAATGTTAACCCGTATCGCATTCGCTGAAGTTTTAAGGCATTATGATGTTTTGCGGAAATATTACGCAATACAACATAACGTACCTGCCTACATAAATGTTAGCCATAGAAGATTTTTGTGCTTTTTATGCTTATTTTCCTTTTTTTATGAAACAAAGTCATATTGAAGTAAAACTGCTTTGTCGTCGGTAATACAACTTCTCTATATACTTCCTGTAATAGAAACATCTTTGCAAACTAAATGTACAATCGTTTGTTTCTTCTTCCTTTTTCTAATCCGCAGCCTTAATTATGTTTATTAAAGTTGTGTAGGAATTAAAGTTGTGCTTTTGCTATGTGAATAATGAAATAATTAAAGTTGTGCTTTTGCTATGTGACGGAGTATTTAAAGTGAAGAGAGAACCTACTTATTTTCTACCTGTTTATCCCATTGTAATTCAATGGAAAAGAGAGCTATTGGAGTTGAACACTTTTTTTGTGTCATAACAAAGCATATTGCTCAACTTAATGACTAAAAGTCTTTATGACCAACACAATTTTTCTCTATAGAAAATGCATTATTTAACCGACCACGTACTAGCAGTCAAGTGTACCGATACCGGAATGCATCCCACATTTTGAGTAACGCTGAACTGATTAGTTTAACTCAGTAATGATAGCATGAGTTAAACTTTGAAACTTCCTCTGGTAAACTATGTTTCGCCGTATATTAGTATAGCATTTTATTCGGAATTTGTTTAAGCGTTTAAAATTTTATGCTCCGATTTTAAATTAAACAATTTTTTTCAGAGTCAATGTGCACAACCAGTGGCTTTAAATAATAATTGATACGGCTGTTCACGTTGCACATATGTCACTCATTTACCTAATTACACATTTAACCTTAGAAAAACTTTCCTTTATTGCAATCTTGTTTTAAAAAAGGCCAAATTACGGATAACAAATGAAGACTATGTTGTAGCGCAGTGTTTCTCAATCTTTTTCCGTTTGCGGCACATTTTTGGACTTTTTCCAAATTGGCGGCGTTTTTAGACCATGTTTTATAAATTTAGTTTCAAAAATTAGCTGTCCTGTAAAAAAAGTCTTCACCGCGAACCGGGTTCTGATTTCGTCCCTAAAATCAGGTGTTTTCTAAAAAACCGTTTTTCTAACTATGGCGCTTTTAGTTAATTTTCTCCAAAATGCGCGCCGCATTTTAACAATAATAGTTGATTTGCGTCCCCAAAATAAGGTGACCTCTAAAAAAAAGGTTTTTACCTATTTTGAGGTACTAATTTCTTACTTTTCATCCCAAAATTAATGTGATCTTTAAAAAAAGGTCTTGGCCTTAAATTCCGCTCTGATTTCCCAATTTTCTCCGCAATAAAAGCTGTTCTCAAAAAAAAATAAATAAAAAAAGTTCTTTACCTAAATTCACGCTCTCCTTTCTTAATTTCCTTTCCAAAATCAGTTTATATATAAAAAAAACAATCTTTGCTCCAGATCTTACTTGGTTCACGTCAATAACCGCAGAACTCGACATACTTAGACAATTATTTTCCAAAAATCTTTTGCGGCACTTCTGGAAATCTTTTAGGGCTCACAGGTTAGGAAACACTTTCGTAGAGAATCAAAACAAACAAAAACTGCTTTCATCAACAAAGGAGCCCGTAAAACACATTCATGTTTTGATCACGTATAATGACTTTTTTTTATCTTTACTAAGTTTTTTTACTGAAAATAAACTCGCTGGTAACCTTAAGTTAAATTTTCTAATGCGGCCGACAACTGAAAAAATTTTGTATGGCCGTTTCAAATTATTAATAAAGTTGTTTGCTTTAGTTACAGAAATTCTAAAATTGTTTGAACTATTGCTTGTTTATAATGAAGTTGTTAATGCCAATTCTATTGTTATTCTTGAATTCAGATTTGGGTCAAACATCGAGTGAGTTGGATTTTCATTCTTATTATAATTGTAAATAAACATGGAAATATATTCATTTTGGGTCATTGTTTTGATTTATTACGTTACAAAACAATTTCGCCGTCTTAATGAAATGATCAATATAAAAAATTAATAATACAACAAAATAAATATTCAAGTTTTTTATTTTAGCCCATGAGAATCAGTCCACAATTTGTCAAAATTTTTATCTATTTATCAAATTATTTTATTTTTTATAAATTTTTTAAAAATTACTTTTATCATTGTTTTTTTATACTTAATATGTTTTTTTAACAAATTGTAGATTGATTCTCGTGTGCTGAAATGAAAAACTTGAATTTAGATACGTCTCGCAAGCAATTGTCTTTAATTCGTCATCTAGAAGGGTTTTCATAGATCATTATTTATTAATGGATCAGATGGAAGTTGCTTTTTTGCATCCTGGGCCATGAGTGAGTCTGCTCTTCTGTTAAATGATTAACCTAAACTAAAACTGCCAAAACAGAAGAGTATCCACCCATTTTGATGTTCAGCGGGGGTCTAATAACTGCAGACGTCCTTTTCAGGAATGCCTGGGCAATGCCTGGAAAAAAATGTCTTTTTCAGGAAATATTGCCAACAAGTTTTGAAGGCCCACTATTCTTCAGCCGAACATCGAAGGCCTCACTGCAAGCAAGATCAACGTTCTTCATTATTTTGTTCTTCGGCTTGAGGCACTCGTCATCCTACTACAAGAGACTTACTGCCTTGATGCAGAGAAACCAGTCCTTCCAAACTTCTAACTAGCTGGGTCTTCATTAAGCAAGAAGCATGGCCTTGCCACGTTTGTCCACGTTTGTTTACTACTGACTGTCCATTGGAGATTGAGTGGTCGTGCGTGGACGTTGATGGGTATAAAATAGTCAACGTCCATAAATCTCCACCAACGCGATTGCTGTCCCTGGATCACCCAGTGTTTTCTTACTCCTTTTTCTATGACAACAATTTCAACTGTCGCCACGTTGATCGGAGTTACGATGATAACAGTCCGGACGGTGAGTACATGGCTGTCTGGACAAGTATTAATAGTCTTGCACTCCTATACAATGCCATGGATGCACAACATTGACCTTAGCCTATTACACGAATAAGGTTTTCTTTGCAAGTGCCAAGCAAGGCTGTTAAGCGATGGAATTTCCATAAGGCCAAATGAAATCACTACATTGCTTTGACGAACCTATTTGCAAAGGCTTTGTTTCCGCCTGATTTACTTGAAGTGGAAGGGCTTACCAGGACTTTTGTAACATTATTAGGAAAGCAGCCGAAAAGACTATCCCACTCGGTTGCAACAACTATTAAACTGAAATGTGTTGGGATGCGGAGTGAGAACCCCTCTATACAACGTTCCAGCAGTCTCTTCAGGAAGACGAGTCAAATTTGGCTACTACAACTTTACTTTCCAAACTTGACAGGAAGCGGAGGGATTGATGGTCTGAAGTAGTTTTCAGCATCCACTTTTCACACTTTAGTCGAAAAGCGTGGAGTATTTTAAACAACCTTACTGGTAGGTCATGACACTCTCCTTATCACTGTTGCGTTTCAGCTGGTGCTATTGCATCTCAGCTAGTCAGAAATGGGAGATACGAGACTGCAGATCGCAAGTCATCTTGACTTATTTCTCAGTAAGTGCATAATCTTTGGAAAACCACATCACCAGACTTAATAAATATCTCTGAAAATTCTCACAGAGAGAATTTACTGCTGCCCTTCAACACTTAAAACCAGGTAAAGCTCTGGATGTAATTCCATCTCCCAAAGCTTATAATATATACTGGAGCTGCTTTGAAGTGCAAGCTGCGTGACGTATTCTTTTCCTGCTTGCGCCGACTCAAAATTTCCAAGATCTGGAGAAGACCACTTATAGTCTCGATCCCGCAGCAGATGAAGCCCAAAGATTTTTCAACTGATATCCTTGCTCTGTGTCTCCTATAAAATCCTTGAGAGGCTTATCTGCGCCCGTGTTGAGCCAATTTTTGATCTACTGCTTTCTAAAGAGCAGGTTGCACTTTGACAAGGAAAGTCACCTTGGATCAAGTCGTTCTGCTGACCCAAAACATCGCGAATTTTTTTGAAGCTAAGCAGAAGGCCGGTGTTGTATTTGTCAATATGACAGCTGCTTATGACATTGTCTGGCACCGTGGGCTTACCTGCAAGCTGCTGAGGCTTCTTCCAGATAAGCATATGGTCAGAATGATCATGAAGCTTGTTCAAAACCGAAATTTTGCCATTATTATCGGTAACAGCAAGAAAATATTATTCATGACGCCTTTTTTAACTATGAGCTTTATCATGCCTGTTTAAGTGGATTTGCCCCAAGCAGTTCGGTTAAGTTTAATTGCCTTCATATTAGTGTTGGGCAATTACATTTTTCCATGCAAATATGGGGGTATCGCTTCTTCAAACCACTTGAACAAACCACAGACCACATCCTAATAACCTGCCCCATACATCGGGCACGGCGCGGAGCATGAGGTCTGACGGTTTTGAATGACAAAATCTGATGCTGGTTCAACACCATCACTGCCAGTATCTGATCCGGGCAGTGCAGCAGCCTGGGGTGGCAAAAGGATAATCCATTGGCTCCAGCCTATTCGTGTCTGACCTGGAGTGGATGTTCTTTCAAGCAACGATGATTAATTAACAGAGTTATTTAACAAAAGTGTTTATAGAACTGCATAATAATCACTCAAAATTCAATAGCAAAAATTTAAATGCCTTTTATGTTTGTTTTCAAAAATTTGATCTGTATTTTTGAAATTTATTTTGAAACTTTTTACATTTAGCCAAACTAACAGGGCAAAATCAATTTTTAAGTTATGTTAATTAAAATTTTTTAAAAAATTGTAGAATGAATCTCGTGTGTTAAAATAAAATATTTAATCGTCGTCGAATCTTCTTCAACAAGGGTTGCCACTGATTCATTAAATTTTTTAACAGAGTTTTTCGATAGAATAACTTTGTGTTAACGTTAATCTCGTTTAATAACATAAGCTTTCATGAATCACAATTCACTTCTTCATATTTAAGAAAATAAAATTTAAGAAGTGATCACAATAAAAATCAGTAGAAAAGATGAGTGAAATCAACAAATTGTATTGAACACTGGTTGATTTATTTAACAAACTTTTGTAACAAATTGCTGTAGCCTCTATTTTGACCTACCTAAATTTTCGGTGGCATAGGTGGCCTTAACTCAAAAATTTAGACTCCGTTGATCTAAATGTTATATCTTACGAAATATCCTTGTTAATCTGATAAAATTCTAAAATTTTAGTCAATTCAAGAATTGAAGAAAATTTTGCAAAATCACTTTTTTTTTTCTATATGAACAAATTATTTGACAATTATATAATTTCTTTTTTATTTTTATAAGTATTCATTTCCATGTGTATTTTTACTGAGGTTTTTGGTGAGGAAATGATCTTTTGATCCACAACAAGGTTTATTTGCCTGACAAGCTGGTGAAGTTTGTTTAAACTTCCACAAGCGTTGAGGCTTGATTCTTTTTTACTGTATAAGTCAAATTCTGCTATGGTCCCTCCAATGCACCGCTCGTTTTATTGCTGCAAACCATGGGCTCGCTTAACAACCCACACTGTTTAAAAACCTTCCAGACCAAAAGCAGCTCTTTTGTAGCCCTTCCCGTAAGTGAGCTTGGTTTCAGAGCAAAACTTACAAAGTATCCTTAATCAACATTGTACGCACTCACAATACATTGCGTTTAATTGTTTTATTTATACTGGGTTTGAATGACGGAGTCAGTAATTATTTCAGGAAACTGCGGCAAGAGACGGGATGGGACTATTTTGCGAAACCGTTTTGGCGCGGCTGTTCTGGCGCCAGCCATTGTGGCAATGTGTCGTTTTTTTATTCGTAAAATCTTGAAAATTTTAGGGTTTAAGGTTAAGGGGTTAGGTTAGGGTTAGGGTTATTGATTATACTGTTTTATTCAAACCTTTCTACTAGTTTCAAATAGACTGGCGCCAAAACGGCCGCGCTAAAACGGCAGCACAAAAACAGCTTCGCCAAATAGTCTTCTACCCGACAACCTATCCTTGCTCTCCGATCACTTTTTTCTAATTTTCCTTTAGCTATACGTAAACATTTTACAACACAACCAAGCTCTGATGTCAACATCTTTATAGTGTTTTCATTGTTTTGCCGGTAACTAAGATAATTTGTTTCAAAAAAAATTAACACAGAGAGAATTTACCGGTACCGTCCTTTCATTAAAACCCAGGACCCCGATTTTATCTGCCCAAAGCTTGAGCTGCTTTTTTTGAGAGAGAGAAATTTTATATTTTACCTTGCACACATTTGAAAAACAAGTTTTGACAATTACAAAAAATTACAAGCTATTTACCGTACAAAGGTCAGGAAGCATCAAAAAACCTTTAAGGTTAGTAAATCAAAATGCTTCCTGATGAAAGTAACAGTCAACTATCACTACCCACAGATAAGAAATAGAAAACAAAAAAACGAAACCAAGCAAAAAAAATAACAATCGTTCCAAAGCGTATAATAATTAAAAAAACACTAACTATTACAGTACACAAAAAAAGCAAAACACAAAACAAAAACGTAGCAACGAGAAATAAGCCAGATCATTTGCCAGAAACAAGAAACAATTTTTTATAAAATTAAACTTGTAAACTCAGTAAATGTTTTTTATAACTTTTTTTAATGAAACCCACTGCATTCCCTCAAATTCAGCATCTATTTCACCCCATAATATAGACTATAAGAAAGAAAATTTTTACTAAAATTTTTATTAATACGAGGTATAAAATAAGTTAAAGGTTTTGTTTTTCTTGCACTGTAATTATGAATTTTAGTTGATTTATTAATTGAAGCATAAAATTTTTGAGGTAATTTACTATGATACAGTAGATATTTAAATTTAGCTAATTCTAATAAGTACATGTCTTCCAGTTGTAAAAAATTAGTGTTTTGTAAAAAGTCGATATCGGGGTGAATTTGCTACAAGAAAAAAAAAACTTTTATAAATTTATTTAATTTAACTTTAACAACTCCAAGAAATGTTTTATTAGTTGTTGCCCAAACAGTAATTCCATATGGTATCTTCTGTAAACGAAGATGTAATATAGCATACAGAGAGTTTCACGAGAAACAAAACTACACAATCTGTAAAAAAATCCAGCATACTAGAGAGCTGTAGGATTAATTGTGAAACGTGATATGAACATGTTAAAGTTTATCAATCGATATTCCTATGTATTTAATAGTTTGAACTCGTTTGAGAGCTATATCATTTAAATTTGAATTTAACTTGCACTAACAGATTTGTAAAGGTTGTTTATACATAATCCGAATTGTTTAATAGTTTAAAATTGTTTGAGAGGTATATCATTTAAATTTAAATTAATGCTTTGAAATCCTGATGCGTCATTTCGTTTATTTCTGCTGGTGCCGATTCAAAATTTTTGAGACTTTGAGTTGGAGCAAATAGCGCATGTAGTCGCGATCCCAAAGCCGATGATTCCGAAGAGAATCAAAAAGAGTTATAGACCAATATCTCTGCTCTGTACCTCTACAAGATTCTCGAAAAGCTCATCTACGCCAGTGCCAAACCAACTATTGATGAGCTGTTTCCCTAAAAAGCAGGATCCGCCGTTAAACGTTCTGTGTTTCTTTAGCAACACCAATCAGCAGGCGATTAAACTTAACCCAAGCCCTTTGGGGCAAGTACATTCCTACAAGCCTGATATTGTTTATGGGTATTAAAGCACGGAGCCTGAATGTATTCTTGCAGCACTCCCTGTTCCATCTGTGATTTATCCACAGCTGAGGATGCGGGTTCTCCGATTAAATAAATCAAATTAATTTAATGTTTGCTTTAAACTCTTCTTATGTCCAGAAGGTATTCCAAAGTCATACCCATTGGGTGTTGGGCTTCGTCGTTTCAAAAACAGCGTTTTTCAAGCATTGCTCTTGGCTTCTTTTCTTTTTAACATCTATAGATACGATCTGTTTTTTTTGATCTCCCAAAAGTTTGTTTATGCTGATAATCTAGCATTACTACATTCTTCATTATTGCAATTCCATCGCCCAGTGATTGATCTTTGGTAATTCCATTCGTCCATGCACAAATGAGCATCTCGCTTTTTACGAGATTGCGAATGTACCACCACTAAAGAAACAGCAGAACACGTTTTAACGGCGTGCATAATACGTCGGGCAAAACATGGAGCACGAGGTGTGACGCATTTTGGCTCAACACCATCGCTGCCAGCATCTGATTGTGGGCAGTACAGCAGCCTTAGTTAGTGCAAGGACAAACCATCGGCCCCAGTTTCTGTCTGTAACTAACCCGGAGTGGACCCCCTTTATAACAACAAGGATCAATTATATGTTTTCTCTTCAACGAGGAACAAGAACATGAACATGTCTTCTTTTGAGTTTGAAAACAAAAAATTGTTTTATGCGAAGTAAAGACCATGTGTAAAATGCAGCGGCTTATTTGTTTGCTTATTTATATTTATTTTTTTATTTGTTTTCTTATTTATTTCTTATCTGTTCTATCTGCTTAGTTCGCGAATATTTTTGATAGACCAGGATGTCCCTGGCTCAAAAATGTCAGACGTCCCTTCTTTAAAACATTCCTTTTTGCTAATTTTGTAAAATATTCTACAAAAGCTATATACGCTCGCTATATCGTGACTTCGTGCTTCGCTCGCACGCAATCGTAAAACTTCTCTCAAACTTTTAGTACTGTAATAAAATTATTTTTCTCAAGCTTAATTTGTTATATTTTCTCCCCTCAGAGACATTAGCTGGTTGTTCAATTGGATTAGTATTGTCGTTATTGCTTAGTCTATTAGCCCACATGTTACTTGAAAACTGTCAATTGCTTAATTTCAAATCCAGTACTATTCGTTTAGAAAAAGGATAACAAAGAAAATAATAATTAAATCGCCTGTTTAGACGCTTCAACTTAACCTTTATTATTGAATGAGAGAGTGGCTAATCACGTCAGACCAAGAATAAGATTCACTTTCAAAACAAAAATCAGAAGCCAATTTAATTTGAGGATTTTTAATTCCGTGCTTTTCGTGCCGTAATATTTTGTTTTTCAGTTTTTTGGAGATATAACTAAAATTTAAAACTGCTTGTTAAGACTGCCAAGCAGGGGAAAATGCCGTAAAGGGCTCTTTGCCAAGGACACAAAAAGTGTCTTTCCCAAGGAAACAAAGAATAGCGAAAGAAGGTTTTCAATCGAGACTATGTCCATCACAATCGCGGCGGCATAATGAATCGACCACGCTACCAATATTTCAATACAAAAACTAAACCTTCTTTGTTAACATGTGTAGCAACAAACTTTGTTACCATGTGTAGCAACAAACACGCCCAAACTTAAATCAAAAGTATTAAATTGTAAAGATTTTTTTGCTTTATAGGAATATTCGATCGGTTTGTTGCGCTAAGATTGCGGGTTGAAAACACTGAAAATAATAATAAAAATATAAAATTTAATTTGAAAAAAAAGTAGTTTTTACGACACCAAAGGAGATAAAACTAGCCCACTAAGTTGCCACTGCACTTCGATTGGAAGCCAATTGTGTAGCGATTATCGTTCCTGATTGTGACGTGTAAGTGAGTGTTCTACTTAGATACAATGTTGAGGGGATCGACACCGCAAACTCATGATACGCTTCGATGTTTGAAACGAGTTTAATGCAAGGCTTTGTAATGATTTCAGCATAACTGAAATAATATTTATTTACAAAGTGCTATATTTTTAAGTTCTTTTCTTTATTTTGTTTTATTTAACGCAAAATTCCTTCTCTTCTAGTTTCACTATGAACAAGTATTTTCCAATCAAAAAGTTGGATCTCTATTTTTTATTATTTGAGCAATAAAACAAAAAATTTAAACCTAAGGTTTCATTTTCAATTTATTTTTGCAGTTCCCATTCCCTTTTGCCCCAACATGTTTATCTGCCCGTATCAAAGGTGAGTAACTTTTTTGATTTTGTAATCTTATTCCCACCAACAATATACTAGCAATGGTAGTGCGTGCTTTAGATTAAATAAAAATGAATGTTTTTCTCTGGCGTGCCCCATTTACATTTTGAGGGCTCTTTGTTAATCAATATGCGAATTTAAAAAAAAGTTAAAAAGAGAAAGTTTATAAGGGCCAAAAGAACAGATAAGTGTTAAATCATTGTGCGCTGTATAAAAAAAAAGTTAATAAGGGCAAAAGAAGTTCAGATAAATGACAAACTATTGTGCACTAAATAGAGTTAATCTACAGTTACGAATGAGTTTGCACTTGCAAGTCAAGCTATTTAAAAAGCTAATTTTAGATTGCTTCAGAACAGGAAATACCATTGGTTTGAACCCGAAACAGGACTTTAGAGCGATTAACTGATTAAGCTGGGGTGCGGATGTCACAATACTCTGCACAGCCACCCTTGCCTTGGTCCATTCCACGGTTGAGAACTGCGCGTCTATTTGGTGTCGATAATAATGCGACTGAGGTAGCCGGCCGTTTTCCTTTCCAGCATTGTCCTTTATCACAAAGTCATGCCCTTAAAAGAATAAAGACCACCTGAGTATGCAATCGTGTTGTAATGTATTAAGAAAACTTGTGGTTTTTTTTCTGCTTGCAAAATAAATTTCTTTTCGGCTAAAAAAAGGCAGAATTTTCCAAAACCCCGAATTATTGCTAAACACTTCTTCTTATACGTAGAGTACTCCTTATCCGTATTAGTCAACTTTTTGGTTGCGTATGCTACAGGGTGCAGTTTTCACTTCATACTCTTGCATCAACACGGTCTGATCTTGTTGTTGGAAACGTCCGTACATAAGGTAAATTCCTTTGAATGATCGGACAATTTCAATATGGGCCGCTTTAGGAGAGATAAATTTATATAGATCCAATGTACAGGGTCAGTCTTACTGAAAGTCAACAAAATAAAGCAAAAGCTACACTTTTTAATGTAGCTATTCGAATGACAGGACTAGACAAAGAAGTAGAAAACCCAGTTCAGGAACAAGAAGATGAAGGTACAGCGAGTCCTGCTTCCATAATTATGACTCAGTCTTCTGGAAGTTTCGAAGATGAATATGAAAAGTTTTTGAATGAAAAAAAACGAGCAAGAAAACGGCAACAATTCGAAGGAAAAAATCTAAAAATTTTCCATGTAAAATTAGCAAATTCAGACATGCTTTTTATACTGCATTAACAAAAGTAGAAACTTTTGATCGGTCTTCCAAATTAACAGTTGATAAAGCTATACCTCTTTATCCAAAAATTGTTTAGGAAGTTGCAATTGCTGTTACGGCTTCACCACCGTCGCAAGTTAGAGTCGAGCGCTTATTTTCTGCTCTCCGCATCATTAAGACTGATTTAAGGGGGAGACTCAAAGAAGACTTGGTTGATTCCATACTCTTTTTGAGAACTAATTTAAAGTAAACTAAAATATTGTTTTTGAACTTTAGTTCAGATATTTTTGTTGTATCTTTTTTCTCTTTTCTATATTTTGTATAAGCAAGGCTCCGAACACAATGTTAGTAGCGTATGCATGATAAAAATTATTTTAATATATATACTGTATAATTACAATCGATTTCTTTAATTATTATTCAGCGGAAAAAAAGCGTTATTTTATTTATAATTATTGTATTTTGTCACTTGTGCGTAGACTTACATATTGACAAAATCTAGCGTTCATCGATTTTAGAATTGTACGAACGGAACCCCTTTGATTTCATTTTGATCATTCAAACTGTTTTTTAAGTGCGATAATTGAAAATAATTAAAGCTAAAAAGACATTTTAATTCTTAATCTGTAAAAATGAAGTATCGGGTCGCAAAAGATCTAGATTTTATAATTCAAAAATTTTTTTTTAAATTTGGATTAAATGCTTATTCAAAAATCACTCAATAACTCTTTGTATATGCATTTTGCTGACTATGTGTTTCACCGCACGGCATCAGTATTTTCGTCATTTGTTTCAGTAATAATTTGTTGAACATGTTTAGGCATAACATTAGCTATAACCCCTTAAGTGCGGAATTAAATTTTCGTTATCCGAGTTACAATGCGTAATTAATTTCGCATCTCGCTGTTTTTCTCGTCTCGATCGATTATAATCGCTGCTTGTGCGAGAATATAGCAAGTGCGAGAAGCAAAATAATCCGCGCTGTGAAAAGCTGCAACAATCAAGACGTATATATCCGTCATGCGCACTGAGAGAGCGTTTGGCCTTGACGTATACATACGTCATGCGCACTTAACGGGATAAACCACTATACAAGTTTTCTTTTTATACGCTTTGCCTATTTTTAATTTTGAAAAGTAGTCCAACCTCGATATTAGTAAACCTCTAATATATTTTTTTAAATAAATAGTAACTGTATAAACACGTCAATTACGCAAATCCACATTGCAAAGCTCGTAGCCTACCAGATTCGTAATATTTGTAAATGCTTTGATTTTGGATTAGCTTCAGTAGCTTTTCTAGCCGAAAATACTCGCTTAAATTAATATCTTCATGAAAATTTATCTTAAAATTGGGCTTTTTGTCAAGATATCAAAACTGACTTTCCGCTTCAATCACTGTTGCTTGTTTAGTTACTATTCTTTATCTCGATTTCTTTGTTATAATAAATACTGGTATAATTAAAAACATGTAACTACCAATGTTTCAGCCAGTTAAGAAAAATGCATAGACTATTTAATGTGCAGTTGTTCAAATGGTTTAAAGGAAATAGGTCTACTAATACAAAGTGTACTAAAAGTTAGTGCGATTGATTTGGTTACAGTTGCAAACCAAGAAAGTTTTGGTAAGAAATTGGTTAAGCAAAGACAAAAAACAAATAGAAATGATGTATCAAATTTGAAAATTTGACCTGCCGCATACAATAGCGTAAAAATGATATTCAACCTTAAATGATTCAATGAAAGATAGAAACCCTGGGGAGCAGTGGCGCTCACTCATAGGAGCTGCAAAGCTGCAGCACCCACAAATATTGTGTAGCAGTTTTAAATATTATGAGCAACGCTTAAACAGTTTTTTTTTAATTTTTAACTGTCACTGTAAATGTTTTAAATTCATCCCAAAAATTTCACGTAAAATGACGCAATCTATTAATATTAAAGCTGTAGTATCTATTGGTTTGAGCTGCAATGGACGCAGTTCACTCAATTTTATTATAGGCGTGACTAGTTCAGCTCTTCGTTTTAGGCATAAAGCTTTTTATTTAAAATTCTTGATTAGCAGTACGTGGTAATATCCTTCAATTTAAGCAATTTGTGTTTAGCAGATGGTTGATTCCAGGATGACGTAAGCGGAGGGGAAAAGAGGGGGAAATTGATTTTAAAATTTACAAGACAGAAGCATTGTATCTGATTTGACTTTAAAATTACTTTATGTGATCTTGACCAAAATCTAATCTAATAGACTTAATAAAATATCGAATTAGACGAGAAGTCACCAAATTTTTTTCAAAAGGAACCACCTAGACTATAACTGTAGCGGGGAGGACAAAATTTAGAAAAAAGTACTTTTTTGTTTTTAACCCCTTCAGACCTGAACTTTTATTAGACAATATAAAATAGTAAATTTATTATTTCTTTGAAGGATGTGTTACCAAAATGTCGTTGCACAAAAAAAAATTTGTCGGGGCACATCTACAAATTAGTATAGGGGCTTTAAATATTTGGGACTATTTAGTCCCAATCGGTTCGAAGCGTACTTTTTTTCAAAATATTAGCTTTAATTTTTCTTGTCATATTCAATGAATTTGAGTAACTTTAAGGTATCTGGAGTTTTAGAAAAATAGATATATTTATTACATAATGAAAACTTTCTGTTTTTTTTTTAACATTTGAATTTAAGCAATTATTATTCAAAGAGCATTTGCGTCTATTAACGATTTTCTGCCATAGTGGTCTTTCATTGTTATGATATTTACTTTTTACCCTGCTTTACTAAACAGCATAAGAATTGAAATAATGCACACACATATTTTACACTAAAATATTCCTCTCAACACCGAAATGCCATTTCCTGAAACAATTTTTTTTATCTGTTTGACAAAGAAATAAATTACAATCATTGCAACATGTGCAAGTACGAGAATCTATTTTCCGCTTGGTACACAATTTGCATTTAACACGGTCTTGATAAGAAACTCGTGTAACTTGATGAATATCGGAACCGTCTGAGGGAAATCTTGAAATCACAGTTGAAGAACTTCTTGCTCGTTTTCTGCTTAAAAATTTCCTGATCAAATCCATAACAACGTCGTGCTTGAAGTTTTTTAATGTTTTCAAGCACGCATTGTGAGGAAATTTGTCTTGCATATGTTTCGAGGCATTACGTCTGACACAACTTTTACACCAAGACCACGATCTTTATTCCAATAATTGCGAATACTAGGAAGGGTATGATATCCCATAAAAGAAGTTGTCGGCAAAGGGGTCAAGTGGTTAGAGCGCCGGGCTCGTGATCAACACTGTCTCGGTTCAAAACCCACTCGCGCCATTCTGTTGTGTCCTTGGGAAAAACACTTTACGCACTTTCCCCTGATTGGTGGTCCTGGCAAACAGTTCTAAATTGCAGTTATATCTCTATTAAATTATAAGCGGACAGCAATATCTTGGCATCTCCGGAAGTAGATTGGGGTGATTGCCTACCTTATGTATTAGCGCCTCCGTCGCTTTCCTGCGAGTCAGGAGGATAAATATAGAGATAAAATAAATAAAATAAATGCTTTTAGCTCATTAATTTCTACTTTAAAAACCATTCCTTTCTGCTGCATGTACAACTCACACTGTGCACTGACTAAATTCATTAGTGTTTCCAGCTTTATGGTGTCTGAAAAGATTTTTATTGGTTTTGACTCATGAACATATTCATAATTTAAATTAACTGTACCAGATAAAGAGCAATTCGGAATATTAAAAGAAGTACAAATCTTTTTCCAATAAAATATATGAGGTAAAGGCTCCACAAAATTTGGTTCAATACTTTGTGCGTGGGCCTCATCGATTGTTACCATTATATTATTATCAGTATCTGACATTGCTTTCTCCAAAAACATTACATCTTTTTCATCTATAGGGTTATTATTGGATGAATCGGACTCATCAGCAGTAATTAATTCCATTACTTCATTTACACCAATTATAAATTCTCTTGATCTAGTCTGTTTCTAGGCCATCTAAATTCGACAAAAAACAAGTAAAAAGTACGCATAAAACCGGTTGGGACTAAATAGTCCCAAGTTTGAAAAGCAAATAAATTAAACATAAACACTAGTAAAAAAGTCAAATTTGCTTTATATCAACCCACAAGACTTTTTTATAGTAAATTTTATCCAGCTTTTCTTAAATTAAACATTATTTTATTTGCGAATTTAATTTTAAAACTATATATGGTTAAACTAAACTTTATGCATTTAATTGGTTTGATAATCATAAAGAAAAGAATTTGCACCTGTTACAATTGACTAGCATGGTTGCCAAAATATTGCTAAAGAATAATAAAAAAGTTTTTCATAAAATTTTATAGTATTATAGAAGAAATTTTAAAAATAGTGGTGTGGGACTAAATAGTCCTTTCGGTTCGAAAGGGTTAAAGCAGCAAAGTCTTAACAAACATAAACTTTAACAAATGGGAAAAAAGTTTTGGAAGAAAATTTTGTAAAGACCAAATAACGTCTTTGCTTGAACATAAAAGTGTAAATTTTTTAGTTCAAAGTGAAGGTCGGAAAAATGCAAAAGGTCTTTATTTATCTATTTTATCTCTATATTTATCCTCTGGACTTGCTGGAAAGCGACAGAGGCACTAATACATAAGGAAAGCAATTACCTCGACCTGTTTCCTGAGCTACAAAATTATTGCTGTCAGGTTTAAATTTTTATTTTGTTTTTTTTACCTTTATAAGAGATATGACTGAAACTTAGCACTGCTTGCCAAAACCGCCAAGCAAGAGAAAGTGCGATAAAGTCTCTTCCTCAAGGACACAAAAGAATGGAGAAAATAGGTTTTGAACGGACACCATGTTGAACACAAGTACAGCGCTTCAACCAATCACGTCTTCATTTGCAACTGGGACATTCCAACCATTTTGAGTACGTTAAATCAAAATATTTGCGGGCCAAGTATATAAAATATCGTTGCCGAAAAGACAAGACCTTTGTATTTATTTATTTTTTGGTCTTTATTAAGTTCTTTAGTAAAACTTTTTTCTCCAAAGCTAAAGTTTGCGTTTGCTAGAGTATCTTTTTGACCAAAAACGTGCCCTTTTTTTAATTGCCCCTCCTCCCTAATTTTTTTCTGCGTTTCTCGTCGTTTTTTTACTTGCCAGCCTTCACTGCTGGGCAGGGATCCGTACTGAATTGAATGGTGGTTTTGTTAAACAATTTTTTGGTATGTGTGACGAAAGTAGCGTCATGGACTAGAGCGGTAACCCTGAAATCAAAAAATATAAATTTCTGAACAATAACCAAAAAAATGCAATCCTGTAAATTATTTAACAAATTTTTAAAATAACTATAGACCTAATAAATGTTTTGGACCTCTTGCAACGGACATATTAACTGGAAATGAGAATTAATACGAAAATTACATCACCAAACTTAAAAAGTTAGAAATGAAAAACTTGAATAAGCAAAATTTTTGTGAGCTTGAACAAAAAAATAAACTCTAAAATCTATCTAATTTCTAGCACTGAAATAAATATTAAAGCGCTTAGGCCTACTAAACCACAGTGAAAGTTTTAAAAAATTCTACTTTTTCCAGGTTAAAAAAGTTTCAGCGATCCTAGGCTACTTGGAAAGCGGCAATGGCGTGCTTCAGTAATTACAAACTTCAAAGTTTTAATAAATACAAACTAACAAAGTAAATACAAAGTAGAAATTTGGCTTACAAACTTTTCTGCACGTCGACTGCAAAATATTGCAAAAAGTATTGCATCGAGCACACACTCTTAATCACTCTACGTGAATAACTGTTTTTTATTTTCACTTACATGCAACAATTTGTGTCTTTAAATTACAGTAAGTGTAAGAGGAAGCAATTAAATACTGAAAAAAAGATCTTCATTTTGACAGCTATATGATTAACATTTTTGGCAGTGTTGCTTTATTGCTCGAATAAACTCTAAGTTAATTTGTCAACTTCCTTTTGACCCCTTAAATATTCCAATCGACCACTTGGAGGACCACTGGTCTAAACAATAAAGTTGCTTATCTACATAGTGCCACAATTACACATCATACAATGGAGAGACGAAGTACGCACTTGGTAAATAACAATTAAAAATCTAATATTTGCTTCTTTCCAGGAAAATTACTGTTTAAATTTTCAAATTAGCCATGTCATTTATAGTCACATAGGTATGAAAATTTATTTTATTTTGTTACTTGGGCTGTTATAGGCTTGTAGGCCTACAATGAGAGAAAAATAGCATTCTTGTTCTTGCACAAAATAGAAACGCAACAGGCAAATTGAATCAAATAATTATATGGTGCTAACAGACATCCAATTGAAATCAGTAGAAATGTTCCTGCATTAGGCCTATATGGTAGAGAATGCAAGATTGAGTTTATTGCAGTTAAGATTGGCAAAAATAAACAATCTTTATTATCATGAAATGAGAACTTAGCACTCGATTGTTAAAATAGCAATTTTGAAAATGCTTGGGACCCTTTTCTTGGCTTCTTTCCGGTAGCGGGCCAGCATATACATCAGGCAATAGATAAAATAGAACAGTTTCAGTTTCAATTATTATTTTACAATTTCTGTATTTAATTTTGTTTTCATAAATACAATCTGTCAGGTTTTAAATCATTTAAATTTTTTTATTTTATTTTTTGATTTAATTCAAAATGTACTGTTTAAACGCTTTAATCAAGCACTTTGGAAAACTGTTATCAAACCTTATCATTATACAGCTCAGGCTACAGATTTAAAAAAAGGTCGCTTTTTTCCTCATATTTTGAAAAGTGTGACTTACTCAAGGTTGTGAAGTCGGAGTTTTTTTTCGGGCTTGCTGGAGTCGGAGTCCGGAGTCCGAGTTGGAGTCGTAAAATCTTAAAGAGGTGGAATCGCAGTCGGAGTTGGAGTCGGAAAATTTTAAAGAGGTGGAGTCGGAGTCGGAGAAAATTCGTACGACTCTACAACCCTAATCATTGCTACCGGTGACTTTGTTGCCAGAGACGTTGAGTTTGGTTTAGATTAAGTATTTCAGGCGGTGCATAAAAAAAGATTTAGTCAAAACTGAAAGTAGGTGATAAAGTAATAATTTAAGATTCACTGCTTTAAAGTTTGAAGTCTAAAAAAGCACGAGCTGATTTTATCAAAATCAAAAACTTTTTCTTACAGCATTGCTTGTCAAATTTTGAACTAAAATTTGGATAGTGTTCATTGCACAGATTCTTCTTATTTTTTTATCGGAATAACTCTAAAAACATTGTTTTTTCCTGTTAATCTTTGGTATAAAAGTTTGGTGATGTTTGTTGCAATGTTTAAAGATAAGCCATTATCAATACAAATTATTGTAAAATGATTCGTGAAAACGAATATTTAAACCCAAGTTCCATATAGATGTAAAAAAAACTATTCTTGAAGGATTTTTAAAATAATTTAGACAATATTGTGAATTGTATTAACAAATCTAGAGAAGAGTTCTACATAAAATTCAATTACTTTAAACCTTTTGATATTTTTTAATTTTTTAGTTCTATTTTTTTATCTAGAATATGCATACCAACAAAATACATGTGTGACGGAATTAAAGATTGCGAAGATGGTTCCGATGAAACGGATTGTTCTTGTTCTCAGAATGAGACTCAATGCAGTGCTTATCAATGTGTTCCAAAAAATTTGATAAATACTTACAGTCTTAATTGTCCAATTCAGAATTATGAAATTGAAAAAAGGTAAAAATTGTGGTCTTTTCTGCAAAAAAGTACGAATAATTAACAACAAATAAAGTAGATCATTGAAATCAAATAAAAATCATGTTTTTTAATCAATTTAATTTTCCACCTTCATTCCACACCGGACTAACCTTTTGTTTTTATCTCAATTGATCCTGCTGATTCGCAGGAAACCATCAAATACCCCAAATCAACCCCAAAATTCTGCCTTTGTTAAACCCTAAAACTGTTGAAGTTAAGGAAGTATATCGATGAACAGAAAGATCCAATTTATTCTACGAAATTTTATTTATCTATTTCGATATATCTATACCTTTATGTCCGGAATTATTCTTTTTAGTAAAAAAAACTTTTTTTGGTTCTTCATTCTATGTTGTTGTTATTTGACAATTTAATGTTAAATAGAATTATATTTTTGTCCTTTTTAAAAAGTTATTGAAATAGCATATATATGTCTTAGTAAGATATTAGAGCAAATTTTTTGTTTTTTCTAACCCTATTTTCAATAGGAGTGTTCCCAAGGGCGCCAGAGTTTATTTTGCTGAAGATGAGAGGCAAAATTAAAAAGGGCACATTTTTGTTGAAAGGATACTCCCAAAAAAGGCAAATTTTGGCACCTTTGATTTTTTAAAAAAAGCACTTTTTACAAAATTACTGTACAACATTACCACTTTGAAACTTAGTGTAAAAATCAAGTGATTTCTAAAAAATCGTTACTTTTCATCGGCGTCTAAAAACGGATTTTGGTCCGAAAAATAAGGTCGGGACAAGAACCAAAATAAAAACCTTTACCTTCACTTGATCTGATATTTTCATTGATTTTTTGACTTTTCTAAAATTTATTCAGTTGTTATACGCTTTTGAGACATTGTCGTTATTTGGTGTAGTTTTTGAGAAATTATATGATTGATATATTTTATCCTTGGTTTACTGCTCTGAAGAGTGCAATAATCACTCATCCAAAACTAATTTTAGAAACACGAGATGTCGAGTGAAAGATTTATGAAACTTTTTATTTTATTTTCACTGAGAAAATAACACATATACTGCAAATTAGGTTGTGCCATGTTTCTAATATCTCGATTCAAGCAGCATTAATTAAATTGTAAATAATTCAGGAGTTTGGGAAAGTTATTGCTTTTTTCTGTATATAAAGTGCAACTAAAACCAGCTATATGACATTTGGTATCTTGTCAGTTTATCCGATTTATAACAACCGTTGATATGACAACGTGATCGACACAGTCACGGTTCAAAACCTGTTGTGTCCTTGAAAAAGACACTGTCACAACTTTAATCGAAATACTTAAAAGACCAGTTATACTTGCTAACCCGAATACCTGCGCAGAAGTAAACTTGTGTTTATTTATTCTTTTTTATACCGACTCAAGGAACAGTTTGCCGCGAGACTGAAGCTCTTTATACAGTTAGTTCTGGCTAAGCACAAATGAATCCTCTTGAAAATTTTTCTTAACAAATAGCAAGAAACCACAGTTTCAAACTATAAAGAATACATTATTCACAAAATCAAACAAACTCGAACAACTCCCAGAAAATTTGACTCTCGAGTTTCACAAAACTTCAACAACATTCACAGCGCCAATAACTGCGAATAATCACTCAATTATTTTGCGGACTAACTTTAAGTATAATTAGCACCCCGATAACTAATATTAAATTTAATAGTTCGTCCAAAAAATTTTATCTCATTATAGAAATAACTTCTAAGGCGTCAACACTTGACTCCTAAACTACTAAACCTCAACTAGAGTAACACAAAAGATTTTACGCTTTAACTCCAACTAGAATGAATAAAAAACGACTGGAAGCTAATATATATATCGTGTATAAATCAGCCAAATTTTTCAATAAAAATCCAATATACAAGAATTTCTTAGATTAATTATTATGCTAATTTTAGCAATTGAATAAAGCGTTATGACGTCACAAACATTATTATATGATCAAGTACAAAAACACGCTATGTAACTGTAAAATAGAACTAGCTTTGCATAAGCAGATTTTACCAATCTTTCCTCGAGCTCACCAAAAAATTGCATAATAATGCCGCAAAACGTCACAATGCTTAATTTCTATCATTCCATGTGTTTTAAATAAAACAGTAAAACAACTCTATAATTACTTAAAAGCAACTTGCAGACAAAATAAATTTAGTAGGGGATGGCGCAGTCATTACGCAGTCACTTCGCAACAATGGAGAAGATGAAATCATTATCAAGAGCTTAAAAAATACTGCAAAAGATTAAAGATAAATTATCAGTTTATAAATTCAAAACTACAGGTAGAATTAAGAATGAAGTGTGAGACACTTTACGGCATTTTTTTCTGCTTGGCGTCGTCGTTATCGTTGTTTAGATGAGCATCTACTCCGAGTCAGACACAAACAGGTCTGGGGCCGGGTTTATCCTTCTACTACCGCAGATTGCTGTACTGCCTGGATTAAATATTGGTAGTGATGGTGTTGAGCCAGCATCGAGTTTCGTCATCCAAAACATTCATACCTTTTTGTGCTCAATGTGATACTCGATGTATGGGGCATAAACAATGATGGCCTTACAAAAAAGGGGGCCCGGTGCAAAAAACGTAAACAAGGGCCACTATTTAGCTTAATAGAAAAGGTAGCCGGAACCATTTTTACTGTAAGAAAACAAAGTGATTTCAAAAAAAAAAGGTTTTTAGTTTGGGGAGCCACTATCGAGTGATCCAAAGCATCAATGATGTCGTTTGATCTGTTATTGTCATAGCCACTTTTTATTGTCTCAAAACAAATAGATCTATAAGAAAAATGCTTTACTTAAAGGGCGCCCAAGTAAATATATATGGTGAAGATGTACAAATCACCGACAGAAACGCATAAACTTTTACACGGAAATACCATGGGAAGCAGAGCATAATTGACAACATAACGAGCATAAGCCGATCAAGCTATAACCACCAATTCAACATTTCTTTATTTATCTATTTTTTGACATGTCATCTACGTCCTTGGTGCTACTATGAAGAAATAGAGCAATATCTTGTGTAGGAGGGACCACTTTTTGACGTATTTTAGGGGGTCTCGGTGCGGTCAGGCGAAGCGTTGGCGAAGCTCAGCTGATTGGATGCCTAAAAGTATTAGTAGATAATTCGTTGGAGTGAGACGCACGCATCCAGTGACTATGGGCAAGGCGTCATTCAGGACACTGTCAATGAGGCAAGTATAAGCGCTTTGCTACCAGACTGCATGGTGCACAGACCTCAGCAATTGAGTAGACTAGCGATAAGGCAGCTGTCCGTAGTGTTTTAGCACCAGCACCCCATCCTGAGCCTACTAGTTGTCTCAAAAGCGTGATGTGCAAAGATAGTTTTTGCGCAGTGCTGGTAGATAGTGACAGAACGTGAGCAAACTGTCCTATCTAGTGTTATCTAGAACCATTTATCTTGTCCCATCTAGATTAGCTATGGTCTATTCACCTGTTAAGTGGACCAAAGATAGAGCAGTTATGCGCAGCGTAAATTTTAACAGTAGAATATTTTACGTAAAAATTGACAAAAATTACTTGAAAAATCACGTGAATGGAAAAATTTTTTGACCGTATAATATATGTAATGAAATACATGTAGATGACCGTAAAATACGAATAATTTTGTTTATGAAAAATCAGGTGATAGGTCAGCCAAAGCGACTCAAATTTTAGGGCTGTGGCCAGGGAAGAATTGGGGCAGACGCAATTACGGGAGAGTAAGGGGGAAAAAGATAATTTTTTTCTGTCCTGCAATATTTCTAAAACGCGAGGGCACCGGAAGGGAAGGTAGACAGCGCCCTTTAAAATTTGCAAACCAGAAGAATGTTCTCATATCTGTCTCTACAGTTTTAAAATCTTGACAAAATAAATCTAACAAAGTTTAAAAAATATCAATTTAGACAAGATGTTACGAAGCTTTTTCTGACAAAGAGCCACACAGCAAATGACAGTGATTTGGCTAGAGAGTAAATTCAGAAAAAAGACACTATTTTTTGTTGAAAAATTACAAACATAAATTTTTGGATATTAAATAAAATTTTTACAAAAAATTAGCGAAAACCAAAAAAGGTCTTTACTTGAGTTCAAAAGTAAAAAACTTGTTGAATGAAAAGTGGAGTTAAAAAAAGTCTTGAATCAGGAGAGTTTAACTTTTTTGAGCCAAAGACAAAAAGTATTTGCTGGTCAAGAAAAATTTGGTGTCCGCATTTTATAACTTAAGATCTTAAGTCTGGAAGTTTTAACTCTATTCAGACTGGACTTTTTGGAAACTTTGTACGACTGCGGGGAGCGGAAAGTGCCCGCACTCTTTGCTTCTTTATATCTCGACAATTACAAGCGCTAGAAGTGCCATTCAAGTGTGCATAGAATAAAAATTTCTTATTCTTTGGATGTAGATATTTAAATAAAGCAATGAAATATGATTTGGAATTAAAAAAGCGAGTTTTCAAAGTTTAGTCAATTTTCTTAAATTCGTTGAAAACTTGAGAGCGATTTGAGAGAGTTAAGGCTCGCTTTTACCAAGAGAGTATAATATTTTTTTTTTCATTGATTTGTTTTTGTTTCGCTTAGCGCGTTTTGCCGTTTTAGGTGCAGAAAGACGTAAAAAAATCAATGAAACAAAGAAAGAATGTTCCATTCCACGCTCTTCGTGGAAACGAGCCCTTGACGACTTTGGCGGTTGATCGAACGTGATTGATCGTAAAATTAAAAATAATATTCTTTTACAGTTGGTATCCGCTTAAAAGGTTACTGTAGTTCACAAAAAATGAAACTCTATTTCACCAAAATCTAATTTTGAAAAGAAAGCAGGAAGAAAGAAAATTAGCGGAAAATTTTGGTTTTAATTGTCTTAAATTACGCATCAATGAATCACACTTTTGGATAAGAAATAGTCTACGGTTTATGGAGAACATTAGAGGAGAATTACTAAAGAATTCCGTAATTGACTTTGAATCTATTTTAAAACATGTAGAGTTTACTGCTAATAAACCCTATAACACACTAATAAAGCATTATAAAGAGAAAATTGCAAAATTGAACCAAGGTTTTAAACAGAAGTACGACGAGATGAAAAATTCAAATAAAAAAATGATCAATGGTAACACAAGAAACAAAGATAATTGGGTTGTTAACCTTTCTAATAAAAATTTATCAGAAGATGAAAGAAAAGTGTTATTATTAGGTTTTAATTTTTTGGTCTCAAAGGATTATATTCCAAAAACTGAAATATTGGCTAATATTGAAAAAGGTATAAAGAACTTACCTGATAATACATCTTCTATAATAAGAAGCAAAGTTGTGGATATATTAAACAAGAAATACAAGAGTATTCCAAATTTATCGATTAAAGAGAAAAAGGCATTAAAAAATTTACGAGATGATACAAATATTGTGATTACAAAAGCAGATAAAGGTAACTGTACAGTTATTATTGATAAAAATAAATACGAAGAAAAAATTTTTAAATTGTTAAACGATAAAAATACATATGTTTTAATAAAAAATGATTTAACGAAAAATATTGAACAAAAATAGAGCTATATCAGTTATTTTTGATCGTTTGAAATGTGATAACGAATTAAAAATTAGATGTAAATTAAACATCAACAAAATTATAAATGCTTTAGATTTATGTTTAGATAACACTTATTTATGTTTTCGTAAGAAATTTTATCGTCAAATTTTTGGTGTTGCGATGGGTTCACCTATCTCCGTCATTGTGGCTAATTTAGTTATGGAACTATTGAGAATAAAATGCTAAAAGATTTTGCATCCCCACCTCGCATCTGGTTACGTTACATTGATGATACTTTTGTTGTGCTAAAGAATACCGAGGTGGTATCTTTTCATAAATTTATAAATAATATTGAAGAAAGTATTAAATTTACGGTCGAACAAGAAGTTGATAATGCTATTCCGTTTCTAGATGTGTTAATAATTCGTAACAAGTTAAAGTTTTTTTATCAGAAATCTATTACCCTTCTTTCAGTAAAGTTACATTGACAATTTTATTTAACTGATCAAATTGCGATGCATGAATTTATTAATAAAATCGGTCAACTTTCAATTTATTATAGCAAATAAAAGTTAAAATTTAAAACCGATAGATTCTATTTGAATAAGAAACTGATGATGACCTTTATAGGTCAAAATCGATTTTTCATAATGATACAGTCGGTTTTAAATTTTAACTTTTATTTGCTATAATAAATTGAAAGTTGACCGATTTTATTAATAAATTCATGCATCGTAATTCGTAACAATGGTCAACTAACTACAAAAGCCTATAGAAAACCTACACATACAACTAGATACTTAAATTTTAATTCTTGTCATAATTTTTCTCAAAAAGTTGGTTTGGTTAGAACATTATTGTTTCGCGCTAAATCTAAATTAATTACAAATTATTGAGATAAAATCAATGAAGTTAAATTAGTTTGTAATGCTTTACGTGAGAATAATTACCCAGATTGGTTATTGAATAAAATGAAAAAAGAAATTAAGCATAAAAAAGTCAATAAAAGTGTTTGCATGAGTGAAAAAATATTTAACTATGTCGGTTTACCATATATTAAAGGTTTAAGTGATGAAATGCCTAGAATTTTGAGAAAATTTAATATTAACGTGTATACTTACCCTTATAAAACAATTGGGAATATTTTACCTAAATAAAAGACTCTGTGGATGATATATATAAGCGTTGTGCAATTTATAAAATTCCGTGTAAAGATTGTTCGAATGTATATGTTGGTGAAACGGGCAGATGTTTTAATACTCGCTTATCGGAACATAAACGTGATTTGAAACCGATTAATTTGGCTAAATTAAAAAAAGACGATTTAAATAAAAAAACTGCATTGGTTAAGCATTGTTTTAATTGTGAACATAGGATTGATTTTGATAATTTTGAAATATTGAATTGTAACATTGACTATGATAAACGAAAATTTTTAGAATGATTATATATTAATAATACAAAAAATTCAATAAATGATAAAGATCGAAATGTTTTTCCAAAAATACAGGGTCCGGCAAAATGATCTGACACATTTGTAGGTTTAATAAAAGCCAATTAAAATAAAGAAACAAAAAAGTGTTTTCATTTTCGAAAAGTACATATAATGCCATTTTGTTTCGTTTCTTTATAATGCCATTGTTTTTCATTTTTTATAATGCCATTGTTTTTCGTTTTTTTGAGGGAGATGTTTTCTGGTCATTTGATCTCATTGCGTGGCGACATCGGTTGGCCCGCCCGTTCACCTGATTTAAATCCTTGCAATTTTTTCTTCTGGGGATACCTCAAGTCAAAGGTGTACATTAATCGCCCAGCTGTTTCTATTGAACAACTTAAAGATGCAATTCGTCAAGAAATTTTTACCATTCCACATGAAATGACCCACAAGTTACAGACAACTTTTGTGAACGCCTTCGAGAGTGTGTGGACAATAACGGATCCCATTTGACTGATTTAATTTTTAAAACTTAATGAAATAAAATAGCACTATATGTACTTTTCAAAAATAAAAACATTTTTTTATTTCTTTACTTTATTTGGCTTTTATTAAAGCCACAAATGTGTCAGATCATTTTGCCGGACCCTGTATATAGCAATATAAAAAATCTCAACTAATGTGGGTTTTCAATCTGTTAAATTTGTTTCTATTGCACGAAGTAATTATTAAATTGTTATGTTTGTTCGCTTCTCACCTTGTGTTTGTTGGTTGGTGTTTTTAACTTCTCGGTTTTTAAATACGGTGCGCGTTGTATTCTGCTTTTATCTGATGAAGTTCGCCCGATGTAACGAACGAAACGTCGTTGAGTTTTTCTATAATAAATATATTACGCCTTCTGTATTTGTTGAAGTTTCACTTGCCTCTGATTCTACCAGAAGAACAAATGAATTTTAAAATAAAATCTAATTTTATTATACAACATCTTGATCTTTGCAACTTTTTAAATTTAAACTGGACTCTTTAAACAATTTTTGGCGATAAACTTTTTCATAAAATAAAAAAAATGACAATTCATTCCACGGAAAAAATAGCATTTGAATTGTCACATTGCACAAGACTTGCTTCATTTTTTTATGAATATTTTAAAATGGTTGAACTTTAAAAAATTTAGTAAGGATTGATTACTTTGATGAAATTGATCTTTTGGTTTTTGCAAGCTTTTTTCTTTTTTCAGTAAGCTAGTCTAGCCTTCATAGTAGAATATTTTACAGTCGAACTTGACTAATGCTCAAGCGGCTGTTTTTTTAAATCAATTACATTTCGTCACAGCAGGGCTGCCCAACCCGAGACCCGTGACGTCTTTTGTTATAGCCCGGGAAGAAATTTTTAATCAAATTGCAGTGCTTGGAAACAATTCAATGATTTACAGAAAACTCAAATACAATAATTTTAGTCTCGGAAGAGGTTTTTTGCTTTTTTTAGACTTGGAAGTTGAAGCTCAGTCTCACCGAGACAGTGGCCGTCCACCAGTCCCACCAGACAGTCCACAACAACAATAGACTTTCACCGTTTTGTCCAACTCCTATTTATCTTGTGTTAAAAATGAACAGATTGCTTACGTTCTGACACCATCTAGTGGTTCTCAATTCATTTTGAAGATCACACCCCATCCGGAACAAAAAATCATTCTCTCACCCCTTGCACCATTTGATATATTGTTTTTTGTATTATCATCGCCAACATTAATTGTTGAAAAAGTCCCCAAAACAAGAAAAGAAACAGAGAATTTAAAGAATGGTAACAAACAAAACAACGTATGTGTGAATCTAAACAAAATACAATCAATGACAATCAATCAAGTACAAAGAAGTTTATTTACTTGTTTTTTCTTGCCTTTTCATGTCTACAAATTTTTCGTATCGTGGTTGTATGTTGCTCAAAGCAACGCGTATTACAACACATTATAATGTTTGTTCCTCTGTCAAATTAAATTTAAACTCCTTTAAAACAATTAAAAAGTGTAAGTCGGAATTTCATACAAAAATACACGAAGCATTATTTATTAAAAAGCGTAATCCTGGTTTAAATTGACAACTTTATGTAAATGGTTCTTCATTTTTATTAAATGTTTTTTAATTTTTATTTTAAATTTTTTTTTTTTTTGATTTCTTTTCTTATAAATTTTAAATTTACTATCACTTTTAAATAATTTAATGAAACTAAAAATTGGCTTTATAATTCTATTTGCTTTAACTTATTCGTCACAATGTAAATCATTCATGCATAAATAGTTAATTTTCTTTGTTTTGACGCATTGTTGTTAATTTCATTTAAGTTTAGTTTTTCTTGAAAAGGGCTTAAGAAGCCGAAAACGTTTAAAAATAAAAGTTTTATGAATTTAGTTGTGCTGCTGAGTATCGCTACAATATGGTTGAAGAAAATTTATTCCTTGCCAAAATTATATTTAAGAAATTAAGTAATAATTTAGAAGAAACCTGGAAAAATTTAAACAAACAATTAGGTAAAGTCAATTACCAGTATGCTCTTCCATATCCATAGACAGTAATTTTGTAAATGACTCTCTCCAGATTACTAATTATTTTAATGACTACTTTGTTAATGTTGCAAATAATTTGGTATTAGATTTACCCCAAACATCTCAGAGTTTTCAAACATTCATGCAATCTCCCACATTGAGCACACTTTATCTCTACCAACTATTTTAACTGAAATAAAAAGATTAATCAGCAACCTTCAGTCTAAAAAAGTACTGGCATTGATGAAATTTCTCCAACTATTTTAAAAAGCACACCAGACAATATATTATTAGCTCTAACACATGTATTTCATCTTTTGTTAGCTTGTGGTGAATTTATCTCTGAGCTTAAAATTGCAAAAATAGTACAATTCATAAAAAGAGTAGTGTAACTAATGTATGCAATTATCGCCCAATCAGCTTACTTTGCTCCATGTCAAAAATATTGGAAAAGTTAATATACAATCGCGTAGCATTATTCTTAAAAAAATAAAACTTCTTTTATGAATATCAATTTGGCTTTAGAAAAAATCACTCAACTAGTCATCCAACTTCATTATTTATTGAAAATATTGCTGAAGTTCTTGAAAACAAAAAACATGTACTTGGCGTATTCCTTGATCTATTTAAAACATTCGATACCATTGATCATAACATTTTACTATCCAAATTATGGCATTGTGAAATTCTTGCTGTAGCGCATGATTGGTTTTGTAGCTATCTTAGCAACAAAAAACAATTAGTTGAAATAAATAATATCTGCTCCAATATTAAGCCAATAAAATATAGTGTCCCTCAGGGTTTAATTTTAAGTCCATTTCTATTCTCATTTTATGTAAATGATTTAAAAAATTATTATATCTTAGGAAAATGCATTATGTGCGCAGACGACACTAATATATTTTTGAAATGTAATTGCTATGAAACCTTATATGAAGCTGCAAACCAGGAGTTAGTGAACATAGATAAGTGACTTCTAGCAAATCAACTATTTCTAAACACTGACAAAACACATCATATGATCTTTCGCACACCCAAAACAAAACCTCCATCAAAAAACTAAAAATTTCAATCAGAAATAAATTTATTTCCCAACAACCAAAAACAAAATTTTTGGGAATAGTATTTCATAAACACTTAAGTTGGAAATTGCATATGAACTTTGTGCTTCAAAAAATCTACGTAAGTTACAGTACTATCAAAAAAATTTTTAAAAACTTTGACAAAAAAACTCTGCTTGTATCGTACAACTCCCTGATAATCATTCATATAAGATATTGCATTACCACTTGGTATATTGGTAATAAAAACACAGCCTCAAAAATTCAACGAATTACTAATAAATTCATACGATTAACATTTGGATTACATCACAAGGCTAAGGTTACATACATCCTGCAAAACAATAACATGATGACAATCGATCAAATAACCAAATTAGGAATAACTTGTTTTATGTATAAATATATAAAAGGCATGTTATCAACATGCTTTGATTATTTTTTTTTAAATAACCTTGTAAACGACAACTTTACCTAATGTACAAGAAGCCAGTCCAAATTCTATCCCTCGTTTTGTAGATTAAATATAACTAAACAATTTTTAAGATACAGAGGTACCCTTGCTTGAAATAAAGTCCCATCAAGCATTAAATACATAAAATCCTATAAAAAATTTCGTATAGAATTTCAATAGCATCTTATAGCAACGCAATTTTAATGGTAATAGACTTTACAAAATTTAAAACATTTGTTGCTGGTTTTTATTGTTACAGGTAACTCCACCTAATCCGACAAAAAACTGATCGTGATAAAAGCCCGATGCGACTTGAAAGGCAACATACAAATCATTACAGCCCGTACAGTTAAATGAAATTTACATAATTTATTTCTTTTTGCACCTATTCTTGTTTGCTATTTTTATGTTTTTATTTTTATGTACGTAAATTTTGTCCAGCCACATGTTTTGAAATGGTTCTTTTTGACCCGTGGCAGGATTTCTTTTGGTGGGTTTCTTTGCCTGCCTGACCCTTTTTTGATTCAGATCCTTTTAATCTTTGAGTTTGCTGTTTCTGCCACCCATGATTATACAACATTCTCGGATGTGTGTATTATATAAATATCTTCTTCGCTTTCCTTTTCTTATCGACACCACACCGCTTTGTTTAAAGATACAGTGACCATGCACAACTGACGTGTAATAACGTATTTCGTTTAGTCGCTGCTTCCTTATTCACAATCTTTATTTCTACGTGCACTATGATTAATTTTAAGTTGATTGTGAGTAAAAATGAAAATAAATATAAAAAATAAAATAAAGTAAACTCACAAAACACTGATTTAAACTTTACTGTTGACTACCAAATCTATATTTTTTATCGAATTATTACGTCGGTCATTGGCTTTATGTCGTCGATATTGTTTTGTAGAACATGTCCTGATATTTTGAAATGCGATGAAGAGATAGACTGTCCTTGGCTCAGTCCTCACGATGAAGCAAACTGTTCACAACAATGTCCATTATTAGAATGGGAAGGGATCCCTTGTGATTGTAACAAACCAGGAAATATGACGTGTGAAGGAAGGGTTTGGCAAAGGAATTATGTTTGCTATACCATGTGGGGTAAGTTGCTTGTTTTGTTTTTGTAAACGTCACAATCTCTTGTTGCAAAATTAAACAAAGCCAAGTTCATTTTAAAAAATTTTTAGTTGTAACGTAACAGATATCGCTGTGAAATAATTCATCCAATCAAGTTAAGTACAAAAATTCTGAAACATTTTTTGTTAAACAAATCATTTGTAAAATAAAGTAATTTTTGTATTTGCTTGATATTTATCACATACATGCAGCAAGTGTATTAGCAATGAATAAACACACGAAACCGCGCAAACAGAATTTATTTAAAGTTGGCTTTAGTCTTGTTTCGAAATTAGCAAATCTTTCATCTAAGCCAAGGTCTAACACAGTATTTCTCAACCTTTTTTAGATTGCGGCACATTTTTGAAATTCTTCAAAAATCGCGGCACCTTTAGACAATTTTTATTAAATTTTATTTCCAAAATCAGGTGATCACTAAAAAAAAAAAAGTTTTCATCCAGAATTGGGCTCAGATTTTTAGCTTTTGTTCCTAAAATTAGTTCTATTCTAAAAATACCGCTGTTCTGGCCACGGCACATAATTGGTATCTTTTGAAGTTCGAGGCGCACTTCAGCTAGGATTTTTAATTTCCGCCCCCAAAATTATGTGATCTCTAAAAAAAAAAGCTCCTCGCCTGAATCACGGTTTCTCTTGTCAATTTCCCTCCCAAAATTAGTTCTTTCTAAATAAATAAAAAATAAAAACGGTCTTGCAAGTCAGAGTGTTATCACACTGAGCTATCCTACCATTCAGGTAGACTGGGAATCAAACTCACATCCTTTCTGTTTGCAATTCAGAGTGTTATCACACTGAACTATTCTACCATTCAGATAGACTAGACAACAAACTCGCATCCTTTTGTTTGCAATTCAGAGTGTTATCACACTGAGCTATTCCACCATTCAGGTAGACTGGGAATCAAACTCACGTCCTTTCTGTTTGCAAGTAAGAGTGTTATCACACTGAGCTATTCTACCATTCAGATAGACTGAGCAATAAACTCACGTCCTTCTGTTTGCAAGTCAGAGTGTTATCACACTGAGGTATTCTACCATTTAGATAGACTGAGCAATAAACTCACGTCCTTCTGCTTGCAATTCAGAGTGTTATTATACTGAGCTATCCTACCCCTCAGGTAGACTGAGCAATAAACTCACGTCCTTCTGTTTGCAAGTCAGAGTTATATCACACTGAGCTATTCTACCACTCATGTAGATTTAATATCGAACTCGCATCCTTCTGCTCGCAGAAGTCAGAGTATTATCACACTGATTAATCCTACAACTCATGTAGACTGAGCATGGAACTGGCGTCCTTTTCCTTGCAAGTCATAGTGTTATTACACTGAGCTATTCTACCACTTAGGTAGACTAAGCATCGTACTCGCGTCTTTCTGTTTGCAAGTCAGAGTTATATCACACTGAGCTATCCTAACACTCAGGTAGACTGAGTATCGAACTCGGCTCCTTGTGTTTCTAAGTCAGAGTGTTATCACTAAGCATTGTACTCGCGTCTTTCTGTTTGCAAGTCAGAGTGTTATCACACTGAGCTATCCTAACACTCAGTAGGTTGAGCAACGAATTCGGCTTCTTGTGTTTCTAAGTCAGAGTGTTATCACTAAGAATCGTACTCGCGTCTTTCTGTTTGCAAGTCAGAGTGTTATCACACTGAGCTATCCTGACACTCAGGTAGACTGAGTATCGAACGCGCGTCCTTCTGTTTGCAATTCAGAGTGTTATCACATGAGCTATCTTTCCACTCAGGTTGACTGCAGAATGTTATCACACTGAGCTATCCTATTGCTCAGATAAACTGAGCATCTGGTCACAAAAGTCAGAATATTATCGCTAAGTTTTGAACTCGCGTTCTTCTGCTTGCAAGTCAGAGTGTTATTACACTGAGCTATTCTACCACTCAGATAGACTGAACATGGAACTCGGGTCCTTCCTGTTTGCAAGTCAGAGTGTTATCATACTGAGCTATCCTACCACTCAGGTAGACTGAGCAATAAACTTGTGTTTTTCTGCTTGCAATTCAGAGTGCTATCACCCTGAGCTATTCTACCATCGAGATAGACTAGGCAAAAAACTCGCATCCTTCTGTTTGCAATTCAGAGTGTTATCACACTGAGCTATCCTACCATTCAGGTAGACTGGGAATCAAACTCACGTCCTTTCTGTTTGCAAGTGCTTCCAAGTTAGAGTTTTAGCAAACTAAGTCATCCTACTACTCAGGTAAACTGAGCATCTAACTCGCGTCCTTCTGTTTGCAAGCCAGAGTGTTATGACACTGAGCTTTCCTAGCACTCAAGTAGACTGAGTATTGAACTCGCGTCTTTCTACTTGCAAGTCAGAGTTATATCACACTGAGCTATCCTACCACTCAGTTAGATTGAGCATTAAACTCGCGTCCTTCTATTTGTAAGTCCGAATGTTAACACTGAGCTATGCATTGTGAGTAGTTAGAGAGGCGTCATTTTGCGCACGTTGCGGAGGCTAAATCAACAAAGGCTAGCGGAGGTTTTTAGTTTAATATAGAAAAGATTTTAAGTATAAGTCTAATTACCAGAAGAGCATAGAAAATATGAATAACCTACCTGGTAACAGAACCAATAAAAAAAAAATACAATATCTTCCAGTCTTGAAGAAAAATCTTAGTGATATTCACATCTCGCTTCGCGACGATCAAGCAAAACGAATTCGTTTTCGCAAGGAAAAAGTGATTGTGACTTTGCACTTACGACCGAGAAAACTAAATTCGTTATAAAAACCAAGTCCGAAAGAAAAACTTGTTATTTATCGATGGTAGCAGAAACATGCAGGTCCAATATTATTGTGACGCAAAAGCATACGAAAACTATTATTTGTCTCAAGTCGGTCATGCCATGCCTTATTTTGCTGGGGCGCGAGTGCAACAAGGCTATGGACTAGGCAATCAGTTTAGTTCCATTGCCAAAAGCGTTCTTTCTTTGGTCAAAAAAGGTGCCAAGACCCTCGAAAACAATTTTGCAGAGCGGTGTCGAGTTTGCTTCCGACGTCTTACAGGGTAAAAACGTCAAACAACCTGCCATCGACCAAGCCAAAACAACAGGTACGAATCTCTTACAAGTGGCCCAACAAAAGGTGGGAAAGCAAAAGGCAGCGCCGAGAAAAGTACAAAAGAAGAAACGCAAGAAACATCATGACATTTTTACTTGAACCATGGCAACATTAGTACACCCTAGTTCGGCAGAATCCACCACCTCTCAACTAGACTTGTTTTCGGTGCCCCCGAGTCAAACCAGTTTGGAAGACGGAAGTTTTACCGAATATCATCCTGTATCGGTGCTGACTTCCACAGGTCCTATTGAATTTATTGTTAGTGCTGAAAATTCCAACTACATTGATCTGGCCAATAGCTTTCTTTACATGCGCGCGAGCGTGACTACGTCAAACGGAGCTGATTTGGCAAAGAGCGCGGAAATTGCACCCGAATGTAATTTTTTACATACGCTGTGGTCGCAAGTCGATGTCTAATTGAACGGTTCGCTCGTCACACAGTCCAACAACAATTATCCTTATCGAGCTTACATTGAAAACTTGCTTAGTTTTGGACAAGAAGGAAGAAATTCTCAGCTTTCCACTTTGTTATGGCATCGCAATACTAGCAAACATTTCGATAGTTGTGCTGCAGCAAACAAGGGCTACACTTAGCGCAAAGCTTTGGCTGCAGAAAGCAAAGAAATCGATATTATGGGAAAACTGCACATTGACTTGACCTTTCAAAATCGTTACTTGTTGAACGGAGTCGAAGTACGCTTGCGTCTGATTCGAACCAAAGATCTTTTTTGCTTGCATGAAAACGCAAACCAAGCACAAAACAAAGTGTCTTTAAAAGAAGTGACCTTGTTTGTTCGCAAAGCAAGTAAAACCAAACCGGCCGTACAACTTGCTCATGTCAAAGCCTTGCAACATGCCACTGCAAAATATCCGCTCCGAGGTGTGCAAGTCAAGAGTTTTACCGTGCTGACAGGGAATCGAACCATCACCAAAGAAAACCTGTTCTTGGGTCAGCTACCTATTCAATTGGTAGTCGGTGTCGTGGACAACGACGCTTACAACGGTGTCATTACCAAATCTCCTTTTCATTTCAAGCACAACAACATCAATTTCATGACAATTTACCGGGACGGAGTTCAAATCCTTCCAAACCGCTGCAACCGGATTTTGCCAACAATCGTTTTATTCGACGTTATCTTCGTTTGTTTACACAAACGGGTCAATATTATCGCGACACGGGGAACGCTATTTTGCGAGAACAGTACAAGGACAGTTGTACCTTGTTTGCTTTCGATTTCACGCCTCAGATGGATTCAAGTGAAGTCGGTTTCGAATTGATAAAGCACGGCAACATACGAATCGAAATTCATTTTGCTACTGCTACTGCACGCACTCTTACTGTGATTGTGTTTGCCGAAAACGACAACCTACTGGAAATTGATCAAGACAGAAACGTTGCTTTTGACTACACAGCATGAACACGCTGCAAATCGAACGTTTGCTCCGAAACGAAAAAATCTTTAAAAAAGTCTGTGCTTTTGATCAGCTGGAAAAACCTGTTTTTCCTTCTGCCTACGTCATCAATTCCGATCCGAGCAACGAACCCGGAGAACATTGGATTGCTGTTTATTTTGACAAGCGCGGTCGAGGAGAATATTTCGATAGCTACGGACTAGCACCTGCTTTGGTCGGTCTCGATTCTTACATGGACACTTATTCCCAATCCGGTTGGATTTACAATTGCAAAACCTTACAAGCTTTATTTTTGAACGTTTGTGGTCACTATTGCGTGTATTATATTTTATTTCGTTGTCGCGGTGTACCTTTGCATGCTATTGTATCTGATTTTACGTTTAACCTAACTGAAAACGATCGTTCTATCTCTCGTTTTATTCGTGAATTATCACAACGTTGATTATATTTTATTAATAAAATAATACACATCAAGGCGCGCTTTCAAGTTTTCGTTTCGGTGCTGGACTCTTCCGAAATTGGAGAAAGTTGTTTAGTTGTTCCTTGTTGTCCGGCGGTAAGTGGTAGACTTCGTCGCTTTGCGCTTTCAAACACACGTAGTTGTTTATCAAGTATAGAAATTGACGTCTCGGAGACGGTACTTTTTCTACAACGCAGCGAAGTTGACAGTGGTCGACAGCGATTTCTTGCTCGATAATTTCGAATTTTTTCTGAATTTCACATTTGGAATTGTCCATGTTGGTAGACCAGAACAACAGGATGACGTATTCCTTGGTGTCAGATTTAGGTCGAAAATAAAATGTGCGGTAGGTTGCCCATAAACAAGTTAACGACTTTGGAAAGCTGATCGATACAAAACATACTTTTTCCATTCTTCACACTAATTATAGCTTTTTTCAGCAAGGTCGAGGACGGAATTGTCAGCCCGGATCCAGCGATTTCTTTCAATTGCGTTCGGATATCCCTAGCTGCACTTTTTATTTCCCTTGCTTGTGAGAGAAGTTTTTGTTGTTCCATCATTGTCTCGTAGCAGCTTGTATATGGAGGAGGATGCTTGATTTCGTTTGCTTGACGGTGAAGTTCGTCTGCTTGTTTGGTGTAGGTTTCCATGTTGTGTGCTTTTTTGGCTGCGTACGTTTGTATAACCACAAAAAAAAGTTTTAGGCTTTCTACACGCGGATTTTTTCTGTCAATCTTTTTGAACATAACCAGCAAAAATGTGTGTCTTGCAAACAAAGTCAAGCAGTAAATTATATGCCCACAAGGCATGCCAACTGCGTTCTTTTCGTTGCTCTTGCATTTCATGCACTTGTCTTCTTGGTTTAAGTCCAAAATAGCATTGAGGATCTCTTGACGGTTCTCAAAATTGCGGTCGTGTTTTTCGAATTGTTGTATGAGAGCGTGACGGATTTTGGTGTCTTTGACTCCTATATTCTGCAAATTTTACGTGGGGATCAAACATCATTATTTCGTCCAGGTTTTGTTTTGCTTCCACAAAGAGCATGGAACGTATTTAATTTGCTGCTGCAGATGGAGTCGTTTTTTTTATCTGGGGTCTTTTTAAATCCAGGTGTTTGCTACATACATTTTTCACGTATTCCACATCTCGCTTTTTCAGTACGTATTCATATAAAGGAAACCATTTTGCATGCTCGTACCAAGGGTTGTTGTAGGCTTTCCATTGAAACAGTCAACCTCCACGATCACCGTATTTCTTATATAAAATTTCTCGGGGTTCGATACAGCAGCAGAGTTGATGCAATCTTGTGACATTTTTAAATAATGATAAGAAAATCAAGACGTTCTGCTTTATATACCCTCGCAATAAATTTTTTATGTACTCTTGGTCTCTGAACAAATAAAAAGTTTCGATAGTTTTGTCTTTGAAAACAACACTTGTTGAAAAATCACTAATAAAAAGTTGTTTCAAAAAAGTAGATTATACTTGTTTGCAAGACTTTGAATTCATTTGACCTAGTTTAAAAAAGCAAAACATTTGTCAGAAACTAACTGTTATCTTTAGTGACGTGCGTGTCTTTCCAGATAATTGTTTATACTTGTTTGTGAACTTGTTAAAAATCACTGGTTAGAAAGTTAATTATTGTTTTTTAGAGACGTGTCTTTCAGGATAATTGCTTATGCACTTGTTAAAAAAATCGTTGGTTAGAAAGCTAATTCCGGTTTAAAAATATGTGCTTCTACTTATTTTTACAAGACTACGTTTGTCTTTGTTACAACCGCTGGTTCGAAAGTTAATTGTTTTTACTAACGTGTCTTTCAAGGTAACTCTTTATACTTGTTTTTGAACTTTTTACAAGACTATAAATTAGTTACAAAATTGTTAGAAAGTTAATTGTTACTTTTTAGCAACGTGTCTTTAAACATAATTAAATATTTTACAAGACTTTGAAAAAACCACCTGTTAAAAAACTGTTTTTTACTGCATTTACAACATCTATAGAGTTAAATAATCCCTTTACAGGTTAAGTACGTATAAGGTTAATCGTCATACTAGTACGTTCTTGGTGAATTTCTTTGACTGATCTTAGCTTTTCAAATATATTACAGTATCTAACATACTTCATCAATAACAATCGAAAATAAGTGACGTTTTAGAATATCTTTGGTTACTATAGCATGAGCCGCTTAAAAAATTGCAAAAATGAGCAAAAAATGAATTTTTGTATGTAAAATAATTTAACAAGGTAAAATTTTGGAAAATCTTGACTTTATTCGAAAGTTTGACTTTATTTTATATAACTTAGTAAAAAACACCTAAACAATTCAAGCTGTAAGGTTGTGTAAATTTCATAACATAATGAAGCACTGAAATAAAATTTACTTTATTGACATTAGACAGACTTTAGACCGCTATTTTAGACAAGATTTTGATTGTGGGATTAATATTCACTGTATAGCAATGATGTAATGGCGTAGTCGAAATAGCACTTTAAAAAACTTTTTCCTGGCGGAATAAAAAAAATTAAACTGATCGAAGCAAAATAATTTTTATGGGGGGACTAAAGGGAGGCAAAACATTTTCTGGGGGACTGCAAGGGGGTCTTTAGTCCCCTAATTTTAGGTATTTAATTGTTTGCCATAATTTTTCAACAAACATGTCAGTTGACGCCTATGAGATATCATTGGGCTACAAACATAGCCTTAGGAATTGGAAGAAAATAAAAGCATCGTCGCTATCTTAACCTGTTCACCAACAAAACAATCCGAAAAAAATTTGTTTTTTTGGGTAATGAATATGTTTTTTGAGGCATAAAATGCATTTATAAAAATGTTTCTTGCAAGAAAAAAATTATGTTACGTCCAAATATTTCTTTATTTAAATGTGCTGTACACTAGATTCAATTATAAAATTGTCTTTTTTAGTTCAAATTGATTATTTCAACCATAACACTTCTAAATTAATTTTTGAACGCCAAAAAAATTTCAGGTGCATAACAAAGTTGTTCATTCTGTTCAGTTACAACCCTATTTGTTACATTTAGGTATATATCTTGGTAAAATTGTGCAAAACAATAATGCAAAAAAAATTGTATTTTTCCAAATCTTTCCTCTTTCCAAAATCCTTTGGTCAGGTAAGTCTATGGCCAAAATCTATGTCATGTGCTTGCTTTATACGCTTGCAAAATTGGACTTAAAAATATTGAGAATTATGAGGATTGAACCAACCATTTACTAAAAATCGTATTAACCTCTAATAGTTTTCCTTGAACCCAAACCAGAGCTAAACCTAACCTTTAAAAATAAAATTGGGAAACCTAAACCGAAACTGAACCACAAAAAATAAAATTTTCCAAATCTGGACTCGAACCGAAACGTTATTTTAAACGGTTCGACGCCCTGGTTACAAAATTATCATCTTTCAAATGAAATGTTTATACGAGATATTTGCGATTAGCAAAAGGAAAAGAGTAAGGCCTACATTGACGCAACATTGGGTTTTTTGGATTTACAAATAAAAGCAATTATAAATCGAAATCGAAAAAGTTTTATCGAGTGCAGTTACTAGTTAGGTTTTTTTGTTAGCTCATTACACACAGATCAAGTTTAAAAGGTTTTGAGTAGTACCAATATGGATTATGAACAAAAATACGTTTACGCAGAGTAAACCCCAAAATAACTGGTCCAATTTTTTGTAGATATACCTTACTTTTATTATATATTTAGACTATGACTTATTAAATTAAATACTGTCAAACTTTTTTTACCAAAAACAGCCCTTTTAACTTTGCGATTACGGCAAATTGTGACGCATTCCAAAATATTATTTTTTTTGTAGTTTTCCAATGAATTAAGTTGAAATAATTTTTTAAATAGAGTTTACGTATATTTGCTTTCAAGCTGATTTTTCAAAAAAATATTATTATTTTAAAAATAACAAAAAAAATATTAATTACTGAAGCACTTTGTTTGCTGTAGTTTAGCGGCAATAGAAAACCAAACAAAGTATGTTGCTTTTATTTTAAAAATTATATTGATTGAAAAATTGTTTTACATAAATAAAATTTAGTTTTTTTATCAAAAAAGAAAAACTAAACTGAATCAAAGCACTTATCCATCCACGTTGAGTCGAAATTTATTTTCCCTACAATTGAAATATAACCAATAATTTTTGGCAAAATGTAGACTACACCCTTTTGCATTGAAAAAACAGCTCTCAAACTTTTTCGAGTCAGTGAAATATTGAAATGCAAACTATTTCGCAATATTTCTTAATAATTGTTTTTCAAAGATTATTGCATTCAAAATTATAAAATTTAAAATTTGTTAAAAAAATTGAACAAAAAACATTTTTATTTTACAGATAAATGCAATCAGCGTTATTATTGCACTGACAAATCAGACGAATTAAATTGTTCTTGCAGCAAAAGTGAATTTCAATGTCAGTGTTACAAAAACAATCCTGTTGATTGCAAAAAGAGTAATGATCTATTTTCATCAGAAGAATTTATTGGATGCATTCCAATCGAGCAACAAAATGATGGAATCAAGCAATGCCCAGATGGAAGCGACGAGAATTATCAACTTAAAAAATTTGTAAATTGTGAACAATGTGGTGTCACAATCAACAGGTTAACTAACACATCACAATGTAATCTTTATTCTCATATTTCTTCTGATAACTTAACTTGTTACAATGTTTCTTCTCTTCTTTGTTCCACAATAGACTGCAATAAAACTGATCTTATTTGCATCTCCAATTGTTCTTTTAATTCCACTAAACAATGTAATCGTGCTTTTCAATGTGATGATGGTAGCTTGGGGTTAACATATCAGCTGTGTGACGGCATAGTCGATTGTCTTGACAAAAGTGATGAAATTCAACACCAACACGGCTTTAAATGTGTTGCCGTTGATTCAGAAAGAAAATGTGTTTTACCTCAACGAAATTTGCATGATAATGTTGCACAGTGCCAAGACGAATCTGATCTTTGCAGAAATAACTCGTGTTTTCAATGTTTTGATCAACGTTTCTCGATTTCATCCAATCAAGTGTGTGATGGTTTATTTGATTGTTATGACTGGTCTGATGAGTGTTTGTGTGAACAATATTTGGACTTTGATCTATGCAACACGAGATTTCCTTCTTGCTATTTTTCATTTGTTGATCATAATTTAAATGCAAGTTCGAATCTTGATTATAAAACCGTTTTTACCGTAAATGCTGATCTTGGAAAATCCACTAAAACATGTCAAACCAGATTAGACAATAATCGTCTAGCAACAATATGTGACGGTCGACCAGAATGTAGTGATCTCAGTGATGAATGCAGTTGTGAAAACCCACCTGAGTTTTGTAATTATACTTGTCATAACAATCATAGCATCGGTGATCGATATTGTGACGGCATAGAAAACGATTTTTATGGCATCACAAACAAATCAAATTGCTTTAAAGGATTTGACGAACTGAACTGTCCGAAACGATTTGTTTGCAAAGCAGGAAACAAAGTCAGTATCGATGTTGATCAGAAATGTGATGGGAAACAAGATTGTGATGATAACAAAGATGAGAAAGATTGCGAAGATAATGCGAACAGTGTTTTTTCATCAGAGCGAGAAATGATAGCAAATCCTGCATTGAAAAGTTGTTTTTGGATTATGGGGATTGCAGTCATCAGTGGTAACTTTTACGTAATTTTATCAACAATTCATCTTCTTCAAATAGAAAAACTAAACAAATATTCTTGGTATCAATATGTGATTATTCTTAACATTTCTATTGCTGACCTGATAATGGGAATTTATCTGCTTACAATCGCAGTTTACAGCGCTTATTATTCTGGTTATTATGGTCAAATCGACATTGAATGGCGATCAAGTTTACGTTGTTCAACAATTGGCAGTTTTGCAGTTTTATCCAGTGAAGCATCTTGTTTTTTTATGGTTTTGTTAACAAGTTGTCGCTTGTACGCAATCTACAAACCATTTTCCACTCTCTCAACATCTACTCGTAAATACAAGTTGGCAATCATTTTAGTTTGGTTGCTGGCTATTATTGTTGCTGTTTTTCCAATTTCACATCAAACATTTGACTACTTTGTGCACAGTGTTGAGTTTTCAAACCGATTTACTCGCTCAAAGATTTGGAATAAAGAAAAGGTTATTAAGTTTGCTTGTCGCTTGGCAATACTAAACCATAAACTAATGGAATGCAACTGCAATAACTGGGATTCTACAAAGTTATTTTTTAAAACCAACTATCCAGAATATTCCCCAGGAGCAGAATTTGGCTATTATGGCCAAACCAGTGTGTGCATGCCGAGGTTTTATGTTTATCGAGGTGAATCAGCATGGGAATATAGTCTTGTGATTATTACCGTCAATTTTTTTTGTTTCCTTTTTATTGCAGTAAGTTACATTTGCATGTTTATAAAGGCAAAAAAAAATAAACTTGAAATAAGAAACAATCAAAGAGAAAGACAGCAATCAAGAATGCAAAGACGCATTTCAAGAATCATTATTACTGACTTTTTGTGTTGGATTCCCATTTGCATCATAGCATATGTCAAATTTAGTGGATTTCATGTGGATGACATTGCTTATATTGTCAGTGCTGGTTTGTTGCTTCCAATCAACAGCGCTTTTAATCCATTATTGTATTCGTCACTTCTTGATAAGTTGCGAGAAGCTTTTAAAAATTTAACAAGCAACAAACAAAACCAAGAAGAAGTAGTTGAGTTAGACAATTTAAACTCTAATGATGAATCAAACAATACCAAAGAGCAAATATTGTAAACCATTTTTATGTATCTTATATAAGCCGCACAATTTGATCAAATTTTTAAAACAGTTTTAGTTTTCATAAAACTTTTTAGATTTTTTTTTCTTTCACTGAATCAATTTTCCAGGATTGCAGGAGTAGGAGCTTCCATATATTTCACACTGAAGCCATTTCAAGTGCTTTGGCAATTTTGTTTGAAGTCTCGGCATCCTATGTATAGGACGCCAGGCACAAACGGTAGAAGTATTGTACAAAAAAGCGTTTGTGTAAGCAAAGGATTCAGTTATTTCCAGAGTCAGCAATGGATGTAAATAGTTTAGTAAAACAAATTATATTGTAATGATAAAGCAGTTCAATAATGTTGCAACATAGAACTTTATTTGCCTGGCGTCCTATAGGTACGGCAACTCGCATTTTTAAATCTAAAAGGCAAAAATTTTAAAAATGTTGGTAATGTGTTGATTGGATTTAAATGAAATCAATTTATAAGATGCAACCAACAAATGTTCAAAATTTGCTACCTTTCGCTTAAATAGGTTAAAAAAAGCTTGGGTCAACTTACAACTACATGATTAAAAGTCAGCAACAATATCGCAAGTTTAGCGTGTCAATTGCGAATAGAAGTTATATGGTGTTTAATGCCTGTAAAATAAATAGAAATGTAAATATTGGAAAAAATGTATTTCTTGAAATCTCAGGGCTGTTCTAGCTATGTTACATAATTATATACCCTCTGTATTAACTTAATTATAAGCAAAAATTTACCTTATGATATGAAAAACCATTTGTCAATAATCAAATATTTATTGGGTATTTAGTTAATTTGAAATTTTTCAAAAATACTTGAAAAAAAATATTTAAGTTTTAATAGTTAAAAAAGCAATTTTTGCTGTCGCAATACCTTTACAAAAACGTTCCTGCAAAAAAACTTTTGCAAAAATATAATATTGTTTTATTGCGAGTTGTTGTATTTGATCTGCTTTGGATTGTAAATGATTTTCGTAAAAAACAGTTTCAAGTTTTTTAATGTTGTAGTGAAAACAATCTTGTGGCAATACTTCATGATCAAAACATTTATGCGAAGTTTAGATATGTTGTCCATTACATAGTAATGAAAAGCAAGCATAACTTTGTTACATTTTGAACTAAACAGTCCCAATTTGTACGCAGAAAATCTGGTTTTGCTTCCTGATATTGCAGAGACGGGCATCGCAAATTGTTACATATTTATCAAAGCGACAAATTATAAATTCTTTTGTTTTTAAGAAATTTATAAAAATTTTTGTTTTTAGAATGAAAAAAAATAGCAATGCCATGTTCTTGCAAAGAAATTTTTCTAAATAATGACTTGTTTATTTTGTTGATAATTTCTATATTTGATGTGCTTTTGAATTTAACTAATACTCTAGAATAAACAATTTCAAGTTATAGCGAAAACAATTGTGAACTGCTTTATTATATTATCAACACAACGTGCCATGGAGTGATTTAGCAAAAAAATTCTAAAATATGGTAATCGGGTCTTCTATCAAGTAAAATACCATATTTAAAAAATGATTATTTATATCAGTGTTCATCAAAAAGTTGTCTAAAATTTTGGTGTTGCAATATTTGAATTTGTTTCAGAAGTCTAGGTAATAGATGTACAACTGAAGTAAATCAAAAATCAAAAAATATTTATTGATTTGTGAAATACGTACGGAACGTGAAAAGTTAGCAACTGCATGACATTAGCACAATGCTAAACGGGATGAATTATTAATTAAGTAAAGAGCCCAAAGCTTTAGGTTTACGAGAAAAGTCAGCCCACCAAAAACTGTAAAGCTATCAGGATAGTCCAAGATTGTTGCCTTTCTACGGCATTTTTGAAATTTTTTAGAAGTAGCAGCTCACAGTACATTGAATATTTCTCAAAAAGCAAAATGTTATTGTTTCCTATGTTTAATATCAACTGAAGCGCATCCCCCAAAAAAAATCTTTTTAGGGGTTATTTTATTTTGCAGCATACTCTTCAAAATGTTGATATATAAAGAACACATAACGCCTTCTGCTGTTTAATGAAGAAGAGCTGCTTAGGTTAAGCAAGCAAGATTGTGCGTATTGTGCATAGACGATTTGTAAATAGACGGTTTGTATTCTCAGCAGTGACATTGAAACAATTAGGAATCACGAATGGAAAAAAAAGTAGGCCTACATCTAGGATTCCCACTTTCATTATCAGGGTCAGTACTGAGTTTCTCTTGAAAATATCTTGCCCAGGACAATTTGGGTTAAATTATAGCTAGCCTATAATCTGATGCTGGCGCTTGATTGTTTATCAAAGTGCGTGAGCGGCATCAATGTGTGATGCGTCAGGCATCATGTCGGCAGCATGGTCATGTGGTTAAAGCGCCGAGCTCGTGACCAACACGGTCTCGGTTCAAAATCCATTCGAGCCATTCTGTTGTGTCCTTGGGAAAAACACTTTGCGGCACTTTCCCCTGCTTGGCGGTCTTGGCAAGCAGTTCTAAGTTACAGTCATATCTCTATTAAATTACAAGCGGATAGCAATAATATGGCATCTCCGGAAGCAGGTCGGGGTAATTGCCTACCCTATGTATTAGCGCCTCCGTCACCTTCCTGCGAGTCAGGAGGATAAATATAGAGATAAAAATAAAAATAAAAATAAAAAAATCAATGTGCTATACGTACTTCCATGTGTTATCGGGCATATCAAATCAAACGTCATATCAAGTCATATCATAGGTCTGAAAATTTTGTATGCCAAAGTTAATAAGCAGCCATTAGAGCAGTGATAGCTTTAGTATGAAGCAAACAAATCGCCTGCACCAGGTTTCCAAAAAAATGCGGCAAAAGTGATTTGTGAACAAAAATTGCCCCCTCCTGTGGACAATTGCACAACAACAGTTTCTCAAGAAAGGAACGCCCAATTTCTGTTGCCCGCCAAAGTTTTTAAAGTTCCAATTTTGCAAACGAACATTCAAAGAAAGTGGTTGATGTACTTAAAGACTTTAATATATTAATCCTAAGTAAAAATTAAAGCCCTTTATATGGTCTTCTCATTGCATTGAACAAAGTTTGCAAGCAAGTGAAGATTTGTACATGCAAAGATCAATGCAAAAAATTTTTTACTTGTCAATCGAGTTAAATCCCCTTAAACTTCCTTTGTATATAGATAACTTCATACCTCGTTTACTGGGTCCCTTTCTTGCAATAGACCCATTTTTTTTAAAGTCATTTCTTGGTATTGTAGGAAAACGTAAAAACATCAATCCAAGCTTTTTTTTAATCTGATTAGAAGTTGATGCATTCTTCAAACAATGACGAAGAATAAGATCTGTTAAATCTTTCAGGGGCAGCAAAATACGAAAAAATATCGACAAAAAAATTGTATGCATGATTTTTTTTTTTTTTAAATTAAAACAAATTAATTCTTGGTCAGAAAAAAACAAATTGAGCAAAAATAGCTAAAAATTTGCATCATTTCTATGAAAACAGTGACGGCAAATTTTTGTTACCATGCAGAATCGCTTATGACAAGCTTTAACAGCAAAACACAAAGAATAAATAAAAGCGTTTACTTTACCTTTGTATATACTCGTATTACATTTCCCTGCATATGCTGACTTGTCAATTAGCAATCAGGCTTAGAAACCTCTTTTTATAGATTTTTTGAGCATGTACTGTTTAATTCATTTGGGCCTTTTAATTTTATCATCAATTCATCGATAGCCATTACTTCATCAAAGATAAAGCAAAATAAAGCAAAAGTCAAAATATGTTTTGACTTTTGAAAGGCACGGTTATGATTGAAAATTCGTTTAAATTTTTGATTAGCTCGGCTTTCGGTCTTGGAATTGTTGAATTTGTTGAATCTTAATTAACACTAGAATTACTGCGTTTTTGACCTACCTACAATTACGAGTGCTCGTACTGCGAGTTTTCCGCTTTTCCCCTTTCCGGTTTCCGCTCGTACTGCGAGCGGTCAAAATGACTCTTTGTCCATTAAGGTAAGGGTTCGCAAATACTTTTTGACGCGACCCAAAAAATCTTGACTTAAACTCTTGTGACCCACACTTTTTGTGAGTGGTAGTATTAAATGGAAAATATTTTCAATTAGTTAGGAATTTTAAGGCTACTATTGATATCCGGAAATGTCATTTCAAATAGTTAAGTAATTTTAATAACAAAATAACATTTACTGAAACAGATTATAACTGAGGTTATTTTTTTCTATTGAAATTCAAAACAAAGCACATAAAAATGAATAAAAAAATACATTTCTTCTTAACTTGCACAATTGTGTAAAGCAAAGCACATAAAAATGAATACATTTATTCGATCTAATGAGAACAATGGGCTCTGTGGTCAAAACACAGCAAATCAATTCAAGGTTTAATTTGAGAGATGGCAACCCGAAGATTGTCTTCTACTTCTAGTTTTGATCTGTATTTATTTTTAACGTAACATAAAGCCGAAAATGTCCTTTCACATAAGTATATCCTTCCAAATGCAAAAAAGCATTCATTGCAGCCACTGATAATTGTGGATATTCTTTTACAACTGAAAGTCAAAATTCAGTTAAATTTTTTTAGTATTGTAGGCAATTTTTAAGCCGCGGTCACTTGACAGGTCATCCAGTGTTTCAATTAAATCTGATGATAGATGATGAGTACTTGATATGGTGAAGGTGATAATATCCAATAAGGTGATGGTGCAATGTCTTCGGGAAAATATTTGTCAAAACATTGAAAAAGATTACGAAGATGACTAATTACGGATTGCTTCACATTTCTCTGATTAAACTTGTTTTCTTCGAGATAGTCGTTAAGCTCAGAACACATATTTATTTTTTCAATTTCAACTCGGCTAGCCCAATGTTGAATTTTTTTTTTGAAAGCTTTGATCTTGCTATAAGCTATTAAAATGTCAATTGATTTTTCGCCTTGCAATGACAAATTTAAATTATTTATCTTTTCAAAAATACAAGATAAGTACAGGAGTTTTGTCAACCAGTCAGGGTTGGTGAGATTTGCACCACGTTCGTGTCTTCTTTGCGTAAGAAACAAATAAGCTTCATTTCGCAACTCATACAAACGGGTGAGAACTTTTCCTCGCGATAACCATCTCACTTCTAAATAAAGAAGAAGAGTTTTATGCTTCGAGCCCATTTCGTAGCAGAGAATGATAAATAATCTTGTTTGGAGCGGTCTCGATTTAATGTAATTGACAATTTTTACGGCTGAATCGAGAACACGTTTTAATTGTTGGTCCAGTGTTTTGCTGGCAAGATTTTCTCTATAAATAATACAATGCGTAAAATTGATATGGGGTGCAATTTGTAACAGTCTTGCTAAAGAGCCTTTATGTTTTCCTACCATAGCCCCTGCCCCATCAGTACAAATGCTAATACAACTCTCTCATGATAATCCATAATTCTGCAATCTTGTATCCACTGCTAAGAATATGAGTAGTACGTAATGGTTTTTTTGGTGACCGTCCGATGGCGCAGGAGCAGGAGCCAGGAGCGTGCAGGAGTGATGACGTCATCATCCCGCTTACGGTTCCGAACCCTAGACTCCACGAGTCAGCAAAAAACCTAGTCGAAAATCAATTTAATTTCAAAAAATTGGTTTTAGTCTTAGTGTTATGCAGCTTTAAAATTTATTGATAACGGTTTTATTAATTTTTGTATATTTTTACTTTCTAGTGTTTACAACAGTAGACCACTCATTTTACTTTCTAGTATTTATGACAGTAGACCATTCATTTTTACTTTCTAGTAGACCATTCATTTACTATACGTTTCAAATCAATTTAGTTTCAAGTTAATATTAATAATTTCTAAAAGAAAAAATAAAATTAATAAGATCTATTGAAAACGATTTTAAGTTCTAGACAGTTACGACGTATTTCGTGAAGCTGCGTCATTTCCTGTTCTGAATCGTATCGATTTGACCTTAAGTAAACTCTATTTCCAAAAAAGCGATTTAATTTTTCTTTCTTTAATCTCAAAAACAATACTTGTACACATTTAAGCGTTCTCTAGACAACCTTGATTTTAGATACCTATAGTCAAAAGTTTTTCTAGACAAGTTTAGTTTTTAGATGAATATCAATTTTACACATTTTTCTAGGTATGTTTAACTTTTATTTGTACGATTATTTTTTTCTCTGTAACCTTAATTTGTGTTAGACCTTTGTTTGATTTTTTCTCGACAACCACGATTTTTATTATTCTTTTGTTGAATTTTTAAAAGTTTATCTTGATTTTTAGGTATCTATATTTAATTTTTTCTAAACAAGTTTGATTTTTGTTACAACCTTGTTAAATTTTTGTCAACCACGATTTTTATTATTCTTTTGTTGAACTTTTATTTAAGTTTTTTCTAAGAATTTTGATTTTTTATAAATATTTTCAATTTTTTTCTAAACAAGTTTGATTTTTGTTACACCCTTGTTGAATTTTTTTCTTGAAAACCTTGATTTTGTCATTCCTACCTTCAATTTTCTCCTATTCAAGTTTGATTATAGCTTTGTTTAATTTTTTCTAATCAATCTTCATTTTTTTCTAGGTGAGCTTGATTTTAGCTATACCCTTGTTGAATCTTTCTTTGTCAACCATGATTTTGTCATTCCTTTGTTGAAATTTTTTCTTTAAACAACTTTGATTGTTGTTGTAGACCATTCGTTTTTACTTTCTAGTATTTATGACAGTAGACCATTCATTTTTACTTTCTAGTAGACCATTCATTTACTATACGTTTCAAATCGATTTAGCTTCAAAAATTATTTTTAGTCTTAGTGTTATGCAGCTGTAAGATTTATTGAAAACGGTTTTATTAATTTTTGTATATTTTCACTTTCTAGTGTTTACAACAGTAGACCATTCGTTTTTACTTTCTAGTAATTATGACAGTAGACCATTCATTTCTACTTTCTAGTGTTTATAACACCATTCATTTACTATACGTTTCAAGTCGATTTAGCATCAAAAATTATTTTTAGTCTTAGTGTTATGCAGCTTTAAAATTTATTGAAAACGGTTTTGTTGATTTTTGTATAGTTTCACTTTCTAGTGTTTACAACATCATTCATTTTTACTTTCTAGTAGACCACTCATTTACTATACGTTCAAAGCAATTTAGTTTCAAATTAATAAGATTAATAAGTTCGAAAAGAAAAAGTAAGATGAATAAGATCTATTGAAAATGATTTTAAGTTCTAAACAGTTACGACGTATTTCCTGAAACCGCATCGTTTTCTGAATGGTAGCGTGACCTTATGGTCTTTTAAAAGAATTGTTGCTAACTGTTATTCAATACTTGTGTTCATCAAGAATTATCACCAAGTGTAAAGCAAGCAACTCTATAGATTCAATGTCTGTTTCAAGATTTCACCAAAAGAAAAAACATAGTGAGAAAGTTATCTCTACAGACTGTTGCACAACTCACCAAATGTTTTCCCTAGAAAAACATTGCGCAATACTGGTACAATCTATCACTAAAAATAGCACAGAGGTGTTGCGCAATACCCAGTTTTTCCACGGAGATTTCCCATGGGGATTTCCCTAGGGTATTAAAAGAATATTACTAAAAATAGCACAAAAGTTTGTTGCGCAATAACTTTCCACAGGTATATAAGCAGACACTTCTGGTAAACTATTCATTCTACTTTAAAGTCGTTGAAGAAAGAAGAGCTATTCAAGATGTTCAAGTGTGATATTTGCGAGAGTGTTTTTACAAGAGAGCGTAATATGCGTAGTCACAAGAAAAATATTCATGAAAAGTCAATTGGAGTTTGTTGTAACGAATGCAACAAAACTTTTACTAGAACTGATAACTTAAAAGCACATCAGAAAGTGTGTAGTAAGTATTTCTTTTTCATTTTATTTGATCTTGAAATAAAATATTTTATTCGAATGCAAATCTTCAGTTTATAATAAAACTTTTAATTGAAATTTAATTTTGTTTTTGTTAGAACGGTGACAGACCCCGGAAAATTTGCCAGAAATTTCGGTTGAAAATTCGGTCGAGGTTGCAAATGGTAAGTTTATTTATTTCAACGGTTTAATTTGGAATGAACACAATCGTTTCTCATAGATAGTGCACCCCCAACCAAAAAGGCGAAAATTGATTCTCAGAATACCAATGGTAAGTTTTTATGAAAAGTGAGTTAACTTTGAAATAATTTTGTTTTTGTTGTAGAACCCCTGAATTCTGCTAAAAGTTTACTTGAAGTCGGAGAGTTAAACTCAAACGGTACGTTTTGATAAAAAATTTTTTTGTTTTACAGCTAATGTTGGTTTTTCTTAGATCGGTCACAAACTGGTGCCTCGCCGGAAAACTCATCAAAAATTCCGGCTGAAAATTCGGTCGAGGTTTCACACGGTAAGTCTATTTTCGCAGTTTCATTTTAAGATACCATAAATTTTTATTTTTGCAGAAATCATAGAGGAACCCCCAAAAATGAAACCTGTGGCAACTAGCAATGGTAAGTTTTTGTATAAAAGAGCTTGATTTGAAATTAATGTTGTTTTTTCTTAGAAATGGAAGATGAGGAGATCAACACCCTCATGAAAAAACATCAAACTAGCATCCAGACTTTTTACAAAAAAGGCAAAGTGCAATCCATATTTAATTTTTGTTACAATCAAGATCTAAAACTTTTAAATCCAAAAATTGCTAATCAAATTCTACAACTACAATTCTACCGTTTCAAAATTAGTTACAGTTTCGGTTATATTTTAAAAAATATTAATGATAATGAATTACGATACTACCACTCATCGTTCAACAACAATGTGATGATGGAAACTGCACGTTTGATTAGCAATCGCCAAGAATTAATAGAGTTTTTGAATACATTATCCGAAGAATCTCTTTTTGAAAAAATTAACCGCCCTGACAGCAAATGGAAAGTGGTAGACATTCCCAATATTACCTTTTATATCAATCACATAAAAGATGCCCCTCTTGGTGCCCCAATTTTTCTTTCCGATTATATTATGAACAACCATGGTTTAAGGAATGTGAATGCTGAGAATCACTTATGTTTCTTTCGTTGTTTGGCAGTACACCGAGGTGCAAACCCTCACAAATGTGAGAACACTGCCAAAAATTTATTTCGTGCATATTGTATTCATTTTGGTGTCGCGCCTGCAGATTTTGCAGGCGTTCAACTTTTTGATTTTCTGCACTTAGAGGATTTTTTTGAACTGAATCTCATTGCATATGAGCCCGACGGTAAGGTTGCCAAACTGGTCCAGCGGAGCCGCGAGTTCTACAAGGAGACAATGCGATTGAACGTTTACGAAAATCATCTAAGTGTGATTGTAGATTTTGAGTTATATTGCGGTGTGTACCAATGCGTACACTGTGATAAGTTGTGGGATCATAGTGGTCATTATTATCGTCATACCAAAAGTTGTACTACCACGGTGCGTGAGGTTTTTCCTAGTGGCATTCACAAAAATCCTGCCACTATTTTTGAGAAATTGGAGGAGATGGGGATTGTTGTTCCACACTGTGATCGCCATTTTCCTTTCTTTGCGTGTTATGATTTTGAAGCGTATTTTTCCAAAAAACAGATTTCTAATAGTTCCATGTTAACTTTGGATGCTTGCCACATCCCTTTGAGCGTTGCAGTAGTGAGCAACATCCCTGGCTACGAATCGGGTGTTTGTTTTGTCACGGAGGGCAGTGAAGAAGAGTTGGTACAAAAGTTAGTCGATTACTTGGAGACCCTGTCAGAAGTTTCTTATAAGTTTCTTTTAGAAAAATTCAATTACGTGTTTGAGCAATTGGAAAGGAGTGAAAATGTTAGAAAAGAAAAAATTTTAAACGACTTTAACTGTTATTGTAAGGAATTGGTTGTGCTCGGTTTCAATTCGGCTTCCTATGATTTAAACCTTATTAAACCAACATTAATTCAAATTCTTTTAAAAGACATCCATTTTGTTATAAAAAGAACTAACAGTTATCTTTGTTTAAAAACATCCAAATTAAGGTTTTTAGACATCAAAAATTTTTTGGCCCCCGGTTTTAGTTACCGCAAATTTTTGGTAGCTTATGGGGCAGAGCTCAGAAAATTTTATTTACCGTATGAATTTGTGACTGATCTCGATAAATTAAATAGTGGATTGCCCGAACACAACGTTTTTTATTCTTCTCTTTCTAAATCGAACATCACCCAAGAAGAATACAATCTTGTAGTGAAAACTTGGACGGAAAAAGGATGGAGCTCCCTACGTGAGATGCTCATTTACTATAATGTTCTAGATTGCGTCCCGTTTGTTCAAGCCGTTCAAAACTTGCTCCGACCTTATCTACAGCAAGGTTTGGATATACTTAAAACCTCTTTTTCGGTTAGCGGAGTGGCCAAACTACAGATGATGAAAAAAATTGAAAAAAATGCTTTCTTTTGTTTGTTTCCCAAGCGGCATGGGGATCTATACGAAACCCTTCGATCTCAATTGACAGGTGGGTTAAGTTTGATTTTCTGCCGCCTTACAATTTCGGGAGAAACCAAAATCCGCTCCCACGAAATAGATAATCCTAAAACTGTCAAAAAGGTACTCGGTTTGGACGCCAATTCTCTTTACCTTCACGCTATTGCTCAGAATAACCCTACTGGCTATTTTTGTCGTTACAAAGAAGAAGAAGATTTTCGGCCTGACCCCTGCTCCAAATTCGGTTTTCAATCTTATCAATGTTTAATTTATGTAGCTTACAAAGAAAACACATTTTTGCAAACACGTTTCAATATGGGGGAAAGAAGAGTCAGCAAGTATAGTTTGCCAGTGGATGGTTATTCTGAGCAACAAAACACCGTATATCAATTTCTTGGTTGTTTCTTTCATTCTTGCGATCGATGCAATACCAATCGAAACTCAGACGGAAGTTTGGAAGAAACACATCCCCTGAAAAACATTCCTCATGAGGATATTCGGAAAGAAACAGCAGACGACAGAAAAAAGTTGGAAGAAGAAGGGTTTCGCGTGGTGGAGATGAGGGAGTGTGAGTAGTTGAAGATAAGAAAACAGCCAGAAGTTTCTCGTTTTCTAAAAACGCTAAAATCGATAACACCCAAACGAAAACTAACTTTTGAAAAAATAATAGAAGGCATTCGAAACGAGAGCTTGTACGGTTTTCTTATCATTGACATTCACACTCCCAACGAATTAAAAGAAAATTTCAAAGATTTACCTTTAATCATAAAGAACAGTTTTATTTCTCGAAAAGACATTGGTAACTATATGCAAAACGTGGCAGAGGAGCATAACCTTTTAAAAAAAGAACAAAAATATTTAATCAGTAGTTACTTTGCAGAAAAATTTTTAATTAACTCGGAAATGGCCAAATTTTATCTAGAAATGGGATTAAAAATTACCAAAATTTATGAATTCATCGAATTTTTTCCACAAAAATGTTTTGCTCCTCTGGCACAAGAAATTGTAAACTCCAGAAGATTGGCCGACACAGATAAATCCAAAGCAGTGATAGCTCTTACCAATAAACTAACTGGGAATTCTCTCTATTCCGCTAGTTTATTAAATAAAGAAAAGCACAGGAACATTACATACCATTCCGAGGAAACAGTCAACAAAACTATCAACGATCCTCGTTTTGTTCATTGGGATGAAATTAAAAAGGATGTTTATGAAGTGAAAAGTTTAAAAAACAAAATTGTGAATGATCTTCCAATCCAAATTGTTCTCAACGTATATTTAAATTCCAAACTCCACATGTTAAAATTTTTTTATTTGTTTCTCAAAAAATATATTCCAGATCGTCATTTTGAGTTGTTAGAAACTGATACAGACTCCATTTATTTTAGCATTAGTAGAGAAAATCTAGATGACTGTGTTCCTTCACATTTAAAACCTAATTATTTTCGTGACAAGTTAAAATGGTTGACCTCCGAAGTGTGCCCTAACCACGAGGAAGCCTTCATCCAGTGTAAAATTGAAAACAAAGCGTGGGACGCGCAACCTTGTTGCTCTTCCTTTGAAGCCTTCGACAAAAGAACGTTAGGTAAAATGAAGGTGGAATATGAAGGAAAAAACCAAGTTTGCCTTGCTTCCAAATCTTATTTTTGCCAAGGAGAAACGAACAAACAAGTTTGTAAAGGGGTGTCTATTGCCCAAAACCCTCTCACCTTTGATGAATATTTGAATGTTTTGGAGACCGGTAAACCGCTTCTTGTAGAAAACCGTGGCTTTCGAAGCAAAAATCATCAAATTTTTAGTTATGTACAAAAGAAAAAAGGTTTAAGTAATTTTTATCCCAAGAGGAAAGTGTTGAGTGACGGGGTTCACACCCAGGCGTTAAATTTGTAAAAAATTTTCCAAATTTTTAGTTTATCAAAAAGTTCTCACGCACCGTGGATTTTTTCAATTAGCAAAGTTTGTGTATTCCTCCATGTATTTAATTATCGAAGTTTGTGTATTTTTTATCCATGTTTTTCTGTGTTTTCCGTGAATTTTTCAACTATCGAAGTTTGTGTATTTTTCGTGAATTTTTCCTAACTATCGAATTTTGTGTTTTCATCCATGTATTTTTCCTAACTATCAAAGTTTGTATATTTTTCGTCCATGTTTTTTTGTGAATTTTTTCTGTCAATGTATTTAACTATCGAAGTTTGTGTATTTTTCGTCCATGTTTTTTCTGTGTTTTTTTTTTCTGTCAATGTATTTAACTATCGAAGTTTGTGTATTCATTACAAAAGGGTTATGTTACAACGTTTGCTTTCATTTTGTTCCACGACAAGCTAGCGTAATGTCTTTGCGATTTCAAAATCCAACTAGTTTTGTGGTAAGCGGACCTTCCGGAGTTGGAAAGTCTTATTGGGTCCTACGGTTTATAGACAGTCTTAAACAACTCTTCCCTGAAATCAAACAAGTTGTTTATCATTACGAGGTATGGCAAGCAATGTTTGATCGTTACACGGATAAAATAAACTTTAAACAAGGCATGCCGAGTCTTGAAGATCTAAAAGAAAGTCGAGATGGCTTTTTAGTACTAGACGATTTGATGTTTGCCAATTCTGAATTTTTATCCAAAATCTATAGTGTCTACTCCCATCACTTTCATTTCAGTGTTCTCATGACCGTACAAAATTTGTTTCATAAAGGTTTGCGTGAAATAAGTCTCAACGCACAAATTATGGTACTCTTTAAAAGTTGTAGGGACGTAAGCCAAATTGCACAATTTTTACGACAGATCTACCCCAAAACCTATAAAAACGCACTGGAGGCATATAAAAACGCTGTATCTTTCGAACGAGGTTATTGATTGACTTAAGCTGCGAAACACACGATAACCAACGTCTGCGTTCAGGGATTTTTCCAGAAGATACGCATTATCTTTATCAATGAACCGCTTGCGAAAAAACGAACCCACCTTGCGTTTGCTACAAAAATCCCCTGCACCTTTGCAAAAGCGTATTCTAGACAAAGCGTCGTTCGAGTTAATACGTTGTCTTTGTGATTGCGCTCACAACGTGTTGCAAGGAAACGTCAACATATCGCGTCATCACAAGCAGAAATTAAAACCGCACAAGACCAAACTTCGAAAGTTGGCGGATCGTAAGGTAGCGTTAAAAACAAAACAAAGAATTATACAAAAAAGTGGATTTTTACCCATCTTGTTGTCTGCACTCGCTCCAGTCATTAGTGGTGTGTTGGGTACTCTTATAAAATGAGAAAATTAATCGCGTTGGAACCTGAAGTGTACGAAAAACTCAAAAACAAACATCAAGTTACGGATAAAAAAGTACTTTCTGAACTGGATGCTAAAATGCAAAAAATCTTAACTTTCAACCGACCCGACAGCGAGAAAGTGACTCTATATAATGAGGCATTGCAAAAATCAAAGTTATTTCTGAAAAAGTTTCAACCGAAAACACCAGTGAAAAAAACCTTGTCTGAAAGTGCAGTGCTAAAGCGTTTTAAAAAACGAACCAAAGCCAAAAAACTATTTAAAGACGCCACTAGCAAAAAGAATTTAGATTGGGATGAAGACGGTCAAATGCTTTTAGACGATCGAGTGGTACCTGGATCTCATATCGACGATTTGTTTCAATCCACCCTAAAAAAACGAGACCCTACTTTACCCGGTGCACGCGAGTTTGAATCGATGCTATGGGAGAGCGTTTAAATTATTACAATCCTAAAAAAGAAGCTTCTTTCTCGGGAGCACATCGTTTTCCAAAAGCAATCCAACAATGGTTGCAATCACAAGACACTTATACGCTTCACAAACCCGTACGAAAAAATTTCAAGCGCAGAAAAACAATTGTGCCTGGCGCCAACTTTCAAATGCAAGCCGATCTCATTGATTTTTCTTTGCTCAAGTCGTACAACGATCATTATAAATACATTTTGGTGGTTATTGACGTGTTTTCGAAAAGTTTTCAAGTTTTTCAAATCAAGCTCGGACATGATTCAGGCTTTTGAGCAGTTGATGCCTGAAATTGGCAAGTTTCAAAAATTGCAGACGGATATGGGATGTGAGTTTTTGAATCGACCCTTTCAAACCTGGTTAAAACAACATCACGTGGAGCACTTTTACACTCAAAATTTTGACACCAAAGCATCCATTGCTGAACGATTTATACGCACTTTAAAGGAGAAACTATGGCGTTATTTTACCTACACCAACAGCCGAAGATATGTGGAAGTGCTGCCTGCTCTGGTTGAATCTTACAACAACACCTATCACCGATCCATTCGACGTGCTCCAAATTCAGTCAACTCTGAAAACCAAGAAACGGTTTGGCTCACACTCTATGCCGACCCCGAGTTAAGAAAACCAAAATTGAAAGTAGGTGATCAAGTCAGACTGTCCATGACTCGAATGCGGTTCCGCAAAGGTTACTTACCCGGTTGGACGGATGAGTTGTTTCAAGTTGCTCAAGTGTTTCGAGACAATCCTCCTTATTACAAGATCAAAGATTTACAAGACGAGTGGTTGGAGGGAACTTTTTACGAAGAAGAGTTGCAAAAATCTATAAAAAGGATGACGTGTTTCAAATCGAGCGTATTCTCCAACAACGCAAGCGCAAGAAGGGTGTTGAATTTTTAGTAAAGTGGTTTGGATATCCTGCTTCTTTTAATTCTTGGGTGTCAGAAAAAGATATTGTATGAAAATAACCTTTGACATTGTTTTGTTTGGTGCACAAGTTTTGGTGATTTACATTGTGGTTTCCATCAGTTTGTACAATTTATCACAAAGCAATGACAACAAAGAACTCTGGATTAGTCTGCTTAGTAGCTCTGTAGGTTATTTGCTCCCGTCACTCTTTCTCAGCAAAAATGTTCCTCACCCTCCCCAGTAACTCATCTATGGATATTTATCCTGAAAACAAACTTTCCGATTACACGGTGCACTTGCCGAAAGAAATCAACTTGTCCGGATTGTGGGAGTTGGGTCTGTGTGAGATTCTGTACCCCAATACTTGGTACAACATCGACACCAACCAATGTTACATTTTCTACCAACGTGGTGCTTTGGAATTTGTAGCAGTGCTTCCAGCAGGTTATTACCAACATCCTCAATATATCGTGCGTCAGATACTTCAAGAAATGAGACGAGAGTTTCAAAATAGAAACAAAACGTTGGTCAGCGAAGGAGTTTTGACGCAACCAATCGACTTTCTCTTTGATCTCATTTACAATCCTCAAACACAACTAACCACCATGTCCATCCAACACAAAAAAGGAGCACCTGCGACCGACCGTAACGGTACCGCGCAACCGGATGTGGTGGTGACGCTTTCGAATGAGTTGGCTTCTATTTTGGGTTTTCGAAAGGTTTGGTATCGGGAAATCGGAGAGTACACTTCAGAAAACGTTGCTAACGTAGACACTGTGAATGCCATCTATGTCTATTGCGACGTTATCGAACACAGAACAGTGGGTCACACGCTCGCACCCTTGCTTGCTGTCCTTCCTGTAACAGGGAAGCCGGGTGCTTATGTCTCCAAAAGATACGACAAAATACAATACCATCCTGTCTTGAAGAAAAATCTTAGTGACATCCACATCTCGCTTCGTGATGATCAAGGAAAACGAATTCGTTTTCGCAAGGGAAAAGTGATTGTGACTTTGCATTTACGACCGAGAAAATTAAATTCGCTATAAAAAATAGATACAAAAGAAAATGGGCTTATTGTAAGAAATCAACGGTAGTAGAAACATGCGTGTCAAATATTGTTGTGACGCAAAGGCTTACGAAAACTATTATTTGTCTCAAGTCGGTCATGGAATGCCTTATTTTGCGGGGGCACGAGTGCAACAAGGTAATGGACTAGGTAATCTGTTTAGCTCCATTGCCAAAAGTGTTCTTCCTTTGGTCAAAAAAGGTGCCAAAACTTTGGGAAAACAAGTTTTACAAAGCGGTGTTGAGTTTGCTTCCGATGTCTTACACGGTAAAAACGCCAAACAAGCTGCCATCGATCAAGCAAGAGCTGCTGGTTCCAATCTCTTACAAACGGCTCAACAAAAAATAGGAAAGCGAAAAGCAGCACCGAGAAAAGTACAAAAGAAGAAACGCAAGAGACATCACGACATTTTCTCGTAAACCATGGCGACGTTAGTACACCCCAGTTCGGCAGAATCCACCACCTCTCAACTGGATTTGTTTTCGGTGCCACCAAGTCAAACTAGTTTGGAGGAAGGAAGTTTCACCGAATACCATCCTGTATCTGTATTGACCTCCACAGGTCCTATTGAATTTACAATTAGTGCTGAAAACTCCAACTACATTGATCTTGCCAATAGCTTTCTTTATGTGCGTGCAAACGTAACTACTGCAGCCGGAGCTGATTTGGCAAAGAATGTAGAAATTGCACCTGAATGTAATTTTTTACATACACTATGGACACAAGTGGATGTTTATTTGAACGGTTCGCTTGTGACACAATCCAACAACAATTACCCTTATCGAGCTTATATTGAAAACTTGCTTAGTTTTGGACAAGATGCAAAAAATTCCCAACTTTCTGCTCTGTTGTGGCACCGCAACACGTCAGAACATTTCGATACTCGTGGGGCTACCAACTTAGGTTATACCAAACGAAAAGCTTTGGCTGCAGAAAGCAAAAAAATGGATATGATGGGGAAATTGCATCTTGATTTGTTTTTTCAAAATCGATATTTGTTGAATGGTGTCGAAGTACGTTTGCAATTGATTCGTTCCAACGATCTTTTTTGCTTGCATGGAAACGCAAACCAAGCAGATAACAAAGTGTCTTTGAAAGAAGTGACCTTGTTTGTTCGCAAAGTAAAACCCAATCCCGCCGTACAGCTTGCTCATGTCAAAGCCTTGCAACACGGCACTGCAAAATACCCGCTTCGACGTGTGGAAGTCAAGAGCTTTACTGTGCCGACCGGAAATCGAAGCATCACCAAAGAAAATTTATTTTTGGGTCAATTACCCACACGAATGGTAGTCGGTGTAGTGGACAATGACGCTTACAACGGTGTCATCACCAAATCTCCTTTTAATTTCAAACACAACAGCATCAATTTCATGACGATTTACCGTGACGGAGTTCAAATCCCTTCCAAACCACTGCAACCAGATTTCACCAACGATCGTTTTGTTCGAAGTTACGTTCGTTTGTTTACGCAAACGGGTCAATATTATCGTGACACAGGAAATGTTATTTCGCGAGAACAGTACAAAGAGGTTTGTGCTTTGTTTGCTTTTGATCTCACACCCCAAATGGATTCCAGTGAGGTTGGTTTTGAATTGATAAAGCATGGCAACATACGCATCGAAATTCATTTTGCTATTGCTACTGCACGTACTCTTACGGTCATTGTGTTTGCCGAACACGACAACCTGCTGGAGATTGATCAAGACAGAAACGTTGCTTTTGACTATACAGCATGAATACGTTGCAAATCGAACGTTTGCTCAAGAAGGATTTGAAAAGCAAAACCATCTTTAAAAAAGTCTGTGCTTTGGATCAGTTGGAAAAACATACTTTTCCGTCTGCTTACGTCATCAACTCGGACCCGAGTAGTAAACCTGGAGAACATTGGGTTGCGGTTTATTTCGACAAACGCGGTCAAGGAGAATACCTTGATAGTTATGGACTACCCCCTACCTTGGTCGGTCTCGACTCTTACATGGATGCCTACTCCTTATCGGGATGGATTTACAATTGCAAAACCTTACAAGCGTACTTTTCCAGTTTTTGTGGTCATTATTGTGTCTATTTTATTTTATTTCGTTGTCGTGGCGTACCTTTGCATGTTATTGTATCTGATTTTACGTCAAACCTAACTGAAAACGATCGCTCTATTTCTCGCTTTATACGTAATATATCACAACATTGATTGTATACATAACGTTTATTAAATACAAAAAAATCAAAATATCTTTGGTTTAGAAGGTAGGGTTTCGACCAAAGTTTTGACAGATTTTGAGATTAAGAGCTAGCAACAATTCTTTTAAAAGATAGTAAGGTCATGCTACCATTCAGAAAACGACGCGGCTTCAGGAAATACGTCGTAACTGTTTAGAACTTAAAATCGTTTTCAATAGATCTTATTCATCTTACTTTTTCTTTTCGAACTTATTAATATTAACTTGAAACTAAATTGATTTGAAACGTATAGTAAATGAATGGTCTACTAGAGAGTAAAAATGAATGGTGTTGTAAACACTAGAAAGTAAAAACGAATGGTCTACAACAACAATCAAAGTTGTTTAAAGAAAAAATTTCAACAAATGAATGACAAAATCATGGTTGACAAAGAAAGATTCAACAAGGGTATAGCTAAAATCAAACTCACCTAGAAAAAAATGAAGATTGATTAGAAAAAATTAAACAAAGCTATAATCAAACTTGAATAGGAGAAAATTGAAGGTAGGAATGACAAAATCAAGATTTTTAAAAAAAAAATTCAACAGGGGTGTAACAAAAATCAAACTTGTTTAGAAAAAAATTGAAAATATTTATAAAAAATCAAGATTCTTAGAAAAAACTTAAATAAAAGTTCAACAAAAGAATAATAAAAATCGTGGTTGACAAAGAAAGATTCAACAAGGGTATAGCTAAAATCAAGCTCATCTAGAAAAAAATGAAGATTGATTAGAAAAAATTAAACAAAGCTATAATCAAACTTGAATAGGAGAAAATTGAAGGTAGGAATGACAAAATCAAGGTTTTCAAGAAAAAAATTCAACAAGGGTGTAACAAAAATCAAACTTGTTTAGAAAAAAATTGAAAATATTTATAAAAAATCAAAATTCTTAGAAAAAACTTAAATAAAAGTTCAACAAAAGAATAATAAAAATCGTGGTTGACAAAAATTTAACAAGGTTGTAACAAAAATCAAACTTGTTTAGAAAAAATTAAATATAGATACCTAAAAATCAAGATAAACTTTTAAAAATTCAACAAAAGAATAATAAAAATCGTGGTTGTCGAGAAAAAATCAAACAAAGGTCTAACACAAATTAAGGTTACAGAGAAAAAAATAATCGTACAAATAAAAGTTAAACATACCTAGAAAAATGTGTAAAATTGATATTCATCTAAAAACTAAACTTGTCTAGAAAAACTTTTGACTATAGGTATCTAAAATCAAGGTTGTCTAGAGAACGCTTAAATGTGTACAAGTATTGTTTTTGAGATTAAAGAAAGAAAAATTAAATCGCTTTTTTGGAAATAGAGTTTACTTAAGGTCAAATCGATACGATTCAGAACAGGAAATGACGCAGCTTCACGAAATACGTCGTAACTGTCTAGAACTTAAAATCGTTTTCAATAGATCTTATTAATTTTATTTTTTCTTTTAGAAATTATTAATATTAACTTGAAACTAAATTGATTTGAAACGTATAGTAAATAAATGGTCTACTAGAAAGTAAAAATGAATGGTCCACTGTCATAAATACTAGAAAGTAAAATGAGTGGTCTACTGTTGTAAACACTAGAAAGTAAAAATATACAAAAATCAATAAAACCGTTATCAATAAATTTTAAAGCTGCATAACATTAAGACTAAAACCAATTTTTTGAAATTAAATTGATTTTCGACTAGGTTTTTTGCTGACTCGTGGAGTCTAGGGTTCGGAACCGTAAGCGGGATGATGACGTCATCGCTCCTGCACGCTCCTGGCTCCTGCTCCTCCGGACTGCCGTCAAAAAAACCATTACGTACTACTAATATGTCTTCACCTGTGCATGTTCCAAATAGCGCTACGCACATGAGTAATTCTTCTTCAAGCTTTCCATCGGCTATATACCTAACAAACACAATCAATTGCGCTAAACCGGACACATCCGTAGACTCATTCAATTGCAAAGCATATGTTCCTCGTTTAACTCTATCAATCAATTGGCACTTAATACCTTGACTCGTTTCACTGATATGTCAGCAAATGGTATCAACAGACAATGGTATTCCTTTTATTTTCTTGGTTACCTTGTCTTCGTTCATAATTTGACTGATTGCAATAGCAGCAGGTTTGATGAGGGTTTTTTTCGATGCTGCGTGTTTTTTTATCTTTTGCAATTAAATATGCAACTTCATCGATGCCGCTAGAGATTTTTCTAAAATTGTGAGGTGCTTTTGACTTACAATAGTTTTCTTTAGACTTACAATAGTTTTCTTTTTTATAGTTTTCTTTTGACTTAACAATTCTTTTTCTAATTGCCGGAAAAAAAACATTAGTTTGTCAATGAATTTCAAATGCTTTGCTGTAAGATGGCGTTTCATTTTTCCTGCTTTCAGGCTCTCGTTGGCAAAAACCTCGGAGCAAACAACACATTGAGGACGTGGCTCATCATTTATAAGAATACATGTGAAACCAATCTTTATAAATTCTTTGCTGTACTTCCGTGTATAAGGTTAATTTGAGCGATGCATTTTTTTCGATGAAGGTGAAGGTGTAAATTTTTTGTTGGGCGCTGAACCCCATTACTTGAAGATGCAAATATTTTTGTACGTTCTGGTACGTCCTGTGCTCTTTCCTCTCTTAAATTTTCCACATTTTCTATTGCCGCTTTTTGGCACCCACAGTATTTTTCAGCAACCAGCTTTTTAACATTGCTGGTGAATAAAACTAACTGAAAATCTTAACCTTGCTAAATTTAAAAGTTTATCAAGAATTCCATACAATTACTACAACAAATGCAACTGTAACTTATATTCTTAAATTGGAAGAACAAATCTCACTGTTTGTCTTATCAAGCAATTTCACACAGCTGCTAATCTCGCATTGCGCAACAGTAACAAAACAAGATGATTGCTTGGTGACTACTTAAAACGTGTTCTGCTAGCAAATAATTATAGGGTTAAAATGATTAAGCTCATTATTATTACACAGATGCGAAGCTTATATTTATAGTAGGTTTAAACAGTTTAAATTATTTTGCGACCCAGAATGGAAGGTCTCGCGTCCCACTATTTGCGGACCCCTGCATTAAGGAACAATAAGCGCTATAATTTAGCTTTACTTTATCTAACAAGTTTTTTTAACTTGTGTAGTATACCTAGAAATGACTTGAATCTTTGTAGGTGTGAGTTCGGTGCGTTGTAGGCTCCTTTTTAGTACCATGTTCTGGAATATACTGCATAGGCGCTGATCTCCGATTTGCATTAAAGGCGTTCAACCTGGGTTTTAGCTGCGTGGTAGAAATTTTTTCAAAGTTTTCATTGTATGTACAACACATATGAGCTTTAAAATTAAATGAAAAACAATTTACCTTAAAATACGATCAAAATATCAAACGGCTGTTTTTCATCATGCTGCTGTTTGCATAGACTACAAGCGGCTATTCAAAAAATACAAAAATAAATTGTTCATATTGTTCATAATCATTAATTTGCAAAAATCATCACAATCACATCAAGAAACAAACATTGTCTAACTCCAGACCCTTTAAATAAAAGATACCTTTTCAGATCGTGTAAATTGAGACCATCTAAATATTTTTTTATGTCATAGACGTTTTTAGCTTTTTTATGTTTGATGATAAATTAGATGATTGCTTCAATGTTTTTAATTGATTAAAAAAAATTGGAACCACATCTGATTTAATATCACAAAAATATCGTTTATGAATCTTGTCCATAATTTTGGAGGAAAAAAAACAATTATAGAATTATTCTTGCAATAATACAATGTAATTTACAAACTGTGTAACTTGGTGTAAAATTAATTTGATTTAATCAATTTACTCGATGTTTTCCAATGACTTCACTTCCAAGTTATTTTACTTATTTACTTAAAAGCATTGAAACACGTGAAAGTGAAAATAAGACTCTAAAAAGAAAAAAAAACATTTCTGCAATCAAAGAACAGTTTAAACTTTTTTTAACAACTTCAACCTATGCAATTTTTAAGTTAAATTCATTAAAGACCTTTATTCAAAATAAAGTTTATTTAAATAAACTATTTGAAACACTTATGTTTAGCAGGAGAAAAAATATTGCTGTTCTGACATTTAATTTTCAAACTAACTCTAAACTATGTTATTTTAATTTCATCTTTATATTTGTTTTCTTGACTCGCAGGAAAGCGACGGAGGCGCTAATACGTAGGGCAAGCAATTATCCAAATGCTAAAATATTGCTATTCGGTAGAGATGTTTTATTTTGATTTTTTAGTTTTATAGACATATGTATTACTAAAATTTAGAACTGCTTGCCAAGACCCCAAGCAGGGGATAGTGCCGTTAAGTACGAATCTATCCCAAAGATACAAAAGAATAACGCGAGTATGTTTTGAACTGAGACCACTTCGATCATACTCACAGCGCTCTTAACCCTGAAACACGCTGCCGTTTATGATGCTACGACAGTTGACCGAACAACAGTTGATCAAACAACATTTGATTGAACGACACTTGATTGAACGCAATTACGTGTCGTTCGATTAACTGTCTGGTCCCGACCGTTTATAGACTTGTCTTACACAAGCATTACAAAAAACGCTTTTAATAAACTTGTAATATGATAGATCGTTGTTTTAAAAGTAGCTGGCAATAAAACGTTTCAGAAGTGGCTAAAAAAATTGAACCAGTAGCTATTTTAAGAATCGAATAATCTCGGGAACTAAACACGTTTCCTCTACTCAAGAAGCAATTTCACGTTGAAAAGGCCTGTAGTTATAGTGGCCCATTGCTACAATTCATGTTTTCATGCGCAACCAAATAAAATGAAAATTTTTTTATATTTGATCAATTAATCGAACATATACATTTCCAAAACTACTTTTTGCACTTTACTTGATGAAAGTTTGTGACTTATATAGAACTAATCTAATTTTATCGTAAGCCTGGTTAAAGTTGAGCTTCTTAAATTTGAATATTAAATTAGAATTTTAAAACATATTGCGACACAAGTTGTTGAAGTACAAATATGGGTTCTAAAAATTTTTATCATTAAAAGATATCTCAGAATACAAAACATCCTCGTTTAAAGAAATACAAAAAAAGAACTTTAAAACAATTTATACTCAATCTCACATCAAAAATTTTACATATTTACTCTTTTCTTGGTATTTTTTAAAAACTCTTCTTCCCGTACTTGTTTGGGTAATATTACAAAACTATACTTTAAAACTTGAAATGGTCTTTTTAATTGGTGGCAGGATTTCACTTTATGGGTTGCTTTTCCTGCCTGACTTCATTCTGGATCCAATGTCCATTATACATCCCACTAAATTTTTTGGCGCCAACACCACTGCCTACAAATGACCCGGTTGTTCTTTTTTTGTATTAATTTTTTGTTTTCTAATATTTTTTTGGTTATCTGCTTTAAAATGTTTTGATTAAACTGTAGCAACCATGCAAGTCTTTTTAACATTTTTTGCTATACCTGCATGGTATACCGTTGATGGCTTTGTTGCTTCTTTTTTTTCTGTTCTATTCGCACTCGACTTTTCCATGATACTATATCAATATTCTCTTTGTTGCTATAGCAGGGAAGAAATAAAAGAAAATTAATTAATTGCTACTTGAACTAGAACTTGAACACCTAAAGCACAACAAAGTAAAAGTTTGTATGCTTGACAAGAAGTATTTAAAAACAATTTAAAAATGATTAGATTCACAGTAAAAACGTTTGGTTCAAGTATCTGCCAAAAGTAAAATTGAATGAGAGATACGAATACACGAAAGACGTTATAAATTAGAAAATGCAAAAAACGCTTTAACCCTTTGAGGAATATAAGAATTTGATTGTAAAATAAAATAACAATGATTTAATAATGATATCACAAATACTTAAAAATTAGAATTATAATGCTTTCACAAAAAGAATTTTATTATGTTACAATCACAATCATGATACACATATGTACCATAGTCCTTTTAAGGGTTAAAAAGTAGTAATCGCGTCTTCTATTTATTTTTAAACTTCAAAAGACTATGCCGAATCCCTGGAACAACTTTGTCGAACGTAGATGAGGAACCACTATGTTAAACTAAAAACGTTCTATAATACAAATAAATTTAATGATTTAAAAAAAAACCTAAGTAGATCTTTAAAAAAAAGACACAAATTTCACTTCTATGCGGAAGCTAGCTTTTCTTTTATTTTGAGTTGACGTTACTTACAAACAATGTTAAAGAGTTTTTAGTTCACAAAATAGTTTTAACTGTCAATCTAAAAATTTTATAATAATATGATAAAAACTGCATGGAGGTGTAGGATGACAATTTATAATTGTTGGTATTCAATAAAAAAGCTTTGTGCCCCCTTCAAGATCTTCGAGAGACTTGTCCATGTCTGCGTCAAATCAATTATTGACCTACTGCTATCTAGAGAGCAAGCTGGGTTTGGGCACGACCGTAAATCAAGTCAATCTTATAACTCAAGAAATTGAGGATAACTTATCGGCCAAAAAAAAGGCCCGCGCTGTGTTTGTCAATCTCACAGCAACCAACGATACTGTATGGCACCGCGCCCTCACCTGCAATCTACCTTGTCTTCTTTGGGACAGGCGCATGATCTCATTGATATGGAACTTGTTTGTAATCAAAGTTTCTCCCCCACCACCGGTACCGGAAAAAAATCAGGTTACGACGCCTTGGGAATATCTTCCCACAAGAATCATTCCTAGATCCCCTCTTGTTTAATATCTATTCATACGACCTGCCATTGACAGTTGACAGAAAATTTGTTTATACTGATAATCTGGCCATTTTGCACTATGCAAGCAACTGGCAGGCATTGTAGGGGACTTATACTGAGGACATGGCAACCCTATCTTTTTACCATCACAAATAGAAGCTCAAGTTCGGTACAACAAAGACTGTGTCGGCAGCCTTTCATCTTTACAAGAACCAGAAGCCACGTAATCTTAACATTTTTTTCAACGGACAAGCCCTATTGTTTTATGCTGAACCCACTTATCTCGGCATAAAGCTGGACAGGGCACTCACGCCTCACCGACATTTAAAGTCGCTACGGAAGAAGTTAAGATTTCGTGTTGGATTTTAAAAGCGATTGGCTGGATCAAGCTGGGATGCGGATACCACAACACGCCGCACTCTGCACAGCCACCCTTGTCTTCGTCCATTCCACGGCTGAATATTGCGCGCCTGTGTGGTGTAGCAGTGCCCATAATTACCTTATTGACAAGCCCATTGAGAATGCCTTGCGCACAGTGACAATGCCCGCATCCGTCGTCGTCGTCGTCGTTGTCGTTTGGAAAGGTATTCACTCTAGGCCAGACACAAACAGAACTGGGGCCGTGGTTTTATCCTTTTACTACTCCAGGCTGCTGTACTGCCTGGATTAGATGTTGGCAGTGATGTTGTTAAGTCAGATTTTGTGCTCCATGTGGTGCCCGATGTATAGAGCACACTGTTAGAACATGGTCTGCGGTTTGTTCAAAAGCGCCACACTCGCAATTCGGTGAAGGAGCGAGACCCCATTTGTGCATGGACGAACGACATTGCCCAACACCAGTCCGCAGGTGGTTGAGCTTAACCCAATCTTCTCGGGATAAGCCCATCCCAACAAGCATGGCACCGGTCCCGAGCACAAAAACACGGAGCCTGGAAACATTTTCACAGTACTCCGTTTTCCATTTGTGATTTGTCCATTCAGAGGCGCGGATGCCCAGTCTGGCAAGGTTGTCCAAAAGATTCCGCTCAGCTGACACATACGAGCGTCTGGATCTTAGTCTCACTTGGCGAGTATCTGAGGACCCACTTATAGGACCATATAAAATATGATCATAATCCAGAGACCCACGGTGAGCCAAGGAGACACCTGAGCACTCTCCGAAGCTTGAGAGTATTGGTAAGTTGTCCGTTGGAGTGCGACGCAGGCATCCAGTGACTATACGCAAGGTGTCGTTCAAGACACTGTCGATGTGGCTAGTGTGAGCATTGCGACACCAGACTGGCGCGCAGTATTCAGCTATTGAGTAGAGTAGAGATAAGGTGGCTATGCGTAGTGTTTTAGCACCAGCACCCCATCCCGAGCCCACGAGTCGCCTCAGCAGTGTGACGCGCAAGGATAGTTTTTTGCGCAATGCCACTACATGGTGACAAAACGTGAGCGATCTGTCCAGTTTTACCCATAGGGTTTGGTCAGAACGGGAAAAGTCTGTCGTTGTTGTAGGCGTTTAGCTCACGTTTGGCCTCTCGGTTATTTAAGTGAAAGGCTGCCATCACAGTCTTAATCTGACTGAGCTTCAACCTCCAAATCTGAAGATACGCTGAAAGGGTAGACATGTCTTGGCTTAAGGTCCCCTTCAAGTCCTTCCAGTTTTCATAAGAGTGCAACAATGCTAAATCATCAGCATAAGTAAACTTTCTGGAAGTCATGGAAGGAAGATCGTACGTATAGATGTTAAATAGGAGGAGAGCCAAGACCGATCCACAACAGCCTGCTTTGCTTGTTGTCACCGGTGGTAAGGGTAAAATTTCGATTTCGGACAAGCTCCATGATCATTCTGACCATGTGCTTATCCGGAAGAAGTCTCAGCAGCTTGCAGGTAAGACGACGGTGCTTGACAGTGTCATAAGCAGCTGTCAGATTGACAAATACAACACCAGCATTCTTCTTAGCCTCGAAAGAATCCTCGATATTCTGGGTTAGCAGAACAACTTGATCTGCAGTTGACTTCTTGCATCGAAACTCAGCCTGCTCTTCAGGGAGCAGTGAATCGATTAATGGTTCAACGCGTGCGAAGTTAAGCCTCTCGAGGATCTTGTAGGGGAGACAGAGCAGAGATATCGGTCGATAAATTTTTGAGTTCCCCACAAGCTTCATTGGCTTTGGGATCGCGAGTACAAACGCTCTTCTCCAGATCTTCGGAATTTCGAGACGGCACAAACAGGAAGAAAAGAAGTCACATAACAGGGACTTCAAAACCTCTCCAGCATGGAGTATAAGCTCTGGGAAGATGGAATCAGGTCCCGGAGCTTTACCTCGTTTTAAATGCTCTCTGTGAAAGAGTGTCAGAGATATTTAGTGCGTCTGGTGTTGTGGCCCTCCAAAGGTCAGACACTTCTTGAGAGACAAGTCGAGAAAACTTGCATCAACAACCTCTTATCTCCCATTTCTAACCAGCTGAGATGCAATAGCATCGGCTGAAACGGAACAGTGACGAGAAGAGTGTCGTGACCTACCAGTAAGGTGGCTCAAAATACTCCACGCTTTTCGACTAGAGTGTGAGAAGTCAATGCTCCGAACTGCTTCGGACCATCAATCCCTCCGCTTTCGATCAAGCTTGGCAAGCAGAGCTGTAGCAGCCAAACTTGAGTCGTCTCCCTGAGGACACTGCAGAAAGGTTTTATAGAGGGATTCACACTCTGCATCCCAACACGGAATATAGTTATTTCGATACCCGCGTGGGATAGTCTTTTTGGCTGCTTTCTTAATGGTGCTACAGAAGTCCTGGTAAGCCGCATCCACATCAAGTGAATCAGGCGGCAACAAAGTCTTTGCGAATTTATTCGTCAAAGCAATACAGTGATTTCATTTGGCCTTGCGGAAGTTCCATCGCTTAACAGGCATGCTTGACACTGCCGTAGCAAACCTTGGTGGTGTGATAAACGAAGGTCGATGTTGTGACCTTGGGAACATTTTTTAAGGACACGTCTATCCGGTAAGCGACTGTTTGGACCTACGCTAGCGAAAGCTAGATCTGGATTGGTGCCAGTGTTCCAGCGGCCGGAATAAAAACTGGCAGCGTCCTTGGCATTATATAGGAGGGCAAGACAATTACATGTAATACTTGCCTGGCCAGCCAAGCACTCACCGTCCGGACATTATCATTGTAACCCCAGTCAGCATGACGACATAAAATTGTGTGCATAAAGACATGGATGAGGAAACACTGGGAGATCCAGGGATCACAATCGTGTTGCCGGTGGTTTGTAGACGTTGATTATTTTATAGCCATCAACGTCCACACACAACCACTCGATCTCCGATGTCGGAGGAGATTGGTCCAAAAGCGTGTATCTCAGTCGCTCGTAGAAAAACGTGGCAAGGCCATGCTTCCTGCTTAAAAAAGGCCCAGCTAATTGATAGCTTGGAAGTACCAACTTCTTTGCATCAGTGCAGTGGGTCTCCTGCAGTAGGATGACGAGTGCCTCAGACTGCATAGCGAGGTGATGAAGAACGTTCATCTTGCATGCAGTGAGGCCTTCGATGTTCAGCTGAAAAATAGTGGGTCATTATCCAGGCATTGCCCAGTCCCAAAAAGGACGTTCGCCGATAACCAGACCCACGCTGAATATCGGAATGGGTGGATACCCTTCTATTTTGGCAGATTTGGTTTCGGTCTGTCCTTTTTAACAGCAGTAAACACATGTACTTACGGCCCAGGCTGCGAGAAAGCACCTACCATCTGGACCAATGCCGTTTGTCTGCTAAGATAAGACGATTCTCCGTTGGTATGGGATGCCTGCATCCAATATCAACGGACAACCTTTTTATCTTAGTAGACATCCAATCAATTGAGCTTTGCCGCCAAAAAGCCGTACTGTCTCAACCCCTCCGCGCTCAGTAGCCAGAACACCTTTTATGTGAAAGAATCCTGTTTCCATTTGGTGGACAGCTGCGGCAATTTAAATCAAGACACCCATTTGTGCCTGCAGCACTGGAACTGCTAAATAACCCTCCCCTGTCAGCCACCAGTGTAGCACAATGATCGGAATATAAGTGGAGCATGGAGTGGCGAGGAAATGTCTCTAGACTCCATATATTTATTAAAGATGTTATCCCAAAGTCACCGGGATTTAACTTTTCCAGACCTGCATGGGTCAAGGTTAATTGCATCCGAACCGGCGTTGGACTATTCCTCTCCGAAACGCACAAAAGGGTATGGTTTCTACGGCGGCCTGTGAGTGTGGAACAGAGGAGCAGACAGCTGAGCATGTAACAACATCTTGCCTCATTTATCACCATTCAAATAGAGCCCGTGTTTTCTCAGATGTTGACAAGAACCTGGCAACCTGGCTGATGAAAACATGTCCAGGCAATTTAGTGGACCGTCCAGCTCCCGTCCATCTTCCCCAAACGAAGAAAAAGAATAAAAAAGCAAAATGCATAATCAATCTAAATAGTAAATAATCAATTTTAATCATACAAAAAATTGGCTTAGAGTTAAACTGCCTACTGAATATCTCCTTAAACATAAAACATAATTCTTGTTACAAGTCTACACAAATAAAACAACCAATGTAACCAGGCATAGCTTGACATTAACTTTTGCACTATCAATGGTCCAAACTACATATAAAAGAAAATAAAATATAAATATTAATTTTGTCGAGTAGTTTAAAGCGCGGTGATTGTAACCGTCATGGTCTCGATTCAAAACCTAATCACGCCATTCCATTGGGTCCTTGGGAAAGACATTTTATTAGGGAGGGGGCTTAATTTTGAAAATTTTTAAAATTGAAAATAAGGCCTCAAACATTTTATGGTATGATAGTAAAAATTAACCCTATATGGACGGATTTAATTTTGTGCACAATAAAAGTTATTTCCACTGTTTTTGATGACATTAACTTTCTATTATACAATATTGGACAAAATATTTAAAAATTTTTTATGTATTTTTGATATTTTTTAACGTGCCAGATCTGTCCCACTCGTCCATAGTACAAAAAATCAAACTTATGTATTATGCAATAACAGAACCATAAAAGTCAAAAATGAGTAAACAATTAATTTTTTATTACAACTTGAATACTTTTAGTTTTTTTGAAATATTTTAAAGCAGTTTTTATTTTTGTTCAGGCAAAAAACATCTTGCATTTTATGCAAAAATTGTAGGTTTTGCTTGTGTACTCAGGCAGTTTGCATTAGGCTGTTTTTTTTCTGTAATCTGGATACTTTTCACTTTGAGGTTTGTTGTAACTGGATTCACAATAAATATATTCATCATCAGAGTCACTTTCTCCAAGAAATTCATCTTCACTCTCCCCATTTTCACCCCCAGCAATAGCTTCCCAATTCTTTATGCCATAAAATATTTAAATATTTTTAATTAATTTATTATTACACTATATTTACTCACAATATTCAAAAAAACTGCAATATAATACTCAGATTATATTTAGATCTTCAGCATATAATCGAAGTTTATGGACAAGGTGGACAGATCTGCACGTTTAAACTAATCAATACCACATTAATCACAATAATCAAATATTACAAATTTAAAATTGATATGATAGAACTACTTTTACTAAATACAAAAAATTTTATTTAGTCAAAAAATTTGCTTGCTATCAAGAACTACTTAATACAAAATAGTAAGTATTAGCACTTTTTACTAATCTTGCCAAATAACCAAAGAACTGACTATTAATTTTACACTGGTTGAAGTTTTAGGGTTTCCAACTCAAAACTATACAAACTAGTTATGACAAATCTAAGGAAGTCATTTATTTAAAAAAAATTTCTAAAAAGGTTTATTAAATACCGTTTTTTTGAAACGTGCCATTTTGCAGAGCTTTTGCAAAGCTTTTGCAGAGTGCAGAGCTTTTCCCAAATTTTGCAGAGCATAGTCATTAGCTTAAGTAGATTTTTTTCATTTTGAAAGTATATATATTATTCGAAGTAAATTTTATACATTCATTTACTTATTTATCATCTTTATTTATTCTCTGACTTGTTAGACAACGTTAAAGGTGATAAACTTAGGGTAACCATCAGGCGATTACTCGACCTACTATCAAAAATTCTAAGATATTGCTCATTGATTAAAATTTTTATTCAATTTTTTTAGCTTGTATTAGATATGATTGTGGATGTACAGTAATTTAGAGCTGCTAGTTTCTTTCCTGAGGAGAAAACAAAATGGCGAAAGGAGGTATTAAACTGCAACTTGTTGATTGTATTTGCCAGCAATATGACCTTCCTACTCTCCCGTTCTTGTAAATTTTCAGACAAAATATTTAGGCTACTACTTATCGGAAACAACAAACATTTATCTCTCTGCTATCTAACATAATGCCACATAACTTTTTGCTTTGTGTCTAATTAACTTCAGCTTGATTTGACAAATTACTTACCTCCTATGGTATAATAAATGGACCACTCTATAATTTTGTATATTGCAAATCTCTGTTTAAACGTTAGTCTGTTTCCACTAATTTGATTAGCTTATTTGGTTGAAGCTTATTTTTATCTAATTTGTTTAGTGGGGTTTTCTATAAATCTATTTTTTGGTACATCCAAATTGGTTTTGTGATATGCTTTAAACTCTCCTTTTGGTTTTAATTTATTAAATTTTGCAACTTGGTTTTTTCATGAACCCCCTTCTTAACTAATTAACTTTATTTACCAATCTTTAATTCATAGTTTTGTGATGTTTAAGATAGTGACGTAACAATGTACTTTGTGTAACCTGATGTTTCATTCATTCGCACGACGTGGTCAGATGTGTTTAGCTAGTTTAGGTTTAGGAAGTGTTCTTTTATTTATGTTTAGATGTGCTAGTTGTTTAGTTAGATTAGGGTTAGAGATGTTTCGTTGTTTTAAGTTATGCTTTTGTAACTATTACTTTTGATTCTATTTGAATAAGGTTTGGAACATTTTATTTGTGTAAGGTTTGGTAAATGGTTTTAAATAAGTTTATAAGATAAGAGTTATTAAAGTACTGTGGTATTCAAGTGGATGAAAACAGAAGCCGCATCAAAAACTGAACCTGGACCCTAGACACGGGATATTTATTTGGGGGATCGTCCGACTTTGGTGCCGTATTTATTTTAATTTTACCTTGTGTTGATTTTTTTCTTCTGTGTTTTAAGCTGTTTTTTTATTTTGTCAATTTAAGTTATTGCTATTATTATTATTATTTTTTGCTTTACCTACCGTACGCATAGATAATCCACTGATTGATCTACACTCGGAAGGAATTACTCCACTTAACCGTACTAACCCACCTTCTCAGCTGTACACGGTTTTAGACAGAACAGGAGTGACTGCTACAACTCATTGTACTCCTCATTCGGCTCCATCGCAACTTAGTAGTTTTACACCTCCCTTGGTCTTCAAGCCTGATACACCACAACCGATCTCTCAGCCTTTTCCTGCTACTGCTGATCAACTCAACCCTACTTCTTCTCCACCGTATATTACACATGAACTTTACCCTCCACCATCGTTGCCTCCTCCGCAAGCATGCCAACCACTGTCACCCTCGCTTGGTCTATAATGCCTCTTCCCCGCTTTTTCGGTGTTTAACGCTGATAGGGATATCGACTGGTGGCTTACTCAATTCGAAATTATGACTGCTGACTGTCATCTTGCTGATAAATGCCGGTCTTAGCTAATCCTAAAGTTTGGTGACCGAGTAAAAGACTGATGTTACTCCCTGAGTATATGCGTCATGACTACGCCGCTCTCAAGCACCAACTGCAAGAAACTTATGGCACACTCATAAACGATAGAGTTTACTATGCCGGATTAATGAATAGAAAAAAACGAAAAAATGAAATGGTGCTTGCATATCTGAATGACATTAAACGGCTGGGTGGAAGACTCGGAGCGCACATATCGCAAAGAGACCAATACATTTGTAATGCTTTTCTTCATGGATTACCCCCTAAACTACTGCTTCATATGGGCCCAATGCACAATAAATCCTCGTCTGAATTATTACAAGCTGCCATGTATTACGAGCAGGCATTTCGAAGGATTGACTTTGTGCAAGAGCCGCCTATGCCACCCGTACGTGTGTTTAATGTAGGAACTGCAGGTGCTTCGCGCCCAAATTATCTTAACCGTCAGCGACCTTTCTTCTGCTGTTGTTTTTGTTGTGGTAAACCCGGCCACATTAAGCGTTTTTGCCCCCATTTAGAAAATTATTTTTGCCCGAAATGCAAAAGTAAAGGACATTTGATTGATGCATGCAACGCCGACAATATACCTTTAAACGCGCAAGGCCTGGCACCAACCCGCCAATAAACTCACGTGCCAGGCCTACAAATAGAGACAATGTCAAGAGCGCCTTACCACAGTCTATAAATAGTCCAAAGTCTTGTTCGCACATGGGTGTAACCCTTCAAATTTCCGAGACCTCTTTTTGGTTTGAGTGTGATTCCGGATGCTCTTGCTGCCTGATTAGTGAGGCTGCCTGGAACAGACTCTTACTCAAAGAGCCATGTTTAAAATTGAACTCGAGGCCGCAGTTTTTGCCGCAGATGGTAATCAGATGCAAGTTTTAGGAAAGTTTGTCCACAGTCTGACATTTTCAAACGGAAAATCTTTTACTTGGCCCCTAGTTGTTGTGAAAAATCTTACAGCTGATGGTTTCGTTGGCAGAGATTTGATAAAAGAAGCAGGTGCCATAACTGATCACTCGACAAATTCCATCTATTTTCGAAACAGTAATTCTGATACCTCTGTTGAATTTGAGGGTTTCTCACGAATGCCATTGGAGGCTGCCGGCCAAATCCAGGAAGTTATTCATAATCCCAGGGTACGCTTTCATCGTTTTGCTGAAAAGTTCATAAGCTTTCTCATCAAAGTTTTCAAAACCAAACAATCTATTGTGCATCACTGTTAAAAAAATCCTTAAGAAATTTGAGTATGGATCAACCTGAGAATCTGCTTATAAGTTAGATTTATGCTGCTGCTTAAGTCAACCTTTGTCAAACAGTTTATTTATCATTCCAGGCAAGCAAATTTTAAAGCAGGTAAAGAAATATAAAACATCTTTTGCTAATCATATGCAATGAGCTGATTGTATAGTAATTGCATTTTTTGGATTAATTTAAAACTACCTTATACTTAAATACAACTGAACAAGATCAATTCTAATCAGTGCACCCACTGCACAAAACACAGTAAAGTAATCAATTTAACTCAAAGATAGAACAAAATGACCATAGTGTAAACACTGAACAATGTCCAGTGTGTATTTTAATGTGCTCATATGAACAAAACACATTTGAATATTTTTAATGAAAACAATGAATGCGCAATAGTAGGACCATTAAACCTTTCCATTTTCAAACAACTGGCTAAATTTTTTGTTAAAAATGAATGAAAAAATTTCTTCAATTCTTGTAGTTAAGGATTTGTGACCAAATTTAGGAAAAAAGTCTGTTTAACTCCTAAGCAATCAATATACACTATTATTGTAAAACAGCCTCATGGCTTGTTGTTGCATTTACCAAGAAGCTTAAATAAATTTTATTAAGGTTAGTGCTTGTTTCAATGTGAGAAAAATATTTGAAACTTTTTCATAAACATTAAACAAAAACGTTTTGACAAAGTAAATATTTTGACATGGGTTCTACTTTAAATTTAATGGCAATGAAGTCATCACAACCTCAAATTTTCGGTCTATAGTATCTGCATTTGATAAAGAATTTTCGAAACTATTTCGATTATTGACACAGAACTGAGCGGATAAAATTTACAGCATAATTGTTTTTTAACAAAGCTAAACAGTGCAATTATTGCTCATTGGCAATGCTGGTAAACTTCAATATCTACCATTCGTAATATTAGCACTTTACAGGTATATAAAAAATTTATTCATTAATCAACTTATAAATTAATTTATTTTGATGCTCTATATCATTTAAAAGTGCTTTGCAATTATAATTAAATTGAAATTCGTCGTTTTTTCATATTTTTCGCCCCCACTTAAATTTTTAACACACATTATATAAGGGTTTTTTGAAAAAAAAATTTTTTAGTGTAAACATGTTTATTTATATGGATATCCTATTTTTCTTAAGGGTTTCACATGAGTTTAAACTTTAAGCCCGCCCTTATTTTATATAATTTTATTGAAATCCGATATCCAGTATTGCAGCAAAGTACACCACAAGTAAAGCCCATATTTTTTAAAAAAGATATTCAAGTTGCTTTAATAGTTTAAAAGTTTTAAGTAAGACAAAACATAAAAAATTTATCGAATTAATGTTTGTTTTCCAAATAAAACAAAGTTTTAAGATAGTTGAAAGTACAAAATATTTAAACTTTATAAAAAAATAAAAACTAGAGGCTACCTTGTCAAACTATCAGATATTTAAAGTTGTCCAACTTTGCCACAGCAAAAATTTTCTTATATGATTAAAATTATTATTGTTAAATTTAATAATTCAAACAATCTTTTGAAACCTAATTGGATAAACATGACTTTTAAATGCAAAACAAGCATCAAACTGATTGCAAATAATGTCAAGTTACCAACAAAAACCATAGCAGTGCATTAGCTAAAAATTAAAAATGTAGAATAACATGAAAAATTGTTCCTCACTTTAAACAAGCATCTAAATCATTTCATTAATCTACAAGTTTATCAACAACTTATTATTCAAACATTAGCTTGAAAATCGTTGTTTTTACCAAGTAAAAAAATTGTGATACAGCCTTTCAATAGAAAATGTTTTGCTGAATTATAATATTTAACAAACAGAATTTATGACTAATATTTATTAATTGCACATTTAACCGATTCTGTTTTGCGAAAGAAATTCCCCAGACTAATCTTAAAAAACTCAGTAATTTACTAACATCAATTCTTGAGATTAATTTTAAATCCGATACTATTAAGCGACAACAGCAACACTACACTGCAACAAGTACTGAAGGAGCTTCTGCACTACTGCTGTACAAAACTTATGACGTAAGCACAAGTTTGCAATTCCGGCAGTTTCAAATATATTAGCATACTCTTTATCGACTGTCTGTAGTAGATCAGCTGTAATACTCACTATTCTGTAAAATAAATTCTGAAAATTGAGGCTTCAAGATTTTGGATCTAAACGAGTCAATTATCTCAGACAGCTCAGGAAAGAGAGCGTTTGTCGTCTGTAGAAGTACTAGTAGTTTCTCGAAAAGCTGGAGAGTATTGTGAAGAAATGACACAATAATAAGTGACATTTCAGTTTTTAAAAAATTCTCTAAAATACGAAGTGGTTGTTTTAATAAAAGAAAATGCGCCTTGAGTGGTTCTTTGATTTCTATCATCTGCTTAACCATAGCATCCAGAGTTAGCCATCGTGTCGGCGTGTAGGTTGATAGAGTTGAATAGTATGTGTCCAGTTGGTCACGAAATTGTTTGAGGCTATTTTTCCTACCGGTTTGATTATTGAAGTGACATCCAATCTTAACCACAATTGTTTTAACGTCACTTGTGAGGCGTTCTGCTCCCTTCTCTGCGGCGTTTTGCAAAATATTGCAAAATATGGACAGAGCAGCCGACTGGAATTTTTGCTGTGTCGTCGTGTTGCAAATTGCATTTTAGAAAATTTCTGCTATATTTAGAAATTTTTTTCCGACGAAGGACTATCTGTAGCGATTAATTGGACAGCCCAAATATTTTCACACGAAACACAACTTTAGTTATTATCGGAATTATAGAATTTAGTTCAAAACGTTGGATTTAACTTTCACACGCTCTATTTTTATGCAATTTCGAAATTGACATCCTACCGTTCCTTATCGCATGATCACGTGGTAATACGCCTACTTGTATACAGCGATATGGCTCAGTCATAAGTTGTAATATATTGAGTTACTCTTCGGCAGATATCGGTTAGATAACTTAACTTCTGTTATAATTATGCTATATTAAATTGTTTCTATCTGTAATTATTTATTTTAACATTTGTTTTGTTTATAATTCTAATTGAATAAGTGAATAAATATACCCTGTAAATAGAATCAAGTTAGTAGTTAACCTTCTGACTTTGAACTGCTGCAATTAAACTTGGACATAACGCTCCTAATTGCTATCGGTAGGGGAGAGTGAGGCCCAGCTGGACACTGGGTACAGTCGGACATTGTAATTTTAAAAAAAAGTTGGAAATTCTGAAACTTCAAACTGCAGACATAAATATATTTCATCACAGAGCATTCACTCGTGTTAGTTTGAAAAAAACTAATTATTGTAAAATAAATGTGGTAGATGAATTTTGCTTTTGAGGGTACGTAAGTAATTTTGGAAAGGATATATTTGAACCTGTTTTTACCTTAGCTTTAACTTAAATTCTTCTCATTGTTGATACATTTTAGAACTTGGTTTATTTGCTATCTTACACCATAAAATAATTTGAGGTAACTTTTAAGTTTTTGCCACCATATTAAAAAATAAAAAAAAGTTTTGGTTGCGGCACAATTGGACATTTTTTGGGGGAACAGCCAGATACTGTCCGAATGTGCCCTTTGATGATTATATAGATCTATTTTGCACAATAGCCTATTTCGTTTGATTTATCAACAACTAGTATTGTATTTAGGGTTAACATTATAACTATTTTTATTAAAGTTTAAAACTACAATTTTTAAGTTACATATGATCCATAAATTGTAAAAATTTTTTCTTAGTTTTGATAATATTTATTATTATAAAAATTATGATAAGAAATAGACAAAGGAAATCTACCATTGGTACGTTTACCGAAAAAAAGCTATGACTCCAATCAATATCACAGCTGAGTATAAAAAGATTGGCATATTCCTCTTAGATGAACACATTTTTGATGAATGCAATTTTTTACCCAGTCTGGTCACTGATCAACCTAATGATGCATCAACAAGCATCAGACATTTTGGAAGAAAACGAAAGCTTCCACAAAGTAGATTTTCAGCGAAAAGATTTAGGGTCACATAATGACGTTGAGATCCAAAATCTGGAAACATTTCAAAATATTTTTTTATCTTCAGAACAACTAGCCTAATTGGATATCCACAAGCTCCCAGAAGGAAAAAAAGACACCAAAGAAGAAAAAAAGATTGTAGCATGATTTTAACTGACACACCCCAAAAAGAGCTTTTAAAAAGTTGTAAAAAGTTCAGAAAGCAGCAAAGCGGGGAAAACTAAAAACACTAGAAAACGTCTGTATAGCAACGAAAGTTCAAACATTGATGAGATACAGATTCTTCTGTCAGATCATTCATCTGACAACTTTTCAGACCCTTGTGATGTTAAAAAAATCTCCTTGTCCCAGACTGCTCTAATGAGCCTGCAATAGGTGACTATGTGCTAGTTGAATTTAAAACATTTCCCAGAAAATATTATGTTGGTCGGATCACCAAAAACAAGATTTTGAAAGCGATTATGAAATTTCTTACGCCCTGAAGAAACGCAATGTTATAGAGTTTTTTTCCTGAAGTCACTGATTTGGCTTCAGTAAAGGAAAAAGACATTAATGTTGTGTTGCTCGCACCCAAGGAATGTGGATGGACTACTCGCTGAAGATCTTCATTGAAATTCGATTATGACTTTTTTTCTTTAATGTACATTTATAATTAATCAACGTTTTCTGCTCAGCATCTTTTATGCTTGTTATTCAATGTATATTACTAATGTATAAATTATTTTTAAAGAAATCCGGATCTATTTTAATACTTAGACACGCTTTTGCATTTTCCTTTTCGGTGCACTTTTTTGTTATCTGCTGTTGGTGATTGGTGAATGCTGACGTTATTGGTGATAGCTGACTTTGATGACCTTAATGGTTTTTTGCTACCATCTATTATGGCGGTAAAAGTTACATTTTTGTTTGTTTTTTTTCCTTTATTGTGTAATGTGTGTATTTGTTGTAAATTTTGTCCTTGTAACCTATTTCTTCCTCTTTACCGCCTAACAAAATAAATGATTGATTGATTGATTGTGAAAATATTGTTATTTCCTGCTTGGTTAGAGCCTCCAAAGTTCACTGGTACATTGTCGGTACAAAACGATGGCAACTGTTGCAGGTCTGGCTTGAAAGAATGAAATTGATTTCTGACAATGACACAAAACGATGTCATTCTGTTCCATACTTGAAAGAATAAAATTCATGATCTGTTCCAAGGTCTTACCTGGCATCGATCAAAGATCTAAAAGACGCACATTAACTCCAATTTTGGCATTAAAGAAACTAATAACAAGTGGAAATAGTTTCACTTTTTTGTGATTGGAGGCATGAACCGACATTGAAAAAGAATCGATACAAAGGTCAGATAACTACTTTTTTTAGCATAAGGAAGCACGAAAGCCTGTAATAATGCTTGTTATTTTGGTTCTGGCGGAAGCAAACTTTTTAGCAACATCTGAATCAGGAAAAATTGCTTTGAATAATTGTGATGTGCAATTATTAAAATGTAAGGATTGTTGGTGTTTGACAGTGTGGTATGCCCAAGTTTCCTCAGCAGCAGCTGCTTTATAATCTGTGGTTGTTAGTTGAGATGACCTTGTGTAAAAGTTTTCCATGGATTGATTTGAATCAATTATTTGAGCAAAGTTTTTTGAGTATCATTGTAAGTAGAAACGGCTGTCTTCCCCATAGCCTCCAAACTGATTTTGCAGTTACACATGTTGCAGTGCGCAAAGTATGTGCTTTTTAGACTTAGCTTGATGCTCTTGAATTCCTTTTCAAAATTGTCACGAAACAGTTTTTGCAGTTTTTGCGCTTGCTTATTTTTGTTGCTCTATATACGTAGGTAAAATCTTAAAATTTTACGACTAGAATAAAGGCTGAAAATAAGACAAAAGAAGGATGCAGGTCCAAAATACGTAAATTACTGAGAAATAAGTGCAATGAAATTTTTTAAGGCACTCACCTTAAAAAAAAAGCAAATCGTATAAGGACGGTATGACAACCTTGTTTATAGCTGAAATTTCTAAGAGTATTTCAGCTGTACAATTAAAATTTACTGAGCTTTGAGCAAAAAGAGGTTGTTGGTTGTTGCCTGACTAGCTCAGCCAAGCCAAAACTAACAAGGCCAAAAAGAAAAAAAACACATACAATTTTTTTTGTCAAACAAATTAAAGTTGTACAATGAAGTCATTAGCGTTGTGCGTGCAGTGCAATAGGATACTATGTTTTAACCATAATTTCTAACTTGTTGAAAGTAGAGTGAATGTTCAAAATATATCGATTTCTCACTTCAACAAATAATTTAGATTTTATTATCTTTTGAAAATTTATATTGCGTTGTGAAGCAATTTTTCCATGTATTTTTTCTTGGTAAGCGGTCAGTATTTTTTCATGTTATTTTCTGGCATAGAGTAAATGTTTTATGCTTTTTGTCAAAACGTAGACAAACATTTCGGTATGATCGGCTGTTCACCTAATATTACAGTTTTAAAAATTTAATTTATTGATCTTTAAAAAATGATAAATAAGTTTTCGCGTACTTTGCTAAATGTTTGTATGAAATGTTTTGAAGACTACGAAGGCTTGTTAAATTCTTCTAATACAATTATGATTTCTTTTTTATTAAAGAATTTAAGCAAATTTAATCCTTGTAACATTTTTGGTTGAGTCTATAATCACAAAACTTGAAATACAATTTTAAGCGAAAACTTAATTTTAGTCTTCCATTAACCTTTGAAAGAAAAGCACACTTTTCGACATTAAACCTCAATTGAAAACCATTCTTTTTCATTTTTCTAAAAATTCAAATTAAATAAAAATTTTAAAGCATAGATCTAAATCATATAAACCTATAGTCCCTGAAAATATTTCCGAAGTCCTTTCTTGAATAACAGGTCAGACAACCTCTTTGTACGCGTTTTCTCTATTGGTTAAATACAGTATGTTAAAAGCGAGAAGAGATTTTGATTATTTTCGTAAAAGAGTGGCAAAGTTAGAAGTGATTGATTTTTTCTGGTCAACCATTCATGTTAATCTATGAGATCTACTTTAGCTGGAGATCTGTTTCAAATATCTGTTTCTTGTCATCGTAGAAGACAACAAATTTATCCACAGCATTAGAATTATTTACGGAAACAACAACAATGGAAAAAATAATTTAATACTTCTTACACCTTTCCATTGTTCTTGTCACACTGGGAAAAGATGAAAACAGTTGTTCGGGTTTTAGTTATTTCCATGACATCAACGCATTCGTGGGCAAGGTGGCTCAGTCGACAAAAGCGTCGTATGGATGGCGAACGCTATCGACAGCAGAGTTAGATCAATTATAATTGTAATTGCAATTGAATGTAATTAATAAAATAATAATAAATAATTATACTTTTTATGTAATTGAAGTTTTAATTGAGATTTTTTGTTTTTGTGTAATCGTAGTTGCAATTGTAATTTTGAAAAATTGTAGGCCAAATTACAATTACTTTTTGTTTTTAACAAGTTTACTAAGTTCTGCCCTCTTAATTGCAAGAAAGTTTTTCTTTTAACCCTTTAAAAGTCAGTGATAAACATATTTTTGTTTACTTAAATTTTTTTAACAACCCAGGAAACATAGGGTTATTGGCCGGATACTGTTTCAGTATAGTACAGTATCGGTTGTATCGGTATCGGAAAAAGATAAGCAAACATTATTGGACCAATATAGTTTTAGAATCGTATTTTTGTATAAATTAGTATAGTATGCACTATATTGGACCAATATAGTTTTAGAATCGTATTTTTTGTATAAATTAATATAGTATGTACTATATTGGTCCAATACAGTTTTTGTAAAGTATTTTTAATTTAAAGTTGGTTTAAAAATTTTGTTAAACATTGGTAAAACAATGTTGCTCCCCCGCAGTTAGAGTTTTGTAATGTGACATAAATTCGTACAGTTTTTACGGTACGTGACGCACATAGTTTGTGTATTGATTTTTGATAATAATTTTGATGTACTAATAAAACAGCATTAAATTGGAAAAATATTATCGATTTGATACAGTTTTGATGTCGGAACACAATACAAATGTTTACTGTTTCTATGGTATTGGACTAATATAGTTTTAGAATCGTATTTTTGTATAAATTAATATAGTATGTACTATACAGTTTTGGTCCAATACAGTTTTTGTAAAGTATTTTTAATTTAAAGTTGATTTAAAAATTTTGTTAAACATTGATAAAACAATGTTGCTCCAGCGCAGTTAGAGTTTTGTAACGTGACATAAAATCGTACAGTTTTTACGGTACGTGACCCACATAGTTTGTGTATTGATTTTTGATAATGATTTTGATGTATTAATGAAACGGCATTAAATTGGAAAAATATTATCGATTTGATACACAGTTTTGATGTCGCAACACAATACAAAGTTTACCGTTTCTGTGGTATTGGACCAATATAGTTTGTGTATTGCTTTTTGATAATGTTTCGATGTACTGATAAGACGACATTATTAAAATTTTAAAACATTATTAATTTAACAGAAGTTTGCTGTTTTAATTTATGCAATTATGCAATTTAATATTATTAATCTAATTAATACAATTATTTCTTTATTAAGATTATAGCGCAGGGGTGACAAACCGTTTTTTGTAAATGCCAAAATATATAAAACATTTTTATCAACTTAGTACCGTGCCGAATTGAAGTGAAGATGTTTTTTTTAGACATTACCATGTAAAGTAGGACCTATTTTTCTCCCAAAATCATGGTGATCTCTAAAAAAAAGATCTTCCCTGCAATTCGATTTCGCCTTTCTCATATTTAATAGGGAAATTGTTCTAAATTGTCCGTGCCAAAAAAATTTAATTTTAGCCAAAGAATTCCTTGTCTTTGTCCAAAAATTGATCGTGCCAGTAAAAAATCTGCGCGTGCCATAAATTTGCCCTCCTCTATTAATGTACGTTGTTTTTTTGGTATTGAACCAATTTAACTCATGTATTGATTTTCGGTAATTAAACGTTTACCGTATATTAGGGTGGTCGAACATACGGTGCGCGGGCCGCATGTGGCCCGCGCACCTTGAAAATGCGGGCCGCAAAGTGTTGCAATTATTCTAACCGCTCTTAATAACACAAGTAAATGTTGTTTTTATTTTAAATTTAACAAAAGTCTAACTTTTAATTATACTTTTTGGGAGATTCGGCCAGCACTTTTAATAGGATGAAGAAAAGTGGCCCTCTACTTATTTGAGTTCGACCACCATGCCGTATATTAATCAAAAAGGATTTCCAGTGGCAAAACATTGTTGGCATGAAACAATTTGGATCTTGTATCTTGCACAAGTATGTATTTCTTTTATGTTGTGGGGAAATGCATTGTGTTTCGATTTTATTTAAGATCCTTTTTTTGAACTTATCAATCTCGGTTTATTTGCTTTATACGATTTTGTGTCGTTATTTACTAGTTCCGTTAGGTAGCGCTAAAGTAAAAGCTTTAAATTAAAGTATCTTAAATTAAAACATTTTATAAAACATTTTTTAGACTAGTTTAATTTTGCAAATATAAAATAAATTACTTATAAATTTATTAAAAGCTATTGAAGGTATAGGCTGCTATGTGTTGCATAACACAAACTTGATTTTAACTTTACTGTTGTAACTTATTATATCATACATTTGTTATAATTACCATTTCTGTTTTAACATTCATTGCCAAATCACCAGACCTATTATAAATAAATTAAATTAAAAATTATTTACAAAGAATGAATTATATTGAATTAATCTTTTCATTGACTTTAAAGTGAGGATAAATTACTGTATTTGCCATGCTGCTTGATTGATGAAATAAAAACTAAAAAAAAAAGAATTTGCTTTTAAAAGCAAATGTTTCATTTAAAACTCTTTTGCTTATTGAGTAGCCTTAAAAAAAGCTGTTTTGAAAAAAATTGAACGTTTTTGTCTAGCTCTCTTCAGGAGGTCTCGCTGAAATGAATTCAAGAACTGATGTAGTATTTGAAAAGATTTTTTTTCCTTTCTTTTACATTTATAACAATTTACGTTTGTAAATAAACTCTTTCTGTCTGCACAAATCAGGTTTTTGAAGAGTTATAAAAATTGATTCTAAAACCGATAAATGAAAATTGGATCGTGCTTTAGAAAGAATAAAAAATTGATTGTCATTACATTGAGATGCACATTTTGGTTTATGTAATAAATGGTTTACAATCGCTGAGTCACAATGCGGTGTTGAATTAGCTGGTTTTCCTAGGCGTTCTGGTTGTTTACGTTCTTGACCGATTCTGTTCCAAATAGACCTCGGAACATGCTGGCGAATTCTGTCTTGCAAGCGTTGAGACGTTCGACCCACGTACCGACTGTCATAGTGGCACACGTATTCATATACGACGTTACTATGTTGAATTGTGAGAAGAACGTCAATAAAAAAAAAGAATTGTGATGAATAAAATAGAAGAGCAAATGTGGACTCAAGCTAGGTTGCCAACCGTCCACTATTGGAAAGGACAGTCCTTTATCTAACCCTTTCCGTCCTTGTCCTTTATGAAGTACAGAAATGTCCTTTATTTTAAATATCATTTTACTTACTGCTAATTTTGCGATAAGAACGTGTATTTTAAAGTTGATTTAATTTTTGCAAACACTGAATCAACATTTTTATATTTCTAAACGTTCTCCAGCAACTTTCCAAGTTGTTTTCGAAAAAAATTATTTGCCCCTCCCCCCTAAATCATTAGAAGAAATGGTTTATCAGCATACTGTGAAAGGATTTTTAGTGTTATCTCTTCAAAATGGCGAAATGAAAGAAACAGATGCTCTGCAGAAATAATAAAAAATGAGCTTTTCATATTCCTGTACTTTAACTTCAAAGACAGCTGTTTAGAATTTGCTGAAAAAACAAAAGATGACCTTCAATTGTTGAAACAGCAAAAAGTAAACCAAACACAATTTTAAAAAATAAAAAGATTTACACTATTTTTCATTTTTATTTTTTTATGATGCATATCAGAGGCGTGCGGTCAGGGCATGCAAGTCATGCGTTGCAAGACCAAATTTTTAGAAATTGCATGACGAACTTTTGCGCGATGAGGTAGATATCGTTCAATTCGATGAGAAATATTACTTGTTCGGGATAAAATATGAGGCAGATCTGAGACGAAGACCCGTTTTTTGCGTTATTTTAGACAATACCGCGAATTTAGGACGAAAAGTAAGAAATCGGATACTGGTTTGAAGTATGACTTTTTTTTTGGAGATCACTGCATTTTTAGAAGAAAAAGTGCATTACCAGGCAACAATTTCAAGTGATGACCTTTTTTTAGAGAGATCATCAAAAATCTAGGGCGAAAATTGTTCTTGATCACCATGACATTACGACTAAAAGTTACAATCTCACACCCATAACATACCTATTTTCATGATCAGATTTTGGCATGCAAATTGCATGGCCAGACTCAGAGGTTACGGCACGCCACTGATGCATATACTCGTATATAGTGATATAGATGGGATTGAAAATTATGTTTATATCTATTTTCCATATGTCCTTTACTGAAACTTGTCACAGTTGGCAACCCTAACTCAAGCTGACATATTTAAGTGCACGATTTGGAACGCTGAACGCCATCCTAAGCAATTACGGCTGAAACAATTTTTAACAAATTTATTTGTATTTGTTTGAAAACAACTATAGTGATGCAATCGTGCCTAAAACCTTGAGAACAAATTACAAATTTACAAAAAAAGTTTTTTGTTCTATTATTTGTCTTTATTTCAACTTATTTCTTGGAGTACTAATATGCCATTAACAAAAATTTGTATTTAATTTTACACTTGCTTGGTATTAGAAATTTCTTAAATTTAATCTTTATTTAGTTTTAAATTATTATTATGTGACATTAAGCGTTGTTATCCAAATTCGTTTAGTCGGCTAAGCTCATCGGGCTGGTTTCCTGAAAGAAATGGTTTGTTCGAGAGGTGCCCGGGATAGAAACAATGAACACAATCTTGTCGATCACGACATTGTCTATAGCGAGTATGTGCGCTAGTGCAATGCTTATTGTAGAGTAGAGGTTGACACTAGCAGACGTCGGCCTCCGTTAACTTTGCAGCCACCTGGAGGCTATTGTCCACTGCCATCCACTCCTCGAAGTCGGTTTGCGTCATGTCACTTGGTTTTTTAGCTACAATGTCCTCTATTGTTGTGGTTGTAGTGGTACACGAGAAACCAGCTTTCTTGAAATAGTTTTGAATTGTTTCTTCCGAAACATGCTTCTACAACAAGGCTAACAAATGCAAGGCCTCGAGCAGATTAGTTTTTAGTTTTCAAAGCACTAGATTAAAGCTTTCTAGATAAAAGCTTGCCGCGATTAAAGTGATTAAAACTAACTCACTAGATCAAAGCTTGCCGCGAAATTATGACCCAGTTCATTTGCTCTTTTATCGTTCCGACAGTTCCTGTTTCGATATTTATAGCTTTCTCAGGCCGCTAATCATCAGAGCTGGGCATTTACGCTGGAAGTTAACAAAATTAGTCTCTACGTTTGGGAAAAAATTGATTAACAATAACCGATGTTCTGATTACAGATGTACTGGCTGTGTCTACTTCTAGTCGGGAAATTAGTAAGTTATAGGGAAGAGGTAGGATTGGAGAGATTCATCCAACGAACTCTCCTGAAGACATTCACCAACCAGAAGACGAACTTTCTGAAGTAGGGAAGGATTTTCTTTAAGAAACTAGTATCATTATTGACGTCAGGTTATTAATACTCGTAATCTTGACTAAGTAGGTCAAAGTTAACATACGTTGGCAGTGAGGCCAACATAATTTTCGATATTACTTTGCCCCCATTCAACTAAAAGTGAAAAATGTTCAGTTTCTTTATTTTTAAATAAATTTTGCAAACTAAATGATAAAATATTGGATTCTGATTGCGATTATTTTCTCAATCTCGCTTCAAAATCAGAGATAAAAAAAATAAGCTAGAAAAGTTGTTAAGTTTTAAATAGTTAAAATTTATTTAATTAAATAGTTAAAATCAATTTATGTACTTTTTTTGAGTAAAGCAAATTTTATTCCAATACTATGGTAGCCATGATTTCTTATGACGTAAATAATGTGTTCCTTTTTGGGGTTTAAAATACGCTGTTTCTTTGAAAATAACACAATTGTAACGTTAATTTTTACTTGATTTGAAAAGTTTATGCTTATGATATTATTTGAAGTGAATTCAGATTTACTTTTTCAACACTTAATAAAAATTGATTTCCTTAAAATTGAACTACCGATCGAATAACTTAAATTAACCTCTGAATAGAAGGAATTTTTTTGATTGATTAAATATGTTGTAAACCAGAAGAGATTCAGTTATTTGTATTATGAATAAAAAGTTTATTATGCATTGTGCAGATAGCAACTCTTTAAAAAATGTATGTTGTTGTAATTTTCACCAGCACAAATGAAGTTGAGTGTATTCCAAGTAATTGGCTTATTTCCGATTCTGAAGCTTACTGGCCGAATTCGGGTAATTGTGACATTGCACATGCCATAAGGACAAAGGCAAGTCCTGATCCAATGACTTGGAAATCGTATGCAATACGGTGTTTACCAAACAGCAATTGTTGTAAGTGAAAAATAATTAGTCAAACAATAACCTTTTTAATCACAAATTAAAAATTATCTTAGATACTTTCAAAGAAGCAAATAAAAAGGCAAAATTAGCCCAGGAGGAATCAGACCTTGCATCAGAAAACGACAGAGCGATTACTCAAAAGTAAGATCAAAGATTTTTAAGTTGTAAATTGATAAATTACACGCAAGTAGACCTACCAAGTAAAGGTATAATTTGCTTTTTGTACTAATCTTGGCGAATGGTTCAACTATCAAAATATTATCATAAGTTGAGAAACAATGCTAATGTAAAAGTGTCAATTGTAAGCCAACTTGTTTATAGTTACTCTCCAAATACTGCATTGCGGTAAAAACAATCTTAATTGTTGCTGCAGTATAATAGTAGTGTTCTCTCCATCGGCAATTTTAATGCAAGTCTTGACAAATATACGCTTAACGGGTAACAAGTTCTATTGTATAACGTATTTCTGGCCATAGCCATGATACTGCAGACCAAAATACTCAGGGAAAGAACTGTTTTGTCAAAAATTACGCAAGCATTGTCCAAACCATAATTTGGCTTGATTTTGCAAATACACCCAAATTTTTTGAAAGAATCAACTTTGGACCAAAAAAAATTCACTGTTTCAAAATTAACTGCTGCACTGTGTTTTTGTTTTTTGTAGGCTGGCGGAAATGTTAATCAAACGTTTAATCCCCAGCTCACCACCACAATAGCGCCAATTTTTGTGGTCAAAATTGGTCTTCGAGCCTTTATCTTAACTTAAAAATCAACGCAATAAATTTTGACTTTTGTTTAAAACTAAAATCTTTTTTAGCTTTCACTTGACATTGATAAATTAATGCTTTTTCGTTTTGATTTGAAGCAAAAGCATCTTGAGTGCTTATAAATACTTTCTTAACTTTGTGTCTTCAATACACAAAAAGCTGGACACCCAAGATTGTTTTTAACTACTGCCCCAGCCATACCATTGTGCACTTGAAAAAAACATTTTGCATGACTTGGGTAGCCTTAACAAGAAGTTTTTTGTTATAATTACATCACTTTTACAAAACTGAAAACAATTCAACAATATACGAGTTGTACAGTACCTTCCTTTTTTAACCGTTTCAGTCATCTTGTCCAATACATTGGACAATTTTCTAAATTCAATTTTAGTCTTAAAATACATTATATGATCATGTCACATTGTCCAATAAACGGGACATACATTTCTGGCACTAATTAAAATTTTTTTTATACAAAATTCTCTAATTATATGTTTTTGCAGTTATATTTGTACAAATATTAAATAAATTTTTCAAAAAAATTATTAATTTTCCGTGACTGAAAGGGTTAAACAGTGGATCGAGCTAGATTGCTCTAGAGCGGCATCTTCTGACAATTGGAAAGAAAAAAGGACGGGTTTGATGATAAACGTTAATAATATATTTGATCGACTAAACATAGCTGAAATAATTTTTGGTTTAATGCAGGTATTACTTAAGGAAAATTTTGCAAAAAAATGGTTGTAGAAATACTCTAAGGCAGTGTTTCTCAATCGGTGCGCCGTGAGAAGTTTCCAGGTGTGTCGCAAAAGATTTCGGAAACAAATTATCTAGAAAAGTCGAATTTTTTGGTTTTTGCACGTGAAATGACTGAGATTCGGAGCGAAGACCCGTTTTAATTTAGAAAGAACTGGTTTTGGGAAGGAAATTGACAAGAAAGAGCGTGAATTCAGGTGAAGACTTTTTATTAGAAAACAGCTTATTGTTGCGGCCAAAATGAGGAAATCAAAGCGGAAAATTGTGGCGAAAGCGTTTTTTCTTTATTTTGAGATCAAAAGCAGGAAATCGGCACTTTAACATAGGTGAACACTTTTTTATGAGATCACATAATTTTGGGGACGAAAATCAAGAATCTTAGCTCAAGTGCGCCGCTAACGTCAGAAGATACTAATTATATATCGCATCTAGAGCACCCGCATAGTTAAAAAACAACTGAATTCAGGGAAAAAAACTCCATTCTGGATGCCAGAAAACCAGAAATTTGAGCCCAATTCTGGATGAAGACCTTTTTTTTAGAGATTACCTAATTTTGGGAACAAAAATTAGTAAAAATGGTTTAAAATGCCGCAATTTTTCATGAGTTTCAAAAGTGTGCCACAAACGAAAAAAGGTTGAAAACACTGCTCTAGGGGATGAAGATACTGTTTTACTTCAGCTGGGTAAAAGTTTATTACTTTTTATTTTATTTATCTCTATATTTATCCTCCTGACTTGTAGGAAAGCGACTGAGGCGCTAATAAATAGGGTAAGCAATTACCTCGACCTGCTTTCGGAAATGCCAAGATATTGTTGTCCGCTTGTAATTTAATGAAGATATGTTTAAATTTTAGAACTAGTTGCCAAGACCACCTAGCAGGGAAAGTGCCGTAAAGTGTTTTTCTCAAGGACACAACAGAATGGCGCGAGTAGGTTTTGAACCGAGACAATGTTGATCATACACACGGCACTCTGGCTCGACCACGCTGCCAACAATGGTTGTGTCGTGTTTTAACTGTTGCATAATACAAAGACACAGACTTGGTTATTCTACTTTTTTCCAATGACAAATCGTACTCTTTCAAAAAAGTTGTTTTGATGTGTTGATCAAAGACAAGCTAACTTCAAATAAGAGTGTTTTTGCTTTTTAATGATAAAAGTTTTATTTTTAGGAGAAAACGCAAAAAACCAGCAAAACTTATGGAAAGCGAATCCGAAGCAATTTCTGATTCTGAAAAAGATAATAATTCACGCTTCAAAAGTAGGCTATGTAAACTTCTACCCAAAATTTTTTCTTAGTGTATTTTCTGTTTAGCTCTTTATATTTTTTGTTTCAATCCGTTTTGAGCTATGTTATTTTTTAGATATTTTTTTACGTTTATAGTAATACGAGCTTTTAAACTTTATCGCGATTCTTTCCCCCGAATTAAAAAGGAAAGTTTTAACTCAGTGCTTCTTAAAACGTATTTGATATTGTTCACCCCAATTATTGAGTTTTGAATTTTATTCACCAAAAAAATTATTATATCAGCCCAAGTATCATATAACAAGAACATATTGATTTTTTGCATTGTATTTACAAGATTTATCTAACTGAGGTCCTTGGCGCTGATCATGTGCGTCGAACGAGCGAGATGTTTTTTTGCTATTTGTTATTTTTGCTATCGCTATGTGTGAACGTCATCATTCACAAATAGTGAAAAATATCGAGAAGCGGATGAACTAATTATATAATAAAACAAATTTTAAAAGTAGATAGATAATTTCATTATTCGAAGTTTTTTGCAGCATTTCCTATAATCACAAACTTATTACATTATTGGCATAGAGTATTTTTCAGGCCTTTCTGGCCTACATTACTTTTGTTTATCCGTTTTTGGACTATATAAGCTAAGTAGCCTACTTGGCCGGTTCGTGTTTTTTTGAAGCGTAAACTTTATCATTTTTTTCTAATTTTGACCATTTTTATTGAGTTAAAAAATTGCATAGAGTAGCTGTAAAAAAGTTGTTTAAATTTGGCAAATTTTGACAGCTGAGTTTTTTAACCTTTTGAATCTACACCAATTGGATTGTTGACCTTTTTTTGTTCAAATACAAAATAAAATGTAATCAAAACAGAAGCGTAACTCAAGCTATTGTTCAGTTATCAGTCAATCTTGAAAACTTGCAAGGAAAAATTTTTTTTATCAACTGAGTAAAAATCATACGTCCAAACGCCGATTCCTCTACGAATCTAATCCTGAGCGTCGAATTCAAGCTTATCTATCACAACTACACATAGCACCATATCTATTTAGAATGCAAATATCTGTTAGATAGAGTGTGTTCAAACGTCCACTAAACTTGAGGCTGGATCATATTCTATGAACCAAACTCTGCTATGATTCCACCAATGCACGCTTTAATGGCAGAGTTTTATATTTATCAAATGAATCAATGTTTTTTTCTGCTTTTTTGTTTTTCTTTGTGTGAAAAAAATTCATATTGAGGTAGTGCTGGCCTGCTTCTTATAATACAAATTCTATAAATAAATTTCATTACTATCTTCGCAAGCTACAAGTTACACTTGTTTTGTGCTTCTTTTTCTAATCCACAGCCTTAATCATGTTTGTTATTAAATAATTATATTTGTTTACTTTTACATGTGGCAAAGCAGAAATAAAAGAAAATCGAACTAAATTATATTTAGTTGAAAAAGTTGTAATTAGTTACTAGAATGATCCTGAACGTTCGCGCTACAAAGCTTCTAAAAGCAACTTTTTTGCACTTTGAGATTCGTGCAAGTTAACCCAATATAAAGCATATTAAAGATGTGTTTTGAAAGAAAATTTTTTAACTCCATTAATGCTTTTATCAACTCTCCGAGGCATCACACTGCGCATTTTGTTGGCATTGTACTATTTGGTAATTAAAATATAGTTCTGTCTAATTACCTGCTTCTTTTTGAGAGTTTTCTATCCTTTGCTGACTTACCCCTTATTTACTTTTTCTATTGGTTCATACTGTACAGTATATACAAAATATCCATTGACTCGATTAAGAAACGCTGTTTTAACTGCAATAAGATTACTAACTCTAATTTTTTTTTGCTTTTATCGTTAAAAGTTTGACAATAATCTAATAATTTTTTTTATGAAAGCAGTTCGCTGTAAACGGATGCGCACGGAATTACCTTCTCCACCTGATATTACTGACTCAATGTGCGAAAGTAACATTTTTTTCCAGCGCGAAAACTCGACTTCGTCAAATCGTGTCATTCAGCATAGTGAGTATTATTATTTTTGATTACTTTATGGTTTAGTGCGACTTTTAATAGAAAACTAACTTTGGCGTTGAAGTAAATACGTATTTTAGGGTCAAACTATTATTTTTTGTTGTCACAATCAGTCAGCTTAACAGTGGAACCGATTTATTATTCTGCGAATCAAGTCAAGAGTTTTTACAAAAAAATAGCCAGTAAAATTGTTTTAATTTAAAACCTTGATTTAGCTTTCACAGTTTATCAAAAACATGTACAAAATATTGTTCTCTATTGTATTTTAGTTTAGATGGTATAAAATTTGTTGTAAAAAAGGCTTAACCGAGGCGATTCATAACTTTTTATAACAAAGTGTAATCTCAAAACAAAAATTTTGAAGTTAATTCTTAATACTGTTCAATAAAGTCCGTCAGTTGATTTCAATGCTCTTAATTGCTATAAATAAAACATCGATTTTGGGTTTTGATGATTGCAACGATTTCTTCTGATGAATATTGACCAGAGCGTACTAAAAGCTTCGGCCCTTTATTCTTTCATAAATTTTAGTAAAGTTTTATTTTGTTATATTTTTTTCATTTGATATTGTATTTGTACAAGAAAGTAAAAAAATTAGTTGATTGAAAATTTAACTTTTCTGTGTTTCAGCAGAATTCGTTAATTCAACTCCAGTGACACCGAAAAATTTGATTCGTGATAAAGAAGGTAGGTTTTTGGAGAGGTTGATATGTGCTGGTAAATTAACAACAACAACAACAATAAAATTTTATATGCCTTACACAAAAATGTAGATGTAACAAACTTTTTTAGATGCAAGAGACAAAATTGTACTCCGCGAATTATCAAATATTAAAGTTAACATGGAATTAATAATGGAGGAGCTAAAATCGTTGCGCAAAGAAATTGCTCAAAGTAAACAACCTCAAAATACTTTCTTCGAGCTCCCCCAGGGCATACATCTGCCACTAAAAAGTATAAAAGAAATTGATTCAATGGAAAAAAGTTTGGAGGATAAACGTGTAATGGACGTTTTGGTAAGACATTTTATTCTGATTTAACCGCATTGCAATTGTTTTAAAAAATAAAATTCCTTTTACCTTTTCTAAATAGCAATCAAATGATTGTGGAATATTTTTGGAGTAATTTAAACCATCAGTTATTTTTTATAATAACTAAATTACTAATTTTGCAATTATAGAACTTAAATATATTCGAAATTCATAGGATGTTGATTAAAACATTTTTAACTACTACTCATAAAATTACTTTCTTATAAGTTTGCGTTGAAAAAAAGTCTTAAATGCGAATTGTTACCTGGAAATAATATACAGTACACTTCTGTTAATCCGGATTCGGTTAATGCAGAATTTTGCTCTACTCGGATAAAACAGTAGAATTATAATTTTTAAATAAAAAGCTTGGGATTATCCGGATTTTTGCCTAAATCGGATGATTTTGTCTGCAAATCGAATTTGGGTTACCCGAGGTTTTTTACATAACCGTATTTTAAATCTTTTTTTTTTAATATTTTAATTTTTGTAGATTTCTCGCTTGAAAATTATCGGAGGAAATAACCTGAAAGATAATTGTTGGAGAGTGATGCAGAACATCATAAGTAATGAATTGTGCCAATTCTACAACTGGTCGGGTAAAAGTGGTTGGAAAGGGAGAATGAATCCAGAAAAAAAAAAGCTTTTCATCTTTAAAGCTTTCACAAGCTGTTAAACGTAAGTTTGAACTTCATATATATGTATTTTGTTTTTGTCAAACCAAATTTTAATTTAGAATTTTAATAAAGAGAAAATTTATTTGATCATAGTGTTGTTATATTAGTAATGGTACATATACAATAATGGCTTTACAAAAAGAAAGGGGCTTGTGCTTGAAAGAAAAAAGAAGGCCCTTTTATAGGAACCCTCTAAAACAAAATAATTCATTTTTAAAATGAAAACTTTACGCTATTTTTAATGTCTTTTCTTTAGATTAGAGCGCAGACTTTTAATTAAGGACATGAATTTAAAAATTTTTCAAGCTTCATAAAATTGAAGACCAAAAAAAGGTTTTAATTTTAATTAAACAGCTTTGTAAAGCTGTGATGGTGCTACGGTAAAAGGGGGACCAATTTTTGTTTAGGAAAGGAAAAAATTAATGACGTTTTTTACGAGAGGTTTGGTGCGGCCACTTGTTTTGCGCTATACTAAAACCGCTACTGCAATGTACTTAAATGAATTAAAAAAAAAACTTTAATGTCATCTTCAAAATTTTTTGGCTTTCTATGTACTTAAAAAAAATCTTAAACTTAAAATATATTTTAAAAATAACGCGTGAAAACAAAGAAAAGCAATTATTTAGTTTTAACGCAATATTGTTAAAATTTATTTTAAGTTCCAGTTTTTTTTTAAAAAGAGCTTAAGAAGCTGAAAACGTTCAAAAATTAAGTGTATTTATTAGTTTAGTTGTGTTGCTGGACTTATATACAAAACATATCACTCAACGTCCCGGCCAGTCCCCTAAAGCAGTGGATCTCAACCTGTGTCCGCAAAACTTTTTAAAAAACATTGAACCATTGCTCCGCTATCCTTTTTTTGTAGACACTACTTTTTAGCAACAAAAGTAAGAACTCCGAGACAGATTTAAAGTGAAAACCTTTTTAGCAACATTAATTTTTAGGGACGAAAATCAAGATTTGTACTCTTGTCTAAGTGTGCCATGAAAAGTCTCAAGAAAAAATTTTGTAAAGGCTCCAAAATGTGCCGCAGGTGTTAAACCCTGCCCTAAAGTAAAAAGATGTACAACTTGTTTTCAATGTCTGTAATCTGACTATGTCTACAATTTTTTTCACCAGGTCACATTGCAATGTGTTTACAACTTGTCACAAAAACGAGCCGATTAATTTAAAATTCACAAAAAAGCTATAAATTTTTTATGCTAATGTTCATTGCTTTGTAGTCTGCAGGTAATTTGTAAAATTTGCGTGTAAATATGAAATGTATAAACTTGCTTTTTTTTATATCTCTGCAATTATTTCAGATGCAATTTTGGGCAGCAATCCAAATGCCACTGAAGCTGAAATTGAAAAAGAGCAAATGGATGCGCAACTGGCGAGACCGGAGTGGTGGAAGAAAACATTAGCTCAATAAAATTATGATTCATGTAATTTACTTAAAAATAAAAGAAACTGATAATTTGGAATTATGACCGTTTTTTATAATATTAGACAAATTGTTAGAAAAATTTTAGTGATGAAATATAATTTTAACGTATAGCTTAAATCATATAATGATGAAAGGCTGTCTGAGAATAACAATAACGGCTCTATATCAAATGCAACGGACATACGATACCGCGCCAATATCCACACTGTGAGTAAACGACATCAGGTCAATATATAACCTATACTGTGGCATTGTATCAGCACTGTATTGGCTCGATATTAGGGGCATGCATACGATACCGCGCCAATATCTATACTGTGAGCAAACGACATCAGGGTAGCATTGTATCAGCACTGTATCGGCTCGATATTAGGTACACCGTATATACGATACTGGGCCAATATCCATACTGTGTGCAAACGATTGTCACACAGTATTGGGCCAATACATGCATGTATCGTAAAAGGATACCGATACAATATCGTGCCAATTTCACATTGTTTCCTGGGAAGCAATGGTAAATAGCTTGCCAATAAAATTGCTTAGTTTACGAAAGCATTATATTCACTTTTTAAAAGAAAAATTCCAAATAATCAATTGGCTTCAAAAATATGTGTGTTTGTATTTGTAAAGATTTTTGGTTAGCTCAATTGCTTTGATTAATTCTGATATTTTTTAAATAAAATATTTTTAAATAAAATATAAATTTTTTTTAAATAAAATTTTAAATAAAATATTCTTTTAAATAAAAATTTGAACAAAATAAAATATATGAAAATGATTTTTTTTAAATAAAATAAAGGCCTGAAAGTAAACTTAGGGTTTTTAGAAAGAAAAAATGTTTATGAAGTTAATTAAAAGTTTTTGAAAAATAAATGTTTCTAGTGTCTGTGCAGTAGGTGCATTACAACTATCACCCTGGAAATATATTTACAATCCCACTATAAAATATATATTTATTTATTTTATCTCTATATTTATCCTCCTGACCCGCAGGAAAGCGAAGTAGGCGCTAATACATAGGGTAGGCAATTACCCCAACCTGCTTCCGGAGATACCAAGATATTGCTGTCCGCTTGTAATTTAATAGAGATATGGCTGTAATTTAGAACTGCTTGTCAGGACCACCAAACAGGGGAATGTGCCGTAAAGTGTCTTTTTCAAAGACACAACCGAATGGCGCGAGTGGGTTTTGAACCGAGACCGTGTCGGTCATGGGCCCGGCGCTTTAACCACTCAACCACGCTGCCGACAGATATATTTGTTGATAATAAAAATTAAAAAGTAATGTTTTTCCCAAATTCTAAAAAACAAAAAGCAATTTATTCTTTAGTCTAGGATAAAAATAAGTTAAGATAAAAAAATATTTTTTTATTTTTAATTCTTTATTTATTTTTCTCTATATTTACTCTATTGATTCGCAGGAAAGCGACCGAGCTAGACCATTTATATCAGTGCATCTCACCCCTGGGTCGCTACTCAAAAGTGGATTGCTGTTCAATTTGATTGGGTTGCCGACGACTGTAGTTGTCTTAAAATTAAATAATTTTTGTTGTGATTCGATAGTCAAGGGTTCTTAAACTGGGGCGTTCTTAGTTCATTAGTTCTTAGTTCCTTAGGCTTAATTCACTTTTATACTTGCAATAAAGTTTGTGAAAAAGATTGGGTTGCCAAATTTTTGCTTTCTATATCCGCTTAGCATTTGAGTCGCTACAAAAAAAAAGTTGAGAAGTACTGCTTTGTATAACTGTGGTACTTATATTGACGTATTTCCAATAGTTTATTAATGGTGTATTCTATATAAAGTTGGTGGTGATTTAGATGATTATGATAGAGTGATGTTGCCAACAAATTGAACTTTTTCTATTCCATTTACTTAAATAAATAAATCAGTCATGTTGGGTAGTGGAGTAATGCCGGCTCAAACGAGCATATATTGTGCATGTTTTTCGACTGGGTTATTTCTTTTTGCTTTGAATTTTAAGAGTTTTATTTAGTTCATTTTATGTTTAAAATTGAAAAAGAAGTGGTTTTTTAATTGTGAACAGTTTGTGATTTGTTATAACAAGCAAAGAAATTTTCCATAAAAATTTGCTGACTCTAAAATTTTCATTGTAACTTGACCTTTTTCGTACCAAATATTTGAAATTGTAATGTCATTAAAAATGTTTTAGATATAATTGTAATTATAATTGTGATTGATCTGTAATGTTGTGATTGATCCAACTCTGATCGACAACCTCAAAATTTTTTCTTGATTTTTAAAATAACAATAAAATTAAAAGCTGTTAGTTGTCAGCTGTTTAATCAGCTGATAAAATGGGGATTTACAAAAATAAGCACTTTTAAAAACTGTAGCAACATCAAAATGCTTAATGCAGCCTCAGTTAATTTTAAGCCACAAAAATTTTAGATCACAATAGTCAATACCAACCAGGAAATACCCTGAACTCAAAATCAAAACTTGTCTTTTGTTTACACTATGTTTTATCGTTATTATTGATTGCTTAATAACTAAAATGCGATATTTGTAATTTTTGTAATTTTATTATTTCTAATGTTTAAGATTATTATTATTATTATTTTATTTTCATCTTTACTTATCCTACTGCCAACCATCAAACGATTACCACAAGCTGCCAATGGTTTCTTTTTTGTTTAGTAAAGCCATTATTTGATTGTGTGTGAAGTAAATATTAGTTCAAATTGCTAAAATGAAAAATAATGTGGATAATATTAAAAGCTTTAAATCTTCTAAAGAAAATCCAATAAAGCGGCTACATTGTTAAAAAACATTCGAGAGTTGCATTCAATAATCAATAAATTCACTACGCAACAAGCTGGATTTGTGATCATCTTGCGGACACGAATATTTTTTATCATGCTGATGCTTTTAATAAATTTAACCGCACTTCTGTCAAATTTGCTAATGAAGTCTCTGCAAAGCACCATTATCAATAAGTGTCGACAAAATAAAAAATATTTTTTCAAAGACTTTATTGAAAATTATGTAAACACAGTCACAGGCAGCGTAACCTTATCTAACGCCCTTAAAAACTGGAATCAAAGCCAGAAAACTAAATACAAAGCAAAAAGAAAATGTTTCATTCATTGGCAAAAACATTCAGATTTTTTTGGTCATTGCCTGGTATTGTTATAAAGTTTGCGTTTGTTGGGAGCGACTTTTCAACCTAAAAATGAGCTTTTCTTGGCTGGCTCTTTCTGACTCCATGGACAAGTGAGGCTATTCAATAAGAGCGTTTGGGAAACATTATGTTAGACCTGAACATATTGATTTATAGCAGAAAATGTTTAAGAAGATTTAAACAGGAAAATTATTAAAATTTAGGATCTAGCTTTTCAGCACAAAAAAAGCCGTAAATTGATACTATAAAATCAACCAAACAAATCCATAATCCTGAAGAAAAAAAGAACAAAGCATTTAAGTTTTTTAAGTTCAATTAAAGTTGTAAAGTGAAGTTGTTGACATCCTGTTTGCCGTAGCATGTGATTCAGTGTTTCCAACTATGCTTTTTAACTTTTTTAAAGTGCTTTGGATTCTTAAATATAACAATACTTTACTTTTGCAAATATATTTGTTACTTTTAACGTTTAAAAATTTATATTGGGTTGTAAAGAAATCTTTCTAAATACATTATTTTTTCAATCAAGATGTTATATTATAACAATTGTAATTTTTCTGCCATAAAACTGTAATGCGTTTTGTCAAAACAAAGGCAAACATTGCGATAAAAATCTACAATAATCTATATCGTAGTTTTAAAGTTTAATTAATCGATCTGTTGAAAGTAGAAAATATTTTCTCAAATATTTCGCTGGTTGTTTCGGTGTAGGGTTTTTATTAATGTTTTGTAGATTACAAAATCTTGTTAAAGTTTACAAATACAATTGAGAATAATTTTTTTAAGGACTTGAAGAGAATTAAGCCACCATTTTTTTTTGGAATGTATAAACACAAAATTTAACTTTTAATTTCAAGTAAAAATCTTATACTGATTTGTTTTGCGAAAGCAAAGAACACTTTTCAATTTTTTTAATAAGCAATGAGCTCAGTTAATCTGAGTGATTTCCGTTGTTCGATTAGCAAAGACATTTTTAATTAAAGTTAACTCGAAAATTTTTGTGTCCAATTTCTTACGTTTACTTTCAAAACTCAAATTCTAGCCACAAGAAACAACGAAGAGTCGCGTAGCATCACGAATATTCTTCAAATAGAAAAATAAAAAAAATCTTTTTAAAGATATTCGAAGAACTGAATGACTCAAATTATTCACAAAGTTAAAATAAACTGATTTAAAATGTTTTCATTACAGTTTAAAAACTTTAAAATTTTACTGATTTTACTTCAATAAATTTCAGATGTATTCTTGTTAGCATACATTAGAACATATGCGATAAAAGAGATAGTTTTTAGCAAATTTGTAAATTTTGCAGCAAAGTATAGATTTCCAACAATTTTTATTGAATAAACTCGACATTTTTTTAGTTATAAAACTTTTAGATTCATCATCGTGGGTATCAACATAATGTTTTAAATCCAAGTTTTTATTAAATTTATGAGTTTCAAATCGTGTATTCTTTGTAATCACATTTGAAGCTTTTGACTACAAACAATTTTTGAAAAAAATTGTATTTTTAACGAACATTCAATAACTTATTTTTCACTCTAAGTAAAATAAAACTACAGCTTTTGTAGCGTTTGAGTTATAAATCATCAAATTTCGATTGTTTTCTGAAGCCCACTTCGATGAGTCAAAAGCTTGAAAAACATGTGGAGAATAAAGTTAAAACTATGATTGAGTGTAATAATTCCCGCAATAAAACTTAGATAGAAAACTTTTAAATATAAATTCTGGAATTACGCAAATAATCCAGATTGGAAACATGAAAAATAACGTCCTAGAAAAAGGAATAAACTTAAGATTGTAAGTGAGAATACAGTGAGAGTACAATCAGTGAGAAAAAATGTTGATTGTGAAAAGCACAATTTCTGTTTCTTATTTGCCTTTTGTTATTTTAAATAATAATGATGTTGAGAAATTTAACTGTTGTTTAAAATTGACAAGCAAACAAACTTATCGTAAATTTTCTTCGCACCGTACATAGACAAGAGTTTTGGACTGGATTTGTCTTGATTTCAATGTAAACCTTATCAGCAAGATTAACGGAGTAATGATATTTTAATCGAATTAATAGCCCAATAAAATGACTAAACTACGGATCCAAAAGACGACTTTTTTGCATATCGGTCAGCCACTGCTTTCTCCTTATCCAAAGTTGCAATCGCAGTCATTCGAATTTTGATGCCTTTTTGGTCAACATGGCTGCGTGAGACTTCTCTCTTTGCATTGCTCGGAAAAAATACAAAGCCAGGAATAAACGAATGGTAAAGCAAGATCTATGGTTTGCTCTGGCAGTTAGAGCCCGTCAAAATAAGATGCAACACAAGTCACATCATTGTGTTGTTTTGTAAAGGTCAAATTTAATTATTGAGTTTTATTTAACAGAGTGAATTGTTATAAATCAGTTTTTGTTGAATGCGCCTTCACAAACGCATGAAATAACCTACATATGCCTAAATAGAATTTAAAAAAAAGGGCGGTCGTTAAGTTGCATTGGGTTACAAAATGGATCGCGCTATGAAAAACGTTGAAAACCATCCGTTTAAGAAAATTTTTTAGTTTGCTTTATTTAAGGAACCTGCGTGAAAATTTGATAAGACTTTTTTATGGAGGAAAAATTTTACCCAAGAAAAAATAATCAGTATAGCTTTCATCTTTTGTAATATAGTATTCTAGTTTTTTTTAGGAAATGTTTTTTTTTGCAACGTTTGAGCTTTATACAGGAAATTGAAGCTATGTATTATTTATTTAAAAATATGAAAAGCTTTACACCTTTCCAACTTGTTTTTTCTGGCAAAAAACATCCTTAAAGCGGAGCAGAATAGACCTGCTGTAGATAGACAAGCAAAGACAGATCATCCTTTATGACACATTTTATAAAGTCATCAATTGAATTCTTCGATTTGAAGTTAAGATCGTTTCGTTTTTATGTGTTCCCAATCTGCAATTCTGCTGCAAATGCAATAAATATTTGCTTGGCTACCAACACATTTGCCTAACTCCACTCTTGAACAATGCCCAAACAAGAATAGCGTTTCTAAGATCAACAGTATGAAAAACTAATAAAATTTAAAGTAAAAAAAAAGTTACGGAAAACAAAAATAAATTAATTGTCGGTAAAAATATTTTTCGGTAAATGGCTCAGTAGTACGCCATGAGACCATTTTCATTGGGCCATAGAGCTATTTCCAAAAATTTTATCTTTGTGTGATAAAAACTGTATGTTTCTATTTTTTAAAATTAACACAGTATCATTTGCAAATAAATTGACACGGAATTTGTGGTATGTAGAAGTAAATCATTAAAAAACATGAAAAAAATAAGGGTCCTTATGTAGAGCTTTGGGGTACACCACAATAAATTTTTGTGTGAAAACCGAAGTAACAGCCAAATCATTTCTAGTTTTTGCAGGACCACAGCCAGCCAGCAATCTCTAAAATTTGTAGGACCAAAAATTTGGAATCGAGTTCCTCCTGCAATCAGAGACTGTCAATCAAATAGTATTAATATTTTTAATAGAAAATTGACTCATCATCTTTTAAATCGTTTGCAAATACCTGGATAAATTAAACACCTTCCACATGCTCAATAATTTGTTCTGCTGCTTGTTCGTTTTTTGCTTTTGATTATCAGAGAGACAGATATCCACCCTTACAGTATTTATTTTCTGGTTTGAAGACATTGCCTCAAGACTACGCAAATTCTTTCTCTTTAAACTCTACAATTGTATACGTATATATTTTGAGGCTGCATTTTCTCTATATATCTATTATTTTTTTATTGTAATTTAAATTATGACATAGTTCTTATTTAAGTAAATAACTTCATTTTATTGTGTCATGTGTATTTGAAATGGTCCTTTTGACCCATGGCAGGATTTTTTTAGGTTGATTTTTTTGCCTACCAAGACCCTTTTGTTAACAGGTTTGTTGTGATCCCACCATTTTTTGCCATTTTTCGCCAACACAGCAATGTCTTAACACGGGCCACGTCTTATTCATTTACGGTATTTATTTATATTTGTTTTTTTGTTTTTTATTGTTATTGTCTACTTTCTTTTTTTCGTTATATCATTCTGTTAAAGGTGCTGCAACCATGCATATCCTTTCTACTTAATATTTTGGGTTTTTCTTATTGCATGATATAACGTTCAGCGTTTTGTTGCTTCTTTCTTTTTCTTGTTCTGCTTGGTGTGTGTGATCTATTTTTGTTATTTGTGTCTTTTTTTTATTGGCGGGACAGAAATAAAAGATACTGATATTGACATTGGATTTACTTTTGATTCAATACCATTGCATTTAGTATATTGGTTACAATTTTTCAAATAATTTAAAATAATTGACTGCATTTTGCCTCAAGTACAATAGCTATTAATTTTATTGCTTAGAATTTTATGATTGACAGTGTCAAAAGCTTTTGGTAGGTCTAAAAATATGCTACAAGTAAAATATTCTTCCATATTTTCTTTTTTCAAAATTTTTTTGAAAAATACTTTGAAGATCAATACGGCCATTTCAGTAGAGTAGCTTTTTCTAAATCCAAATTGTTGACTAGAAATAATCTTGAGGGAGGAAAAATAATTTTTAATTTAAACATGGAAAAAAGTTTTTCAAAAATGTTGGCTATTGGTGATAAAATTGTTATAGACCTTTGGTTACTTGTAAGATCTTTTTGACCTAATTTAAAAATAGAAATAACCTTGGCCTTTTTTAATACTGTGGGAAAAATACCAGCTTCAAAACATTTGTTAAAGTTGTCACTGAGAAGAGGTGCTATTAATGGGGCTATTGATTTGTATGATTTGATGGGTATGTTTTCAGGTCCACAAGCTTTAAAGAATTTAAGCTGAAGTAATTCCTAAAAAACTTTCTCAGGAGTCATTGGGTCAAATTGGAATGATTTTACATTACTTGGAACTTCAAACATGCTGTGTGTACTTCTAGGAACTTTTGCATACATAGAAGGTCCAATATTTGTAAAGAAATCGTTTAAAGTGTTACTTGTATTAGTCTTATCAGTAATTTTACCTTTTATGAGGTCATTAAGTATATTAATGTTGTTGCTAGTATTTTTCTTTTGACCAATAATTTTTTCAAATGTAATTTTTTTCACTCGTTATATTTCGCTTGCTGCAGATTTAGCTTGTAGCGCTTTTTTGCTCGCTGCACAGCGCTTACCTGCTCCTAGAACAACTGCATGTAACAACTTCGCATTTCTTAGCATTTTTTTTTACCACCTTTCCGTTGTTTCCCACCCTAACTGATCGTTGGCTGATCGCGCCATCAATGCCATTTGTGTAATTATTATCATTATTCTGCCTTTTGTGTAATCATTATCAACACTCCGCGAACAGGATATAGCCTGACCATGTGATCTATCGCCTCGTGATTTTACCTGTAAAAAGGGTCAAGCGTTATAATAGTAAATCTATAAAATTATTTTGACGTTATACAGTATATACTCGCTGAACCGAATCGCCGCTCAGACCGAGCTAGAGACAGAGACGGAGCAAAATAGAACGAGACTAACTACTAACAATCGAATTGATAGAGCGACCTTTGAAGTTTAACTTAATTAAGACTCATTGTTCTGCAACACTGCTGAATGGCCCAGATGGTAGGTGCTTTCACGTAGCCTGGGTTGTGAGTAAGTCTGTTCATTGATTTTAAAATGACAGACCGAAACCGAACCTACCAAAACGGAAGGGTATCCACCCATTCCGATGTTCAGTGTGGGTCTGCTAATCGGCAAACGTCCTTTTCAGGACGGGGCAATGCTAAGATAAAACTGCCCTTTTCAGGGCACATTTCCAACAAGTTCCGAAGACCCACTATTCTTCAGCTGAACATCGAAGGCCTCACTGCAAGCAAGATGAACGTTCTTCATCACCTCGCTATGCAGTCTGAGGCACTCGTCATCCTACTGCAGGAGACTCACTGCACTGATGCAGAGAAGTTGGTGCTACCAAACTACCAACTAGCTGGCTCTTCTTTAAGCAGGAAGCATGGCCTTGCCACGTTTGTCCACGAGCGACTGAGATACATGCTTTTGGACCAATCTCCACCGACATCGGAGATCGAGTGGCTGTGTGTGGACGTTGATGGCTATAAAATAGTCAACGTCTACAAACCACCGCCAACGCGTTTGCGAACCCTGGATCTTCCAGTGTATCCTCACCCCTGTCTTTACGCTGGCGATTTTAACTGTCGCCATGCTGACTGGGGCTACGACAACAACAGTCCGGACGGTAAGTGCTTGGCTGGCTGGGCAAGTATTAATTGTCTTGCCCTGCTATATAATGCCAAGGACGCTGCCAGTTTTATTCCGGCCGCTGGAACACTGGCACCAATCCAGACCTAGCTTTCGCTAGCGTAGGTCCAAACAGTCGCTTACCGGATAGACGTGTCCTTGAGAAATTCCCCAGGTCACAACATCGACCTTCGCTTATTACACCACCAAGGTTTGCTATGGCAGTGCCAAGCATGCCTGTTAAGCGATGGAACTTCCGCAAGGCCAAATGGAGTCACTACATTGCTTTGACGAATAAATTCGAAAAGACTTTGTTGCCGCCTGATTCACTTGATGTGGATGCGGCTTACCAGGACTTCTGTAACACCATTAAGAAAGCAGCCAAAAAGACTATCCCACGCGGGTATCGAAATAACTATATTCCGTGTTGGGATGCAGAGTGTGAATCCCTCTATAAAACCTTTCTGCAGTGTCCTCAGGGAGACGACTCAAGTTTGGCTGCTACAGCTCTGCTTGCCAAGCTTGACAGAAAGCGGAGGGATCGATGGTCCGAAGCAGTTCGGAGCATTGACTTCTCACACTCTAGTCGAAAAGCGTGGAGTATTTTGAACAACCTTACTGGTAAGTCACAACACTCTCCTCGTCACTGTCCTGTTTCAGCCGATGCTATTGCATCTCATCTGGCTAGAAATGGGAAATACGAGGCTGTTGATCGCAAGTCATCTCGACTTGTCTCTCAAGAAGTGTCTGACCTATGGAGGGCCACAACACCAGACGCAGTAAATATCTCTGACAATTTTTCACAGAGAGAATTTGCTGCTGCCCTTCAACATTTAAAACCAGGTAAAACTCCGGGTCCTGATTCCATCTGCCCAGAGCTTATACTCCATGCCGGAGCTGCTTTGAAGTTTTGGTTACGTGATTTCCTTTCTTCCTGTTTGCGCCGACTTAAAATTCCCAAGATCTGGAGAAGAGCGCTTGTGGTCGCGATACCAAAACCAGCAAAGCCCGTGGGGGACCCAAAGAGTTATCGACCGATATCTCTGCTCTGTGACCCCTAAAAGATCCTCGAGAGGCTTATCTACGCCCGCGTTGAACCATTAGTCGATCCACTGCTCCCTAAAGAGCAGGCTGGGTTCCGACGCGGGAAGTCAACCGTAGATCAAGTTGTTCTGCTAACCCAGAACATCGAGGATTCTTTCGAGGCTAAAAAGAAGGCCGGTGCCGTATTTATCGATCTGACAGCTGCTTATGACACTGTCTGGCACCGTGGCCTTACCTACAAGCTGCTGAGACTACTTCCGGATAAGCACATGGTCAAAATGATCATGGAGCTTGTCCGAAATCGAAGTTTCACCCTTACCACCGGTGACAGCAAGCAAAGCAGGCTACGTCGTCTTAAAAACGGCGTTCCTCAGGGATCGGTCTTGGCTCCCCTCCTATTTAACATATATACGTACGAGATTTCCAGAAAGTTTGCTTATGCTGATGATTTAGTATTGTTGCACTTTTCTGGAAACTGGAAGGACTTGGAGGGGACCTTAAGCCAAGACATGTCCACACTGTTAGCGTATCTCCAGACCTGGAGGTTGAAGCTCAGTCACACTAAGACGATGACGGCAGCCTTTCATTTAAATAACCGAGAGGCCAAACGTGAGCTAAAGGTCTACAACAACGGTAGACTTTTACCGTTCTGTCCAACCCCTACTTATCTTGGGGTAAAACTGGACAGATCGCTCACGTTTTGTCACCATTTAGTGGCATTGCACAAAAAACTATCATCGCGCGTCACACTGCTGAGGCGACTCGTGGGCTCGGGATGGGGTGCTGGTGCTAAAACACTACGCATAGCCACCTTGTCTCTAGTCTACTCAACAGCTGAGTACTGTGCGCCAGTCTGGTGTCGCAGTGCTCACACTCGCCTCATCGACAGTGTCTTGAATGACGCCTTGCGCATGGTTACTGGATGCCTGCGTCCCACTCCAACGGACCACCTACCTGTACTCTCAGGCATCCATCCAGCTGAGTTTCGCCGACTGGGAGCGACACTCTCCTTGGCTTACCGTGGATCTCTGGACCCCGATCATATCTTGTATGGTATTTTAAGTGGGTCCTCAGATACTGGCCAAGTGAGACTAAGATCCAGACGCCCGTTTGTGCCAGGTGCGCGGAATCTCTTGGACAATCTTGCCAGACTTAGCATCCGCGCCTCTGAATTGACAAATCACAAATGGAACGCGGAGTACTGTGAAAATGCTTCCAGGCTCCGTGCTTTTGTGCCCGAGACCAGTACCAGGCCTGTTGGGATGGGCTTACCCCGAGCAGCTTGGGTTAAGCTCAACCGCCTGTGGACTGGTGTTGGGCGATTCCATTCGTCCATGCACAATGGGGTCTCGCTCCTTCACCGAATTGCGAGTGCGGCGCCTATGAGCAAACCGCAGACCATGTACTAACAGCGTGCCCTATACATCAGGCACCACATGGAGCACGAGGCTGACGGTTTTGAATGACGAAACTCGATGCTGGCTTAATGACATCACTGCGAGCATTTGATCCAGGCAGTGCAGCAGTCTGGGGTAATAAAAGAATAAACCCTCGGCCCCAGTTCTGTTTGTGTCTGACCTGGAGTGGATACCCTTCAAACGATGACGACGACGACTGCTGAATGAAGATTTGTATTGGAAATAGTTCCGGAATTTTAGTACGGTTTTGCCTGTTTGTTTGAAATTCGTGCCCTTTCAATAAAAGGTGTTAAAGCTTGCTCGTGTGCCAAAAACCACTCACGCTACAGGGGCAATGTGTTGTATGTTAGTGTTTTAGGTAATGAGTCATTGAGGCCAAGTAAATTGAGCCATCATCTGAATACACGTCATCCGGAGCTAAAAGAAAGAAACATAGAGTATTTTAAAAGACTGGAATCTAACTGTAAACGTCAAAGACTTGACGGAACTGGCAGCTTTTAACAAACTCATCAGAAACTTATTGAAGCTTCTTTTATTGTTAGCCAAATAATAGCCAAGCAGAAAAAAACCTCATAATATTGGTGAAAATGTTATTAACCTAATGTATTAGCCATTGCTAAAATTGTACTGGGCGAGAAATATGAGAAGAGACTTGAAACTGTTCCTTTATCTAATAACGCAGTTAAGAGACGAATCGCATAAATGTCAGAAGACATAAAGGATGATATAATCACTGAAACAAAAGACAAGTCTCTTTTTGGCATTTTTTCCATCCAGTTCATTAAGTCTGTTGATGTATCTTCTGTCTCTCAACTTATGGTTTTTGTTCGATACGCAGTTTACACGTTTGTAAAAGAAGAAATACTTTTTGTAGTGCCCTGGAAACCAGTACAAAGGCGTCAGATGTAATGGGTAAGATAGACCACTTTTCTGATAAAAATGGAATGGCCTGGAAAAATTTATGTGGTGTGCACAGACGGTGCCCCAGCGATGCTTGGGTCCAAAAGTGGATTTTGAGCATTTGTGCAAAGGAAGACACCAAACATTTTGTTTACTCATTGCTTCATTCATCGGAAAGCTTTAGCTTCACTCGTTGCTTCATTTACCGGGAAGCTTAAGCAATTTTTGCTATTTTTGCTACAGCTTTTAGAACAACTTCGATTTAGAAAATTCGATTTAGCAAATTGGACAACTTCGATTTAGCAAATCAAAGTTGTCGAGAAAGCAATTTTCGCTCAGCTTTTAGAAGAACTTTGCCAGCTAAATAGTAAAGTGGTAACAACCCCCCACCAGCGGCAGGGTAGCAATAACTCACCCCAAGACAGGAAGTGGAGAGAGTGCCAGTTTCCTTCTTGTGGAAATAAATCTAGCTCCTCCTGTCAAGCTCGACGCCGAATTAGTTGTGGAAAACACAGCAGAAAAACTTACACTGTGACGTATACAAACTGCGTAGTTTAATATATAGTTTCTGAACGATTTTTTGTGGTTTTTCCAAATTTCACTGTTCGTGTTGGCTGATTTGTTTTTATTTTGTTGATTACGGGTTATGTTTTTGTGAAAAAATTCTTCGCTGTCTCTTTACAACAGATTACGTTGCAGCAGGATACCGCAACAACATTTAAGGACCTAATATCATGACCGGTCAAAAATGACCGCTCTCGTCATATTGAAGTGAAACAGCTTTGCCGTCGGTAATACAACTTCTCCATATACTTCCTGTAATAGAAGCATCTTTGCAAACTACAAAGTACAATCGTTTGCTTCTTCTTCCTTTTTCTAATCCGCAGCCTTAATTATGTTTATTATTAAATAATTAAAGTTGTGCTTTTGCTATGTGACGGAGTATTTAAAGCGAAGAGAGAACCTGCTTATTTTTTACCAGTTTATCCCATTGTGATTCAATAGAAAAGAGAACTATTGGAGTTGAACACTTTCTTTGTGTCATAACAAAGCATATTGCTCAACTTAATGACTAAAACTCTTTATGACCAACACAATTTTTCTCGCTGAACTGATTATGAGTTAAAACTTCCTCTGATAAACTATGTTTCGCCGTATACCGGGTGTTGCAAAAGTTCTGAACCATTTATGTTTTTCAATTTAGTACTAAATTAAAAGATCCTTATATTAAAATAATGGTTGATATTATTTGTGTTGAATGCATACATTTCAGGACTAAATAATATTTGTTTTATTTTTGAAATTTTACTTATGGAAGAAAAACGGATAAGAGCTTCAGCACTTCCTTTTTTTGCGGGATTGAAAAAGAAACATATTTCTCAGATGCTAGATACAGTAAAAGTTTTCGCATCCGAAAAAAAGATTATTCTGTTTCCACAACTTTTAATATCATTTAAAAGTTTTTTGCATCGGGTTTTTCGTTTGAAATCATTCCGTTTGTCAGCAATGGTTTTTTAAACGTTTTCAACTTTTTCCTGATTGACTTCAAATTGCTCGAGAAACGGTTGATTTTGAGATTTTCTTCTTTTTACGATTGCAGGGTCAATGGCTCGGGGTCTACCAGATCTTGAACGATCTTTTAAGCTTTCTTTGTTTTTCAACACGTTTAACTGTTGACAAACTAATATCTAACATCTGAGAAATATGTTTCTTTTCTGATCCCGCAGAAAGAAGTTCTGAAGCTCTTATCCGTTTTTCTTCCATGAGTAAAATTTCAAAAATAAAAAAATATTATTTAGTCCCGAAAAGTGTGCATTCAACACAAATTGTTTCTACGGACGAGGGGAATGACTCGTCTAAACCTGTGCAGTCAGGTAATCGAAAATTCAAATTGTTTTAAATCAACAAAGGTTTAATGGTGTTTGAAAATTTGATACAAAACAATTTCGGCTACACAAATTTTTAACATAAAACTATTTGAAGTCAGTAACAATTTATCTAGCATTAACAAATGATCTAGACCCTTAAAAAATAAATACAAAGGATTAACGGAAAAACACCAACGCATAAACAGTTATTACAAAACATACCTAATCCTACTCTAGCTAAATCAGCGTATAAACAAACACCAACCTAACCTTAAACTAGCTAAGCTACAGTAAAATTGACCAAGTTAAAATGGATGAAAAACTCAGATAATTTACGGCGCTGTAAACTGAAGGAAACAAAGCTTTTTAAGAACAAAATTCGCGCCGCGAGAGATCGAACAGAAAGAAAACAAATTACAATAATGATTAATTAAGTTGAAGAATTAGCGACGCGAGTTCAAATCCAACAAAAAACGGTAAGTTAAACAATAAAAAACAAATTTAAAACATATAATAATCCTTTTGCCAAGCGAAAGGTTTTATTGTTCGCCTTCTTGACGGGACCTCACAGCTTGGCGCATCATCCGTCGCAACATAAATAATATCAACCATTATTATAATATAAGGATCTTTTAATTTAATACTAAATTGAAAAACATAAATGGTTCAGAACTTTTGCAACACCCGGTATTAGTATAGCATTTTATTCTGAATTTGTTTAAGCGTTTTAAATTTTATGCTTCAATTTTAAATTAATCAATTTTTTTCAGAGTCAATGTGCACAACCAGTGGCCTTAAATAATAATTAATATGGCTGTGCATGATGCACATATGTCACTCATTTAGCTAATTACACATTTAACCTTGAGAAAGTTTTCCTTTATCGCAATCTTGGTTTGAAAAAGACCAAATTACGGATAACAAATAAAGACTATTTTGTAGAGAAGTGTTTCTCAATCTTTTTCCGTTTGTGGCACATTTTTAGACTTTTTTCAAATTGGCGGCGTTTTTAGACCATGTTTTTTAAATTTAGTTCCGAAAATTAGCTGTCCTGTAAAAAAAATCTTCACCGTGAATCGGGTTCTGATTTCGTCCCTAAAATCAGGTGTTTTCTAAAAAACCTTTGTTCTGGCTATGGCGCTTTTAGTTAATTTTCTCCAAAATGCGCGCCGCATTTTAACAATAATAGTTGATTTGCGTCCCCAAAATAAGGTGACCTCTAAAAAAAAGGTCTTTACCTACGTATTTTGAGGTACTGAATTCTTACTTTTCATCCCGAAATTAATGTGTTCCTTAAAAAAAAGGTCTTGGCCTTAAATTCCGCTCTGATTTCCCAATTTTCTCCGCAATAAAAGTTGTTCTCAAAAAAAATAAATAAAAAAAGTTCTTTACCTAAATTCACGCTCTTTTTTCTTAATTTCCTTTCCAAAATCATTTTATTTAAAAAAAAATCTTTGCTCCAGATCTGACTTGGTTCACGTCAATAACCGCAGAACTTGACATACCTAGACAATTATTTTTCAAAAATCTTTTGCGGCACCTCTGGAAATCTTTCATGGTTCACAGGTTATGAAACACTGTTGTAGAGCATCGAAACAAACAAAAACTGTTTTCATCAACAGGGGCCCGTAAAACACGTTCTTGTTTTGCTCACGTATGATGACTTTTTTTTATCTTCACTCAGTTTTTTTATTGAAAATAAACTCGCTGGTAACCTTAAAATAAATTTTCTAATGCGGCCGACAACTGCAAAAAATTTTGTATCGCTGTTTCAAATTATTAATAAAGTTGTTTGCTTTAGTTACAGAAATTCTAAAATTGTTTGAACCATTGTTTATTCATAATGAAGTTGTTAATGCCAATTCTGTTGTTATTATTGAATTCAGATTTGGGTCAAACATCAAGTTATGTTAATTAAAATTTTTTAAAAAATTGTAGACTGAATCTCGTGTGTTAAAATAAAATATTTAATCGTCGTCGAATCTTCTTCAACAAGGGTTGCCACTGATTCATTAAGTTTTTTAACAGAGTTTTTCAATAAAATAACTTTGTGTTACCGTTAATCTTGTTTAATAACATGAACTTTCATGAAACACAATTCACTTCTTCAAATTTAAGAAAATAAAATTTAAGAAGTGATCACAATAAAAATCAGTAGAAAAGATGAGTGAAATCAACAAATTGTATTGAACACTGGTTGATTTATTTAACAAACTTTTGTAACAAAGTGCTGTAGCCTCTATTTTGACCTACCTAAATTTTCGGTGGCATAGGTGGCCTAACCTCAAAAATTTAGACTCCCTTGATCTAAATGTTATATCTAACAAAATATCCTTGTTAATCTGATAAAATTCTAAAATTTTAGTCAATTCAAGAATTGAAGAATATTCTGCAAAATCACTTTTTTTTTTCTATATGAACAAATTATTTGACAATCATATAATTTCTTTTTTATTTTTATAAGTATTTATTTCCATGTGTTTTTTTATTGAGGTTTTTGGTGAGGAAATGATCTTTTGATTCACAACAAGGTTTATTTGCCTGACAAGCTGGTGAAGTTTGTTTAAACTTCCACAAGCGTTGAGGCTTGATCCTTTTTTATAAGCCAAACTCTGCTATGGTCCCTCCAATGCACCGCTCGTTTTATTGCTGCAAACCATGAGCTCGCTTAACAACCCACACTGTTTAAAAAACCTTCCAGATCAAAAGCAGCTCTTTTGTAGCCCTTTCCGTAATTTAGCTCGGTTTCAGAGCAAAACTTACAAAGTATCCTTAATCAACATTGTACGCATTCACAATACATTGCGTTTAATTGTTTTATTTATACTGGTTTTGAATGACGGAGTCAGTGATTATTTCAGGAAACTGCGGCAAGAGACGGGATGGGACTATTTTGCGAAACCGTTTTGGCGCGGCCGTTCTGGCGCCAGCCATTGTGGCAATGTGTCGTTTTTTTATTCGTAAAATCTTAAAAATTTTAGGGTTAAGGTTAAGGGGTTAGGTTAGGGTTAGGGTTATTGATTATACTGTTTTATTCAAACCTTTCTACTAGTTTCAAATAGACTGGCGCCAAAACGGCCGCGCTAAAACGGCCGCACAAAAACAGCTTCGCCAAATAGTCTTCTACCCGACAACCTATTCTTGCTCTCCGATCACTTTTTTTTAATTTTCCTTTAGCTATACGTAAACATTTTACAACACAACCAAGCTCTGATGTCAACATCTTTATAGTGTTTTCATTGTTTTGCCAGAAACTAACTAAGATAATTTGTTTCGAAAAAAATTAACACAGAAAGAATTTACCGTTACCCTCCTTTCATTAAAACCCAGAACCCTGATTTTATCTGCCCAAAGCTTGAGCTGCTTTTTTTTTGAGAGAGAGATAGAAAGAGAGAGAGAGAGAGAGAGAAATTTTATATTTTACCTTGCACACATTTAAAAAACAAGTTTTGACAATTACAAAAATTACAAGCTATTTACCGTACAAAGGTAAGGAAGCATCAAAAAACCTTCAAGGTTAGTAAATCAAGATGCTTCCTGATGAAAGTAACAGTCAATTATCACTACCCACAGATAAGAAATAAAAAACGAAAAAATGAAACCAAACAAAGAAACGAACAATCGTTCCAAAGCGTATAATAATTAAAAAAACACTAACTATTACAGTACACAAAGAGAAGCAAAGCACAAAACAAAAACGTAGCAACGAAAAATAAGCCAGATCATTTGCCAGAAACAAGAAACGATTTTTTATAAAATTAAACTTGTAAACTCAGTAAATGTTTTTTATAATTTTTTTTTTTAATGAAACCCACTGCATTCCCTCAAATTCAGCATCTATTTCACCCCATAATATAGACTATAAGAAAGAAAATTTTTACTAAAATTTTTATTAATACGAGGTATAAAATATGTAAAAAGCTTTGTTTTTCTTGCACTGTAATTATGAATTTTAGTTAATTTATTAATTGAAGAATAAAATTTTTGAAGTAATTTACTATGATACAGTAGATATTTAAATTTAGCTAATTCTAATAAGTATATGTCTTCCAGTTGTAAAAAATTGAGTGATTTGTAAAAAGTCGATATCGGGGTGAATTTGCAACAAGATAAAAAAACTTTTATAAATTTATTTAATTTAACTTTAACAACTCCAAGAAATGTTTTATCAGTTGTTTCCCAAACAATAATTCCATATAGTATCTTCTGAAAACCAAGGTGTAATATAACATACAGAGGATTTCACGAGAAACAAAACTACACAATCTGTAAAAAAAAGTCCAGCATACTGGAGAGCTGTAGGGTTAATTGTGAAACGTAATATGAACATATTAAAGTTTTATCAATCGATATTCCTATGTATTTAATAGTTTGAAATTGTTTGAGAGGTATATCATTTAAATTTAAATTAATACTTTGAAGTCCTAATGCGTCACTTCGTTTATTTCTGCTGGTGCCGATTCAAAATTTTTGAGATTTTGAGTTGGAGCAAGTTGCGCTTTTAGGCGCGATCCCAAAGCCAATGATTCCGAAGAGGATCAAAAAGAGTTATAGACCAATATCTCTGCTCTGTATCTCTACAAGATTCTCGAGAAGCTCATCTACGCCAGTGTCAAACCTATTATTGATCAACTGTTTCCCTAAAAAGCAGGCTCCGCTGTTAAAACGTGTTCTGTATTTCTTTAGCAACACCAATCAGCAGGCGATTGAACTTAACCCAAACTCTTCGGGGCAAGCACATTTTCTACAAGCCTGTTATTGTTTATGGATATTAAAGCATGGAGTCTGAATGTATTCTCGCAGTACTCCATGTTCCATCTGTAATTTATCCCCAGCTGGGGATGCGGATTCTCCGATTAAATAAATCAAATTAATTTAAAGTTTGCTTCAAACTCTTCTTAATTCCAGAAGGTATTCCAAAGTCATACCCATTGGGTGTTGGGCTTCGCCGTTTGAAAAACGGCGTTTTTCAAGCATTGTTCTTGGCTTCCTTTTCTTTTTAACATTTATAGGTACGATCAGTTTTAACCATCTCCAAAAAGTTTGTTTATGCTGATAATCTAGCATTGTTGTACTCTTCATTATTGCAGCTCTTTGCCTGCTGATTGATGTTGGGCAATTCCATTCCTCCATGCATAAATGAGGACTCGCTTTTTACAAGATTGCGAATGTAGCACAGCTAAAGAAACAGCAGAACACGTTTTAACGGCGTGCCAAATACCGCGGGATAAAGCATGGAGCAGGAGATATGATGCATTTTGGCTTATCGCTGCCAGCATCTGATCACAGGCAGTACAGCAGCCTTAGTTAGTGCAAGGACAAACCATCGGCCCCAATTTCTATCTGTATCTGACCCGGAGTGGACACCCTTTATAACAACAAGGACCAATTATATGTTTTCTCTTCAATTTAAAAACAAAAAACTGTTTTATGCGAAGTAAAGACCATGTGTAAAATTTAGCGGCTTATTTGTTTGGTTATTTATATTTATTTGTTTGTTTTCTTGTTTACAGTATTTCTTATCTGTTCTATCTGCTTAGTTCGCGAATATTTTTGATAGACCAGGATGTCCCTGGCTCAAAAAAGTCAGACGTCCCTTCTTTAAAACATTCCTTTTTGCTAATTTTGTAAAATATTCTACAAAGCTATACTCACGCTCGCTATATCGTGCCTTCGTGCTTCGCTTGCAAGCAATCGTAAAGCTTGTTCTCTCAGACTTTTAACACTGTAATAAAATTATTTTTCTCAAGTTTGATTTGTTATATTTATTCCTCTCAGAGACGTTCGCTGGTTGTTCAATTGGATTAGTATTGTCGTTATTGCTTAGTCTATTAGCCAGCATGTTACTTGAAAACTGTCAATTGCTTAATTTCAAATCCAGTAGTATTTGTTTAGAAAAAGGATAACAAAAAAATAATAATTAAATCGCCTGTTTAGACGCTTTAACTTAATCTTTATTATTGAATGAGAAAGTGGCTGATTGAGTCAGACGAAGAATAAGATTCACTTTCAAAACAAAAATCAGAAGCCAATTTAATTTGAGGATTTTAATTCCGTGCTTTTCGTGCCGTAATATTTTGTTTTTCAGTTTTTTTGGAGATATAACTAAAATTTAGAACTACTTGTTAAGACCGCTAAGCAGGAAAAATTGCCGTAAAGGGGTTTTTGCCGAGGACACAAAAAGTGTCTTTCTCAAGGAAACAAAGAATGGCGATAGAAGGTTTTCAACCGAGACTATGTCCATCACAATCGCGGCGTTCATAATGAATCGACCGCGCTACCAATATTTCAATACAAAAACTAAACCTTCTTAACATGTGTAGCAACAAACACGACCAAACTTGAATCAAAAATATTTAAATTTAAAGATTTTTTTGCTTTAAAGAAATATTTGATCGGTTTGTTGCGCAAAGATTGCGGGTTGAAAATATTGAAAATAATAATAAAAATATAAAATTGAATTTGAAAAAAAGTAGTTTTTACGATACCAAAGGAGATAAAACCAGCCCATTAAGTTGCCACTGCACTTCGATTGGAAGCCAATCGTGTAGCGATTATCGTTCCTGATTGTGACGTGTAAGTGAGTGTTCTACTTAGACACACATGAGGGAATCGCCATCGCGAACTCGTGATACGCTTCGATGTTTGGAACGAGTTTAATGCAATGCTTTGTAATGATTTCAGCATAACTGAAATAATATTTATTTATAAAGTGCTATATTTTTAAGTTCTTTTCTTTATTTTGCTTTGTTTAACACAAAATTCTTTCTCTCCTAGTTTCACTATGAACAACTATTTTCCAATTAAAAGTTGGATCTCTATTTTTTATTGTTTCAGCAATAAAACAAAATTTAAACCTAAGGTTTCATTTTCAATTTATTTTTGCAGTTCCCATTCCCTTTTGCCCCGACATGTTTATCTGCCCGTATCAAATGTAAGTAACTTTTTTGATTTTGTAATTTTGTTCCCACTAACAATATACAGGCAATCGTAGGGTGTGCCTTAGATTAAACATGTGAGTGTTTTTAAGATAAACATGCGTGAGTTTTTAAAATATACATTTGGATGTTGTTGCAGTAAACAAGTGAATGATGCTAATATAAAAATGTGGGTGTTATTAATATATACTTGTTAGTGTGTTGTTAAAATAAACATGCGTGTGTTCTTAAAATAAACAAGAGGCCAAACGTGAGCTAAAGTCTGCAACAACAGTAGATTTTTACCGTTTTGTCCAAACCCTACTAATCTTGAGGTTAAACTGGACAGATTGCTCACGTTTTGTCACCATCTAATAGAATTGCGCAAAAAAACATTTTCACACGTCATACTGCTGAAGCGACTCGTGGACTCAGGATGGGGTGTTGATGCCAAAATATTACGCATAGCTGCTTTATCTCTGGTCCATTCAACAGCTGAGTACTGCACACCTATCTGATGTCGTAGCGCTTACATTTGCCTTATATACAGCGTCCTAAACGACGCCTAACGCATAGTTACTGAATGCCTGCGTCCCACTCCAAAAGACCACTTACCCATACTTTCAGGCATTCAGCCATCTGAGCTTGGCCGACTAGGAGCAAAACTTTTCTTGGCTTACCGTGGATTTCTAGACTCGATCATATCTTGTGTGGTATTTTAAATAGGTACGCAGATGCTCTTCAAGAGACACTAAGATCTAAACGCCCATTTCTGCCAGCTGCGCGGAATACAACTTTGCTGGACTAATTATCGGCGCTTCTGAGTGGACGAAGATGGAACACGGAGTACTGTAAGAATAAATCCAGGATCCGTTCTATTATATTCATGACCAATACTAAGCCTGTTGGAATGTGCTTGCTCCGAACAGCTTTGGTTAAATTTAATCGCTTGCGCACTGGTGTTGGGCGATTGTATTTGTCCATACATAAATGGGGTCTCGCTCCTTCACCGAATTGCGATTGCTGCGCCCCTGAACAAACAAAGACCAAGTCCTAACAGCGTGCCCCATACTTTGGGCACCACTTGAAGCATAAGGTCTGACGGTTTTTAAAAAAGAAAGTTGATGCTGACTCAACACAATCGCTGCCAACATCTGATCCGGGCAGTATTCCTCACTCTCTGGGCCGACGACTCGGTCCAGCAATTTTATTAATTTTCTATTGTGACGCCTGACCTTTTATCACAAGCAGAACCACGGGCCATTAGGTCACGTGAACAGGTTACATCCTGTCAGCAAGTGTGGCGACAATAACTGTAGAAAGAGCGGTAATAATCTTTGATGGTGCGATCACCCAATAGTCATTTGGGGAGAACAACGGAAAGGCGGTACCAAATACAAAACACTAAGAAATTAGAAATTATTACATAACGGTTGCAAGGAAGCGAATAAACGCTATGCACCGTGCAGTGAGCGGATAAGCGCTGCAAATTGAGTCAGCAGCAAAGCGAAATACATCGTGCGAAAATACATTGCGGAAAACTTTGCAAAATTAAAGCTAATACATGCACAAAAATAGGTTGCGGCAATGAGTTCGCTGCAGTATATTCTTATAGCTACAGAGAATGTTTTCTGTTTGTCTGCAGAGAGAAGTTTTTTAAGGAATCAATTTGAACTTAGCCAAAATTAACTAACTGTATTAAGAACTTCACTCTCGTGGCAAACTCTTTCTTGAGCCGAAATAAATAAAAAATTAGACACAGCTTTACTTTAGCGCAAGTATTTGGGTTACCTAGTTCTAATGGTCCTTTTGGATTTTCAAAGACTGGTGGCTCGTCCAGGATAGATTAGATTTATTAGAGAGTGCTGAACAAGAATTTACAGTTTGGAAATGGCGATTAGTTTTATTGAAGGAGCATTTTTAAAAAATTAGAGTCCACGTAGGAAGTTTAAATATGTCGGAAGAGACGAAAAGTGATTTTTTTTTTTTTTGGAGTCAGTCAAATCGATTTTGTGAGAAGGAAAAAAAAGAGAAGGAACAAGAAGAAAAAGAAAAAGAGCAAAAACTAGAACTTGAAAAATTAAAATTGGAAGAAAAACTGTAAGAGAAAGAAAAAGATCAAAAATTGATGAAAAAAAAATTGTAATTTGAATAAAAAAGAATGCAACTGGAACTGGAGAGATTGAGACTTGAGCTGGAGACAGATTACTCGATTGGAGAAAGAGGGTAAGCAAATCAGGAAGGGGGTAAACATTTTGTTTTTGGAGAAGCCAGGTCTCCTAACCTCCCTGCATTTTATCGATGGAAAAGATGAGCCAGACAGTTATTTATTACAGTTTGAGAGATATGTTCTGTAACAAACTGGCCCCAAGCTAATTGAGCAACTCAATTGAATGCTGTATTGGGTGGAAAAGCTTTAGACATGTATTCCAGGGTCTTGCAGGAAGATGCTTTAGATTATAAACGTTTGAAAGCGGCGCGGCTCCAGCAATACAATTGTAAGAGCAGAGATATCGTCAACGTTTTAGATAGGCTAAGCCAGGAAATTTTGAAAATTCTGATCAGTTTATTGTGCGCCTCTGTAATTATTTTACTCAGTGGGTGAAGTTTTCAGATGTGGAAAGCAATTTCGAATGTGTGGTTAACTTGATGGTGAAGAAGCAATTTATCAACACTTAAGGAGCTGTCTGTGCATTTAATGAAAAAGGATATCTCAGAGTGTCAGGGAGTTAGTGGCGATTGTGCAACAGTATCTGACTTCCCACAAATAAGAAGCTTTCAAGTCGAGACTTTAGTTCTAGGAAGAGTGCTAGTGCTCCAAGACCAGAAGTGAAGTGTATGAAATTTAAATGAATGCGTCATTCTGCGGTGATGGGAGGTGGGAAATGTTTTATCTGAGAAAAACTAAAACACAGGGCAAGTCAGTGCTTCTCATGGATGCAAGATAGAAATGCTGGAAGAAATTTTTGCTACCGGTGCAAAAAATTGGTTGTACCTTTTTCTTGCGCGAAAACAGAAATCGATTAGCGCAACATGGCACTGGTGCACGCGAAAGAGCTTGCAAGGTTGCGTGTGCTTTGCCTGTCAAAAATTTTAATACAATTAAAGTTGGTTTAACAGAAGAAGAAAAATATTAAAATATAGCTGAAGACAAGAAAAATACTGGTCAAAAATCAAAAAAATATTTGGAGTTGAAGGACAGAAGAAAATTAAAGTTTTGAATTGTGCATGTTTGGATAATAGTTTATATAAACAAATGCCTACTTCATATGGATTAGTTGGAAATGAGTCAGTTACAGTTTTAAAAGACACAACTTGTTCTGAAGTAATCGCACAGAAATATTTGGTAAAAGAAGAGCAGCTAACAGGCAAGGTTGGCTATATTACGAGGGCCCCACGCACTTTGTTAAAAAAACCTTATGCAAATGTGGAAGTGTGCACACCTTATTTTAGCGGAAGAGTAGAAGCTTTGCGTCTGAAAAATTCGCTATATGAACCAATTATAGAAAATATTTCTGGAGCGAAAGCACTCGATGATACAGATGAGACTTGATACGTGAATGAGGCAGCAGTTTTCCGGTCACAGTCTAGAATGAGCAAGGAAGCTAAACTTCTAAAAGTTGCGGAAATCACGTATCAGTTGGCGATGACAAAGGAGAAACTTGTTCCGCTTCAATAGAAGGACTCGTCCTTGTCGAAGATATAAAGAAGGAAGGGCCGCTAGTCAGGAATGGAAAGAAAACCATTCACGTGAAATTGAAAGAGATTTTGTACCGTTTTAGAAGTCTGGTGCAGATAAGGAGTTCAAGCAAATTTTCGTGCGGAAGGACTTGAGGAAAAAGGTGATAAAGATTTCGCATGATATGACGCTAGCTGGGCACATGGGTGTCAAAAAAACAAATGATCAAATTTTAACCAATTTTTATTGGCCACGGATTCACCAAGATGTTGTGAGTTTCGGCAGATTGTGTAATGTGTGTCAGAGGACAATATTGAAAGGGAGTGCCGCGAAAGTTCCAATAGACAAAACGCTGTTTGAAGTAAAAGATTTTTCTTCCCAAAGCTTTTCATCTGACACTCTTCAGGGGAAATCGTCAGAATGAAGCAGAATTGAAACCGAACTAATTTATAAAGGAAGAAAGTAGAGTTCTCATTGGCTGAAAGAGTCAACCAATGAGAGAAAAGATTAAGAAATTTTCAAAGAGTATACGAATTCTTTTTGCTTACACAGAAAGGGATTGAGAGATTTAATGAAAGTCGCTTCAAGAGCAGAAAGGTGAAAGGAAGAGCGACCTCGAGCGAGAAGAGAAAATTTTTCGTTGCTGTAATGGAGGGCACATTGGGCGTTGTCAAGAAGATGTTGACCAATAGCGGATTCGTGAAATTGTTGTGGGCGTATGTTGTTTTTGCAAGAGCGGGAAAGACTTTGGCGGTTGGCCGAGGTACGAGGATTGGTGATGGATTTAGGAACGTGTTGTTTAATTCGCTCTTCTAGCCGTTGAGACGTGCGACCAACGTACCGACTATCGCAGTGGCACAAAAACTGGTAAATAACATTGCTGTGATGATGGGAAGGTAACACGTCTTTCTTAATCGCTGGAAGGAGCTGTCGGGTGTTGAAAATAACACGTGGTTCGACGGAGAAAAAGCAGCGTTTCACAGCAGACGTAATCTGCTTTTCGAACTTCATCGAAACGTTTCCAATCCATGGGATGTGTAGGTAGACAGGGCACTTTTTTACTGTGTCGACCGGGTTAGAATTTATTTGTTGCAGTTTTCGCTTGAAAGCCGAATTGATTACACGTTCCGGGTAGCCATTTTCCAAAAGAATTGAACGAATTTTGCCAAGCTCTTGGTCCAGTTTGCTTTTAGAACAAATCATAAAAGCTCTGTGAACGAGAGTACCAATTAGATTGATTTTCCGTTTCTGTGGACTAAAAGAGTTCCAACGTAGATATTGGCCAGTGAAGGTAGGTTTCCTGTATATTGAAGTTAGAAATTCTGAATCATGCCTTTCTACTAACACGTCAAGGAAAGGGAGAGAGTGATTAGATTCCTTTTCATAGGTGAAGCGAAGTGAGGGATGGAGAGAGTTGAGCTGGATGAAGAAATTGTTACAGTCTTCTTCATTGTTGAATACGGCGAAAGTATCATCAACGTACCGGAAGTACACCAACGGTCTTTTGGCGATGTTGAAAAGTTTCGCTTCTTGGTAGCCAACAAAAATGTTTGCTAAAGCTGGACCAAGCGGTGAGCCCATAGCGACGCCGTCGATTTGTCGATGCATGTTGTTATTGAAGCTAAATTCCACAGAGGAGGTGGCTAGCTGCATTAATTCGACAAAGATGTTGCGTGGAAAGGATGGCGCCATTGAGTCGTCATTGTAAAGGGCATCAGCGCAGATTTCTATGGTTTCAGCAAGCGGAACATTAGTGAAGAGACTGGAAATATCAAAGGAACAAAGAAAGACAGAGGAAGGAGAAAAGGTAAATTTTCTGACTTCTTTTACAAAAGTGAAAGAATCAGACAAACAATTAGAGGAAAAGTTTTGGAGAACAGGTTGAAGAAGAGAAGTAAGCCATTTAGCTAGCTGATGTTGGGCCGATCCGGTCATAGACAAAATCGGACGTAAGGGTACGTCCTTTTTGTGTATAATAATTGTG